>CM053770.1:390135912-390157579 GCA_028658325.1 Potorous gilbertii | reverse complement strand
AAGAAATACAGGTAATCGGGAATAGAAAGTTATGTGGCCCTACAGGACAAAAGAGAAGATGGGGTCAGGGAAGGGAGGGATGAAAGAAGAGAGGGCAGATTGGTAATAGGGGAAATTAGAATGCTCAGTGTATAGGGGAGGGGGGAGGGGACAAATGGGGAGAAAATTTTGGAACCCAAAATCTTGTGAAAATGAATGTAAAATGTTAAATAAATAAATTTATATTTTTAAAAAAAATTGTTCTTCCTCTTCTGAAAGAATCGGAAGAGATATCTGTTCACCAAGAAAGTAACCTTCTATAGTCTTATTTTTTTCCTCTTTTTTTGGACATTTTTCCAACCAGTTACTTGACTTTTGAGTCCTTTGTCAAGAGTAGGGTATCTCTGGGAATCTGTGAGATCTCTGTTCCTCCCAGGCGGCACAATCAGGCGTGTACTAGTCTGGATTCAGAGAGGGATTTTTGTGCCCAGAATCTTAGCAGATACCTCTCCACAGCCACTTGGCCTCCAGTTCCCCAAAGTCACCACTTGGGACTGATTTTCAGATAAGCTGGATGGGCAGGGCTATCATTCAGTTTGAGACAAAGACCAGCTCAGCCAGGGCCTCCACCCAGGGCTGAGGTAAAACTCAGCTCTTCAATGCCCCCACGGGTTTTTACGCTCCAACAATAGAGCTTCCTTACAGGCTGCTGTGCAGGCTCTGTGGCAGTTGCCTGCTGCTGGAGCAATGGGAAGGCCCTTCTCCCTTCCTGGCTCCCTGATAAAAGCCCATCACTGACCTTTGGTGTCTGTGGGCTGAGGGATCTGAGGACCTGCTACTGTAACTGGAGATTCTGCCCCCAAGGTGTCATCCTCCTAGAGTCTGGTTGCATTGTGGCCAAGGCTGGGCTGGGGTCCATGCTTGGCTCCTGTGTCCGGCGCAAGCAATGTTTCCGTGGGCCTTTCAGGTCCCCCTGGGCTGGAAATCTCTTCCACTCTGTTGTTCTCCACTTCTGCTGCTCCAAAATTTGTTGAGAGTCCCTCTCTACGGGTATTTTATGGGCTGTGGGGGGAACCCTGTATAAGAACCCTTTCTAGTCCACCATCTTGGCTCTGCCCCCAAGTGGTGTCTTTTTGATAAGAAATTTTTCTTCACTTGATCTTCATTATACTGATGACATTACAGTTTCAGAATCACCTGTCCTGCAGCCCCTTCTAAAAATCAAACAAACCAAAAAGAAAAAAAGGAATCTCTTATATGATTATATCAGGGATTTAGGAAATTTTCGGTCATCCTCTGTTTCAAATTACAAGAAAAAGAAATTGAATGGGATCTTCCCTATTACACTATTAATAATTACTTCATAGTAGTTATTACTTCAGTTAGTTATGACTTATATCTTCAAAACTATAAAATGTACTTTGTTTCTATGCCCAAAATTAATCTAGGCAGTCATTCTATGTATGCCAAATTAGTCACTTATCAAGTGTATCCTATGTTCCAGTCAATCAATATGCATCAATTAAATTCCTGTTATGTGCCAGGCATTGGGAATAAAAAGAAAGGCTAAAGACAGTCCCTGCTCTCAAGGAACTCACAATTTAATAGCAGAGACAATATGCAAACAACTATGTATAAGCAAGATACATGGAGGATGCATTGAAGATAATCATCTAAAGGAGGGCATTCGCATTAAGGAGGACAGAGAAAGGCTTCATACAGAAGGTGGCACTTTAACTGAGACTGGAAGGAATTTTAACTTGAAGTTAGGAGGCAGAGATAAGAAGGGAGAGAGTTCCAGGTTTAGGCAACAAATTTTAGTTAAACTTGAAATAAATCAAGAGCATAAAAGCAAAACAAAACATATAAAACAAATATTCAAAGAATACTCAAAGATAATTTATAAAGCATACATCAACAATTATCACTTCAAAACACAATTGCAAAGAATTCAATGAAATACGCAATTAACCATCAGAGTCATCAATAACATAAAACTGGCATTGCTGTTAATTAACAGTAGTCAGTACTATTTTAAGTAATACCATTGGGGCGTCTAGGTGGTACGGTGGATAGAGCACCACTGCAGGAGTCAGGAGGACCTGAGTTCAAATCTCACCTCAGACACTTGATACTCACCAGCTGTGTGACCGTAGGCAAGTCGCTTAAGCCTAATTGCCTCATCCTGGGTCATCTCCAGTCATCCTGATGTATTTGGTCACTGGATTCAGATGGCTCTGGAGGAGAAGTGAGGCTGGTGACCTACACAGCCCTCCCTCACTCAAAATAAAGTCAAGTGCAAGTCATGTCATCATTTCTCTGATGGTGTGATCTTGTTTGACAACATAGGATGAACACACACACAAGAAATCCCATACTAGCAAAGCAGTGTAACATGTATCTAGAAACCCATAGGGAATGAAGGACATATCAGAGCAGAAAATGAATTCCTTTGAGAAAGAGGAGCATACACTTCTAAGCTAGAATTAAGTTTTCTAGTGAGAAAAAAGAATTTTTTTTAAATTCATAAAACTCAAAAATTAAAGTCAAAATGGATGTTAAAAAAAATAAAAATATTTCTGAATGAAATGAGAAGTTTGAGAATTTCAGTAGGTGAACATATAATATCTTAACTTGAAATAAAGAATTCAATTGAAGAAGAAAAAATTTAAAATGTCTTTAAAATAAAGTTAATTTTTTAATAAAAATTTTAAAAATCCAGTTAAGAACAACAAACCACATCTGTTAAGCACTGTGTTCAGTATTCCATAAACTTAAAAAAAAATCTCAAGATAACAATACACACGTTGAAGGGGTTAGATACCTTCTTTGTAAAGTAAGATTTTTGGTGCAGCCAACTTACAAAAAAAAAATTCCTATTCGATGGAGATGCATCTGCCCCTTATATAGGCACCAGAAGAAGACAGACTGGTAGATGAGCACCACTGCTCAGGTTTCTTGCCTGTTATGCTCAGGCTGCTAGTTTTTGGGGGTTTTTTGTTTTTTTTCTGCTCAGGCTGTTCGTTTTTCATAACTTAGGATTTATAATTTGGAATAATTACCATAAAATATTCCATAAATTTATCACAACTGTCTTATATTTTGTCCATTTCCCATTAGGACTTTTATCTCCTTTTACATTTTGGTAAGCTAAAAGAAAAAGACACTCATATTGCAATTCATAATACATTTTCTTCATAAAATGGACATCTGAATGATACAATATTAAAACTTACAAGCAGTTCACCATCTGCTGCTTCTAAAAAGGTCTGCCCTTCCAATTCAGTCTAGAAATTCACTTTGCCAAAGGGAACTCAGATTTCCAGAGGCTCTTTGAAAAGAAGAGCTATTCAGACATCCCCCCAGTATCAGTCATAAAGTGGAGAAATAACGCAGTCTTAATCCCTGGAGAATGGAGAGCCCACTGACTATAGATGCAACTCTTGTTTCTTGCTGATTCGTCATCAGGCAAACCCTGAATATGGATGATCATCAGAGTCCCTTCAGAGATCTCAGATTTAAGTATCTTGGACTACTCCTTGGTTCAAGATAGCTAGAACCCAAGGTAAACTCACTCTTCAGTCAGTGTTTCTGTGTCATGGCTGGACTATTGCAATTGTCTTCTGGAGGGTCTGCTTGCCTCAAGGCTCTCCCAACTCCAGTAATTTTCCTGAATCATACGTCTAACCATGTCAACCTCTCCCTCCCAGCCCCCACTTAATAAACTCCAATAGTTTGCTATTACTTCCATATTGCCAAATACAAAATCATTTCTTTGACTTTCAAAGCCCTTCATAACTGTCCACCACATACTCCAATCCTATGGAACTGGCTTCATGACTTTTTATAAGATATTCCATTTCTTGACTCCCCACATTTTCTCTAGCTAGTCAACATTCCTGGAATGTTTTCCTCATAATTCTAGTGCCTTTCCTTTGTTAATTATTTCCTATTTATCTTATATACAGTTTGTATATATTTGTTTGTATGTTGTCTCCCTCATTAAATTGTGAGCTCCTTGAGACCAGGGGTTCTGTTTTGCCTCTTTTTGTATACTTAGTACTTGGCATAGAGGATGCCTGGCAAATAGTATACATTTAAATATTTACCAATTGATTGATTCTGGTTAATTTCCATGTATTCTAGTGGCTGCAACAACTCCAGCTCAGATAATATTGCTATTGAACTTTGGATATCCACAAAATCAATGGCCATCCCCTACTCCTATGACACCCTATGCTTCTTTTTTGTGGTTAACTCACTCCTATGCTATGTCTCTGGTGAGCCTCTCAGATAGCACTGCCTATAATTGGGACCTAGAGGACAACTCTGGTTTGTTGCTGCATTGTAATGACAAAAAGGTGTCTCATTTCTTGGTTTGAAATATTCTCCTTAATGTGACATATGCTCAACTCTTCCAGAAATTTGACTTGTTCTTTTTGACAGCCAACTCAACATACATTCATATACACTGTTATTGAATTGTTTCAGTTGTGTCTGACTTTTCATGACCTCATTTGAGGTTTCCTTTGCAAAGATACTGGAGCAATTTGCATTTCCTTCTCCAGATCATTCTACAGCTGAGGAAACTGAGGCAAACAGGGTTAGGTGACTTGCCCAAGGTGACATAGTAAGTGTCTGAGGCCAGGTTTGGACTTCATGCCTGGCATCCTCTCTCTCTCTCTCTCTCTCTCTCTCTCTCTCTCTCTCTCTCTCTTCCTCCCCCCATCTGTTGCCTCACCTTACCAACTGCCTTCATATAGAAAGCCTTTTCCTTATGTCCAAAGTTGTTAGTGCTCCTTCCTCCTTCAAATTATTTTGTAATTATTTACTCAGTGCCCCAGTAGAATGGACAGGGACTGTATTTTTTTTTTAACATGGAGGCTGGGGAGGGGGGAATCTGTTTATTGTCAGAACTGAGTACAGTGTGGTATACCTACAGATTTATCAAGTTTGATGAAATAAATTGAATTAAATGCTACATTCCTCATATTTTGACTACTGTCCTTCAATTGCCACTTCTACTTCCTAAGAAGATAGAAATAGCAATATTATATTAACTTCTCTGGGATATCAGATTTATTTTCATGCATTAGAAAAGGAATACAAACATTCTTACCTTGAAGTTCCTGAACTTTGTTAAAACATTTTTATAACTATTTCAGTGTAATTGGTCTCCTTTGCAATCCTGTTTCATTTTATGTATTTAAAATGTTATTCTGAAAAGATGCCCAAATGCTTCAACATGCTTCCAAAATGCTCCATGATATACAAAAGTTAAGAAACCCTGTTCTTAAGGATATGGGATTGTAGTTGATAGAGAGCCAGCCTCAGGGGCAGGAATATTTCAATCAAATCCAATATGATATATACTCGTTGTGTGACTGTGGTCAAATCACGTAGCCTCTCCACGACCTAGGTAACTATATTGGATGATAAGTTGGAGAGAAAGTTTCTAAATTGTTGATAGAGAGAGTTGCCTCTCTGAAAAATGTTTTGAAATTATTGGCTCAGAATCTATTGCTATCTAGGCCACAGATGGTCATAGACAAGCATATGCTAGGGAAACTGCATGGAAAATCTCATAACAAAATATAGTCAGATAAGTGGTCCCAGTTATGTTCATATCAATGAAATTGTGATATATGAATATGTGCATGCATAATACAAAGTATACTATTTTATGTGTATATATGTATATGTATGTATGTATATGCATATTATATATATATATATATTTAAGAATGTAGCACTGACTGTATATAACTGAACTAGTTAAAATGATAGTTCAGCCTATAGTCTGTTTTTTTTTTCCTATGTTTGCAACCAAGGCAGTTCTGAAAGTAAACAGCATTAGTAAAAATAAATAAAAATCAATGTGTGAAAATAATACAGACAGAATAAGAAGAGAAACTATAAAGTAGGGGTGAGGGAGGAAATCTTTATATGAAGTGCTTCTGATAAACTTCTGGTATCCAAAACATGTAGAAAATTTAAACAAATATATTGAGATAAAAATCCATTCCCTAATATATGAGACAGACATTAGAGGGAAACTGATACCTCAATATATTCATTGTTTCCTTAGATTTTGTGGGAAATTTGCAATTGACTGAAATCAAGGTCTCTCTACAGATTAAACTAAAATATGTCACTCTCCATATTTTCTGGTATATCTTCATCTGTAGAATTCCAATTTCTGGGGTTTTTTTTCCTTCTTTGACCACTATTCATAATTTCTGATCTTCTTTTGTGTTAACAGGTATTTGATGGAAAGATGCTAAGCCTGCAGTTGCAAGCATGGGATTATCTCTTCTTTTTTAAAGGAGAAGAGTCAGGGAAAATAGTGAAGTGCTGCTTCTGAGCCTTAAAAAATAATCATGCCCCCAGGTCTACAATATTTAGAGGGGCAAGGAGTTATTATACTTGTCTTGTCCAAATCCCCTCCCCACTCCTAACCCTAGAGGTGAAAAGAACAGTGAGCCTTTTGGCCTTTCTTTACCTCTCTAAGCAAAACCAAAATCTTCCTTAGAGAAGAGTGAGCTAGATTGCAGATATTCTGAGATATATATTAGTGTCTCACCATCTTCCACATTAGTCAATCAACGCAGATGTATAGGAACATGAATAATATACGTAACTTACTCTTTGTTATGACGGAGTGTTCAGTCATGAGATGATGGGGTATATTAAAAAGAGCAGTGAGATACAAAAGAAAGGCAATGATAAAAATTTTTTTTAAGTCAACATTAAGAAACTGCAAAGACAACTGATTTGGTCTTTATGGGAACAAAAATAGAGGGAAAACATAGGAAATCCTAAATCTTGTTGGAAGAATCTGAGAATCATATCTCAAATGTGATTCACTCAAGAACTGAAGAGAAACTGATAGCATTGTTCCTCTCTCTGTCTCTGTCGGTCTCTCTGTTTCTGTCTCTGTCTCTCTCTCTCTCTCTCCCTCCCTCCTTTCCTCCTTGTCCTTCCCCAAAACACTCCCCTCTCCTTCTTTTCCCTCTCCTTTCCCTTCTTACTGGGGTGGTGCTCTGCTCAGGGGAAGTTATACTTTCATAGCCAAAAGCTGCCTTTTTTTCCTTTGTGTTTACTGGCTAGATTTCTTTCTCAAAGACCAAGCATTAAGCCCAATCCACTCTGGAGTTAATAGACCTCTGCCCTCCTAGTACAGAGTGAATGTAAATACTAAACAGTAACTGTCTCTCTTTTGGTCAGGAACTCCAAGGGTCTTCCCCTCCCAGTTTGATGTTTTTTAAATTTTTATTAAAAGGGCCATCCCTTGAGTAACTACTTAAAGAGGCCTATTCACTGAATGGGCATTATCTGAAAGTGAGAACCTGAAAAGACCTTAGCCTAAAAGGACGAGGGTGTCCCTTTGCATCCTGGGCCATCTCCAGTCATCCTGATGAATATCTGGCCACTGGACCCAGATGGCCTTGCAGGAAAAAGTAAGGCTGGTAACTTCACACAGCCTTCTCTCACTCAAATCAAAGTCAATTGCAAGTTATGTCATCATCTCCCTGATGTCATGGTCTTCTTCCGGAAGGAAGGACAAAAATACAACAGCCTAAATTACAGGGGCAGTTCTCATGTGATTAAAGCTCCTTTTGTAGTAAAATTAGTCATTTGTCACAGAGATAACTCCTTTGTGCTGCAAAAGGAAAGAAAAATAACAGTCTATTTAGAGTTTAAAGAGGATATTGGCTTGATTGGTTGGTTACTTGTTGCCCTTCATTCTGAAGAGGGACAAAATGACATCACTATGCTAAAGTCAAGTTTCAATATGTCCTACTGTGGCTGGTCAGACGAATAAGAGCTTGTAATTCTCTTATCACAGGTCTGGAGCAAAGAGTCTGTGTAAATATATGGGGTGGATGTTCTAAATTTTTGTATCCTGCATTTCCTTTGAGCTGTCCAATTCTGCTTTACTCGTAGACCCCACCACCTTCTTTGATGTGAGCATACCATGGTAAGCGGTCCTGTGCTAGTGTCTCCCATGTCACACAATCAATTCCAAAGTTCTTGAGAGAGACATTCAGAGTGTCCTTATATTGCTTCTTCCAAGTACAATATGATCACTTACCCTGTGTGAGTTCTTCATACAAAGACTATTGCCTTGAGAGTTTGAAGAATATATTTAGTGTTAGTACATATTAAAAAATATCAAAGAACAATATTTATACAAAATATGTTTAGAAAAGTGGTGACACTAAAATGTAGATCCAATTAAGGGTCAAGGAAAACACAAGATAAAGAATTCTAAAATAATCTAAAGAAGGAATAAGAATTTTCAAGTGGGAGACTTTGCAAAAAGGTTAAGTCAGATGGCATAACAGCTAAACTTTGAAAGAAGAAAAAGATTTCAAATATTGGATATGGAAGGAGGTATATTTCTAGAACAGAGGACAATTTTCATGAAGATACAGAGGTACTGTCATTCAGGATAAGATTAAGGTACAGCAGGAATCTGTAATAATTCCATTTTTGTTGAAAATATTTAGAACACCTCTTTGACTGAAATATTGGTTTCCACCCCTTTGCCTCTATTCCGAACATTCTAGACCTGTAAGGAAGGAAAAATAACAGTATTCTATTAGCAGGTTCATCAGTGTGGGATAATGATATTTGGAGATTGCAGGTGGAAAAGGAAGGAAAAGAAGGAGAAGGAAAAGAAGCACTCAAAAAATCATGAATCAGATAGTTTATTACCTATAGGGACATATGTATGTGGCTCCCCAGCTCTATAGTCCCATGGATCTAGGAAATGGTACTCAGATCTACAGAAAAATGTATGCTCTGATAGAGATCCCATCTCTCTGGATCTCTGTCCTTATATGTGATTATTTTTACTTTGTAGATTCATAGGGACTTGGGGAGGAATTAATCAGTTGGTAATCTAGGCTTCCCACCCTTCTTGCTCCCCTTATCAACCACAAAGAAACTGTGATTAGGAAAGTTCATTAACCTTGCATGCCTGGACTAGATGACATGTGCTAAACTGATCATGATAAGTATAGCCTTGAATTCCTTGCCTAAATGTAGTTGACGATGCCAACACTGGGTATATAGGAACATTCTGGTGTGTAGGTGGTCTTATCAGTAGCCAAATATGGAATCAATTCTGTCAACTAGCAGTGAGCCACTCCTAGCAAATGTCAGGAGCACTGGATTTGGAATCTAGTTTGAAGATAGGTTCCAATACTTTTGATCCATATGACTTTAGGAAAATCACTGAAACTCCTTCAGCATCAAGACTCAGCATTTGTAAAATGTAGTGATTATTCCAGATGACCTCAAATCCCCTTGCCAACTGTAACTGATTGAATGATCTTAACATGTTCCATTTTAGAAGGAACTAGAAATGATTAATCAAGAAGACATTGGAGGACACAGTAGCTTTCTTGAGGTATGTGCGGGTGAAATATTTCAAGTGAAATAGGAATTAGACTTATTCTGTTTGACCCATGTGGGCAGAAGTAAGAGCAATGGTCATTCCTCCCTCACTTAAACCCAATTAACTCACATGTCATGCTATCACCTGATGACATGGTCTTCTTCCAGAATGAAGGGCAAACAACGAGAGAAATGAAAGTCACCTATAGAGCACAGGAGAGGGGAGAAAAAAGGGAAAAAAGAAAGTTACATGATAACTTTATTATATATCTAAAAGGAATAGCAAGTTGTACAAAATAAATTTGCAGTTTTATGTACAATCATCTTTTTTTTCTATTCTACTATATTATGAAAATGCTTATTTTTTTCTCTTAAGGTCAGAAACAAATAAATTTTAAAAATTAATTAAAAATTAAATTAATTTAAAGTAATCAATCAAAATTGTGGAGAGGCAGATTTGAGCCCAAACTCCGTAATATTTACAATTACAGCTATTCAAAACTAGAATGGACTGCCTCTGGAAATAAGTAGGTTTGGCTTCATGAGAGGTCTTCAAATGCTGGCTGGATACTCACTTGAGAATGTACCAGAGGAGATTCCTGTTCAGCTGTGAAGTGCATTAGAACTCTTCTGAGATGGCTTCCAACTCTGAGATCCCATGGTTCTGTGAAGAAAGTTATGTTAAATCTTTTAATAATTTGGAAAGATGAAGGCAGTATTGTAGAGTGGTTAGAAGGTGGGCCTGTGAGTCAAAAATTGGGTTTGAGTTCTGCTTCTGATACATCCTGGTTTTGTGACCCATAACAAGTCACTCAACATTTCAGTGCTCTTGAAGTTCTTCTGAGCTTGTAAATGGAAGAGAGAATGCACACCAATAGAGGGTATTTCCTCACCAGGAAATTACTCATAACAATGAAATCACAGGTCTAGCCAGTCCCTAGACCTTCTGTCCAGGGATAGATAAAGATTAGCTTTTTAATTTGTTTCAAGTCCTTGAAGATTGACTTATATCCTGTAACATCAGAGACATATATTTGTTTCAGGAATTATTTTAGAACTCTCTTCAAGGCCCAGGGAAAATGGCACCTTCAATTTAAAAAGACTTTCCTTGATCTCCTAGCTGGAAGTGATGTCTACTTTCTTTGAATTTTTGCAATTAGTATCAAGCACTTACTGCTATGATTTATTTTTATCTGTGTCTTTATTCAGTGTTGCATTTTGCTTTATATATTACAGGTCTCTCTTGTCTTTTCTACTTATAAGCGCCTTAAGGGCAGCAAGTTAATCTTAATTATCTTTGCTGTTGTTATTTTTTCTTTTACCAGTTAGCATGGTGTTTAGGCATTTAATCAACTGTTTGATGAATCTGAATGAACGAAGGAGCTAATCTTGGTAGATATCATTTGCATTTGTAAGAAAGATGATCTGGGGAGTCACTGATCAATTTGAAGTCTCTAATCAACTTGATGAACTTAGAGAGCATGTCCCTTTGTTTGATAACAACTAGAGGGAATTTGAGACAGAATGGGAGCAAGTTCAATATCTATATTGATTAGGTTTCAGAGATTGGGGCTATCTCCTGAGGACTAGCAGATGGAAAATCATATACCTCTTTCTGGTGTTTATAGAAGCAAGATGAGCTGGCTATTCACTGGTTCTCCTGGATTTTCTTTCTTTCTTCAGTACACAGTTTGGGTGTAGCTGTACATCTCTGAGGTCTGGGAGAGGGCCCATGGGAAGTTTTTTTTGTTTTGTTTTGGGTTTTTTTGGGTGGGGCCGGGGGTTTCATATTCTGACCAAGACCAGGTGATGGCAACTTATGGCAAAGACTCTTAGTGTTAGTAGACCTGTGTATGCATATATCCTAAGAAGGAGAGTTCAGAACACTGTTTCTAAACCCCAGAAAGCTGTGTAAAAGAGGAAGGATTTTGAATTCTCTAGCTGGCATGATCCAGTCTTCTAGCAGAGAAGGGAGATTTGCTGTTAATCACAGACTTTGAGAGTTGCCTTTTGGATAACTCCAAGTTTGAAAGTTTCTGATCTTGAGAATACAAAACCAGACTTTCTACTAGAAGATTCCTTGATGCTTCATGTTTCTTGGAGAGAGAAAAAAGGATACATTTCCTATGACTTGAAATTGCTTTTTTTTTTTTAATTTTCTTATTTTTAATTTCTCCAAGAGCATTTCTCAACTAAGCAGACTTTTTTCAAGGGTACATGAGGAACAACCCAGAGTAAAACCATGATTTAAATTTGCCATCCAGTGGTGCACATAACATTTTCCACAAATTCAATCAAATTACCTTACCAGCATAAGTTTCTTTTTGAGTAAACCATCACTGAATGAAATAACTCAGCAGCTTCCATTCATTCATTTAAATTAGTATTCAGCTTCCTTGGCAATTGATTGTTTTGTCTATAATATTAAAAGGGTAGGGGCTGGAACCAAATCCAGCATGCTGTAGGTGAATTTCTTTAAATTTTATTTATTTTTTATTTTTTAACAACCTTTTTCAATGGACAATTACCACTGCTCTTTACTTCCCATTTCCCCTCCTCCCCACTGGGGGAAAAATAAAATAAAAAAAATAACAGAAATAAACTCCCTGAAACAAATTCAGTCAAAGAAAACAAATCCTCACATGGGCCACGTCCCAGATTGTATTTCTTACTCTGCCTATCTAATACATCACGTCTCTGTTAGGAGGGGAGCAGCATTTTAAATTGTCATTCCTCAGGAATCATGGCTGATTATTTTATTGAACAAAATTCTCAAGCTTTTCTAAATTCTTTATTGTTGCATCGTTGTTAGAGAAAAAAGAAACAATTTTTTCTGTTTCTGCTCACTTCACTCTGCATCAGTTCAAAATGAGGTTCCAGTGACACCCACTCTCCTCTCCCCTTCATACTTCCTATAGACTTCTCGACCTCATTCCTTCCGATTTCTTCCCTGTGTACATTTTCTCCTTCTCACTTTCCTTTCTTCTTTGGAAATTATATCAGCATAACAAAAATCACTCTCATGCCTTTCATCTTAGTTTATTCTCTCTATGACCTGCCTGAACAGTGTGGTTCTCAGAGAATGCTTGATAATAAGCTTCCTTCCCCTCAGAATGCAAACACTTCAACCTTGCAAAGTCTTTCTAAACGACCACTTCCATTTATTTGTGTGCGTGTGTGTGTGTGCGTGTGTGTGTGTGTATGTGTATCTTTACTCTTGTATTTGTATTTCAAAATGTCTACTCAGTTCTGGTGTTTTTCATCAACACTGCTTGAAAGTCCTCTGTTTGATTAAAGGTCCATTCTCCCTTCCCCTCATAAACATATAGGATTATATTTAGTTTTGTTGGGTAAATTTTCTTTAGTTGTAAACATATAGCTTGGCTTTTAAAATATTGTATTTCATGATCTTCATGTTTTCAAAGTGTTAATTGATAAATCATGAGTGATATTGACAGTGGTTCTTTGATATTTGAAGTCATTCTTTCTGGCCTACTTGCAATATATTTTCCTGGACATGGAAGCTCTGGATTTTGTCTATGATATTCCTTGGAGTTTTTATTTTGGAATTTGTTTCAGGATGTGGCCAGCAGACTTTTTCTACTTTTCTTTTGTAGTATGGATCAAAGAGATCTATGCTCCTATCTTTGATGGAAAATTATGTTTAGACTTTTTTTTTTTGTTCATGGCTTTCATGTAGTCCAGTGATTCTTAAACTGCCTTGCTTGATCTATATTTTGGTCATTTTTATATGATACCATTATTTTCTCAATATTTGTTAATCTTGACTTTTTGAAAAAATATTGTTGTTCAATGTAAACATTACATTTCTTTGGTACATTCAAATTTTTAGAGTATCTATTATTTGGTTAACATTTTTTACCTTACCAAACTATTAATTCTCTTTCCAAATATTTCCTTCATAGTTCCCATGTTTTTTTTCTAATTTTCTTAGGAATTTCTCTTAATTTCTCTTAGGAAATCTAATTGATCTTGTGGATGAACTAGGTTTTTCTTTGAGTCTTGATGTTTTTGGAGTTACTTTCCTCTTCTGAGTTGTCTTGGGCATCACTAGCCTCATAATAGCTCTTTATCTGTGTTTATTTGGTCATTTTTCTATTGATCTACTCTGGTCAATCTGGGAGCTGATGACCAGTTAGGAACTATGGGGACTGGAAATGCTACCTGCACTGCCTTCTTGTTTTGGGAAGCTTATTCTTATGATTCTAGGCCCTGAGATCCTCTATTGCTGGTCTGGGCAGAGGACTGGGTCTAATAATAGCTCTGGTTCTTCCCTCTAGATATCCTTGTGCTGTCTCCCTATATACCTCAATCGTAAAATCAGAGATACAAAATTTGGGTTGTGTGATCACTTAAGAGTTTAATAATTTATTCATTTCTGCTTTCAATCTCAAAGTAAATTTCTCAACTCATGGTTTCTTTCTGGTAACACATTAAAGTTGGTCACCTACAATTTGTGAATTGCTATGAATGATTGACTACTAGAACCAAATGCATTAGTCAAAATTGCTCTACTAAGACAAAAAAAAGGGAAATTTTTTCTCACCTTTACTTCTCCTCTTCCCCCAAACCTACACATTTTTTCCTGACTTGGTCTTGAAACAATGCAACATTGCCAACAAATCCTAACCCAAATATGCCTAAACTATAATAAAATCATCATATACTGTTCTTTTTGAAGATAATAGGAGTAAGAGATAGCTCATAAGATCATATACTTAAAAGTGGGAGAGATTTTCAAGGCTATGGTGTCCAACCCACACTTTATTGTAGAAGAAATGAGATTGAGAGAGATCAATGACTTGCCAAACATCATATATATTGATTATAGCAGTAGGTAATCTGTACCTAAGAAGTATTTTATAGTATCTCTCAATGGACTTCAAACCTCTGAATTTTATTTCAGATTTCAAAGTGTGCATTCATGAAAGTAAAAGAAGTTCCTTTCTTTCCCTTCTATCTTTGTTGTTCCTGAACCAACAGCCCCAAAAGCAAAATGTCAAGCAGAGGAAGGAAGGGTTTCCTTTTCCCATTATCTGTTTGTATTCCTCATTTTCTCTCCCTTTATCCCATCCTCTGTTTCTAGTACCACGCATAAGTCTTTGCATGCAGGAAAGCCTGAGTTGCCCCACTAGGTAAGCATTAGTCTGTTATGCTTGTACAGATCAACAGAGAAGGCAAAATTCATTAACCTCTAAGTTTCAGATTCAGACTCTTGCCCAAATCTCTGAGATAAGCATGGAGATTTTAAAAGGAGAAGAGGCTGGGGGGAGGGGCGTGTGCTTTACTGATTTGTTTTGTTTATCTCCTGGCTTTCTGAATTTGGGAACTTTTACAAATTTATTGAAAAAGTCTTGAAAGTTCTTTTCATTTTTCTAACTTTTAATAGAATAAATTCACCCAGTCCGTACTTTCTCCATAAGCAGTGCAAAGTATGTTAATTAGAATTGATAAAGGCTTTTTTTTTTCTCAAAGGGAAGCAACAACTGAGGGATTTCACTGGAAAAAGCTGTATTCAGAGCAAAGAAAACTGGAATAGTGATGGGGGGAGGGTCAACATACCACTGTGAACAGTCTTTGAAAAGGAAGAAGCCTTGCATAATTTTGCCTGGCTGGAAAATTAGCATTCATTCCAGCTCTTTGAATAGCTTTACTTTGGTCAGGTCCCAGTAAAGGTACCACTTCAACTTTTAAATCAAGGGATTATTACCAGGTTCAAGAAATGGATGCTAAAACAGTTTCAAAAATACTTTATTGAGAGAACAAAAAACTTCTTCAATTAAATTGAAAAAAGTATCATTTAGTTGTTTTAATAGAAGGAACTGGTATTTTTTTACAGTCTACATCTCCCCTTCCCCTCCAGAGTCATGCCTTATTTTAAAAAGAGTTAAAATAGGAAAAGGAAAAAGAGAAGACAAATTAAGTAAAACTAGTAAAACTACATTAAGAAATGTGAATTTATCAATATTCTGTAGCAGTGGAACCCTACCTCATTAAAGTGTCAGTGGGGTGTCTTTTCATATCCCTTCTTTGAAGTCAAGCTTGCTTTGTGTAACTTTTTCAATATTTATTTTTCACTTTTCATTTCAATTACTTTCTATCATTCCCTTGGCCTTTTGGTGCCATTCCACAGTTTAAGAGAAATATAGAAAGAAGAACAGTCAGTTCTCTTTGGCCTAAACCAATCCCTCTGGTTGAGAATGGCTAGCTGGTTTGAATGTTTTAAAACATCAATTACAATACCAGTATTAGGCCTATATCCCAGAGACATCACAATAAAAGGAAAAGGACCTATGTATAGAAAAATATTTATAGTAGCTCTTCTTAGGATGGCAAAGAATTGGAAATTGAGGGTATTCCCATCGATGAGGGAAAGACTGAACAAGTTTTGGTATGCAAATGTAATAGAATACTATTGTGCTATAAAAAAAAATGATGAGCAGACAGATTTCAGAAAATCCTGGAAAGACTTACCTGAACTGATGCAAAGTGAAGCGAACAGAACCAGGAGAAGATTGTACATAGTAATAGCAACATTGTGCAGTGGTCAACTGTGATTGACTTAGCTCTTCTCAGAAATGCGGTGATCCAAGGCAGTTCCAAAAGACTCATTATGGAAAGTGTTATCCATAACCAGAGAAAGAACTGATGGAGTCTGAATGCAGATCAAAGCATACTATTTTCACTTTCTTTTTTGTTTTTTCTTTTGTCCTGTTTCTTCTTTTACAACATGACAAATATGGAAATATATTTTTTAAAAAACCATCAATTACATCTTCAAATTTAGGGACAGCCATATTTAAGTGAGCTTGCAGGTGGCTTTATGCAGTTAAAATTTTATGAAGTGTTCTTTACAAAATACTTTTAAGAGTTCTCCCATTTAAATATTGGTTAGCATTAGATAGGCTTAGTAACCCAAGAAGAATGGTTTCAGGAAGATAAGTTCAAGTACAAACATCTTCCACAACTGCAGGTTATGACAAACTCATGCAAAGAGTTAATTGACTTCACATGATTTTGACTTCATTCCAAAATTTGTTGTCTCAAACTGGGAGATCAGTCCCTGAGGTGATAACAGGTAGCTAGCTATTGAAATCAAATTAAATATTCTGTTTTGAATCAACTTCTAGCAATCAACTTCTAGCAGGAAGCTTTTGATCCAAAACTGAACTCTTAGTTTCATTAAAATAATTTGCTTAATGGGGACCTTAAGTTTTTCCCCTCCTTTAGAGCAGTGCTAGAGAAATACTGCTAGATTTTCTTGGACTCAGAATAACAAACTGTTGGATCTGATTTCTCTGAACTTTAATTCCCTATGCCTTAGAAGTGGAATTGGAGTGGAATCTGATTTCAGTGGATTAGGGAACTCACAAGAAAGAACCTCCTCTACCAATGTAGGTCAGCACTTTCTCTGTAACTTATAATTTTAGAGTCATCTGGAGCACTGGGATATTGAGTTACTTGTTCAAGGTCACATAAAAAGTACGTGTCAGAGACAGAACCTGAACGTAGGTCTTGCTGAATGTAAGGCCAACTGCCAATCCTCAACCACATCCTGCTTTCTAAGTCCCTGGCTCCTAAAATGAGCATAGTACTCTCAGAACTGCCTATGTCATAGGGCTGCTGTAAGAAAGATCTTCATAAACTTTAGTGTTACCATACTGTCATGAAAACTCCATGACCTAACTCACTCAGTAATCCCCCTTCCAAGTAATCACTTGATTTAATAGCTTATTACAATTTGTTTTGCTATTATTTACATTACACAAGAGCACAGGTGTGTAAACAGGAGTCTAGTTACTGCTCTATCCAATCTATACAGTAGAGACTACTGTATAGAGAGTATATTTACAGAGAGTATAAATAAAAGACTCAGATCAGATCTTGAGACTTAGCGAAGAGTCTCTGGAACCACTTGCCTGGAATACATTGTTGTTCACTCTGCTTATTGAGAACTGGTGATTTAAACCATATGCAAAACAAATCATATCTCAATAAGTTGTAATTGAGAGTACTACCTGAAACTCAGGTTAACTGAATTGGTGGTACCTACGAAATTAGTGTCTGAAGCAAGATTTGAGCCTGGATCCCGGATATGATATGAGCAAGATTTGATCCTGGATATGATAGCAAGGCCAGTACTTAATACTTCCCAAGGCTTCCTTTTCATATTTACACTTGAAAATTCCTTACAATGAACATACTCTTTAATCTCATATTCTTATTCATACTATTGATTCCTTCTTGCTCCAGTATATCCTTTTACTTTAGCATATCATCAGAATATAGTCTTCCCACAATCTTTAGGTCTTTCCATGCTCAGTATGTCATGTGTTATCACACCCTATGGAGTTGCCATGTCACCCCATGGCCAGAGACAACATTTTTTGCTTCATTTGCTACTTGGTCTCTTTCAGACCTTCTTTCAGCCATTGGTGACCCAATGTTGAAAGGACTTTTCATTTTAGCACTTAAGATTTGTAATCTTAATTTGTAAATGGTCCATCCCTTGGACCTCCTAACACATGATAACTTCAATAAACAGGGGTTATATCAATTCAAAAAAGAGTGCTGGTTCAGGTTTTTGGGGTGTGACTTTTCTATGTGGCAAATTCTCTTTGTCTTTTTCTCACCCATGTGGGGAGTTGGGGGACAGACAGCTCCCTCTCCACCATTCTACCATCACTTATACATGGACCATTGCTAACCAGGCAAACGTGTCTGGACCCTTCCTGGTTTTTTCTGCTTTGTATTTCCACTCCTGGGTAGGTGACAGCATATGGTCTTTGATGTGCATGTGTGTTTGCATAGAGGTCACTTTGTGAGTTCAAGATGTCCAGAGTTATGGATCCAATTAGATGAGTGGTTGGTGGTAGAAGAGGCAGACAGCAAGAAGCTATTATACACTGACAAGGTCACCAGGAACATAAAGAATGACCTAAGGCTATCACATGTATTAGAGTGGTGTGGGCAGTGTAGGACCAAAACAAAATGCAAAATATCTGACTGGCACTACTACAAATTGATCTATGTTCCAACAAATTTTAAGTATTAGCATATTAGGAGATTGTAACAAGACTTATCGTTTGTTCTTTGATCTTATTTTAAGTACATTTTTGTTGAAAACATTTATAAAAGTCCAGTGTTTAGCTTTCCTTTTGTGCAGAGGGATTAATTACTTGCCTCATCTGTTGTTGTTCAGTCATTTTGCAGTTGCGTCTGATTCTTCTTGACCCCATTTGGGGTTTTCTTGGTAGATACGAGAGTTGCTTGTCATTTCCTTCTCCAGCTCATTTTACAGATGAAGAAACTGAGACAAACCATGTTAAATGACTTGCCCAAGGTCACAGAGTAAATGTCTGAGGACAGATGTGAAGAGGAGTCTTCCTGACTCCAGGCCCAGCATTCCATTTACTGTGCCACTTACCTGCCCCACCTGCCCAATATCTATTATATTGTATATCAAGTACCTTTTTTTTTTTCATTTTACTACCATCTTTTTTGGTGAAGTACTAGACATGATCAGTAAGTAAGACTTTTCTGGGGTACCAGTGTGGAGACTTAACAAACCAAAGAATATGATAAAATAAAGTCTCCTCTTGTCCCCCGTCATTCAAGGTCAGGCTTCCCAAGATTGAGCGTGGTCCAAACTTCAAACAGAGAGTAGCAATAGTATACCCATACTCTGTGGTGACCCAGCAGTAGCTCCTCAGGATAAGACCAGGTTGGTCTCTTTGTCTCTTCAGGACAAATACCATTCTGAAGCTACTTCCTGACGGTCTTAAATTGCATCACCGATTTGCAGATATTTGGCTTCCCTTCTCTATCCCCCACTCCACCACCACAACCACCGCCAGCATTGCACATACTGTGATATGACATCTCCCTTTTCTCCTTCATTCCATCTGAAGTTCTTGACACTTATAACGCTTTATCAATGTGAGTTTTTCTTTGAACAAAACAGAATTCTCTAAGACAACTGGGAGGCGGTGAGAATGAGAGGAGGATCAGAAGTATAAAGGAGCTTTTGAGAAGTAAACATATTGTCTTTTGTAATTTTAAAAATGATTACACCTAGCATATAATAGTTATTCAACAAAGGTTTATGGAATTGAAGAAATAACTAATATGAGTAAAATCAATTTTTAATTTTCCAATCAGTCCCCAGCATATAGAAAATTCACCATTTATTTATTTTTATTGACTGTGCTTTATTATGTGAAAACCCTACCCATTATTCATGCTTTCAGAGCTATCACCTATGATCACCAAGAACTCTGCATCACTGGTTCCTTAGCAGCTGACATCATGAAAGTTGCCAGGTAATGAGCTGAAACACAAGTAGGGGAAAAACAATATGGCAGAAAATATGGCATCTGCAATACAGTGTAAAATGATTATTTGTTTTAATTTCTTTAATATCTGTCTTAATAAAAGACAGATGGATGTAGATATTTGCTTCTTTTTAAAGATAAAACCATTATTTATTTTTTAACATTCGTTTCTTTTAATTTTGAGTTCCATGTTCTCTCTCTCCCTCCCGCACCTACCATACCTACTAAAAAGGCAAGCAAAATGATTTCAATTAATTATACATGTGAAATCATGTGAAACACATTCCCATCTTAGCCATATCACAAAAAAAAAGAAAGAAAAAGAAAAAAGTGAGAATATTGTACTTCAAATTGCACTCAGAATTCATCAGTTCTCTCTCTCTGGAGGGTGGATGGTATTTTTTCATTATGAGCTCCTTAGAATTATCCTAGATCACTCTATTAATCAGATCATGCCTCAGTCCCTTATTTTAACTTTGTTTATATCTTTCTGTTTTAAGTGTATCTGTTGTAAACAACATCTTCATTTGTGCCCTACTCTATCTCACTGGCTAAGTTATTCTTGATTGTTTTCTTAGCTCCTTTGTCTTACAGAATATTATATTCCAAGGCCCCCATCCCTTTAATGTAGAATCTGCTAATTCTTGTATGATCCTGACTGTGCCTCTACAATACTTGAATTGTTTCTTTCTGGCTACTTGCAATATTTTCTCCTTCACATGGGAGTTCTGGAACATATCTGTAATATTGCTGGAAGTTCTCAATTTGGTGATCTCTTTCAGGAGGTAGACGCTGGATTTTTTTTTCAATTTCTATTTTTCCCTCTGGATATAAGACATTAGAGCAATTTTCCTTGATAATTTCTTGAACTGTGATGTCTAGGCTCCTTTTTATCATGATTTCAGGTATTCTAGTAATTTCTTACATTATTTTGCCTAAGACTATTTTCAAGGTCACTTCTTTTTCTGATGAGATAGTTCACATTTTTAAATTCTTTTCATTTTGTGTTACTGTTTCTTGATGTCTCACAGTCATTAGCTTTTATTTATCCAATTTTAATTTTTAAGGAATGATGTTCATCAGTGAACTCTTTTTTCATTTGGTCCATTCTGATTTTTAAAGATTTCTTTTTGACTTGAATAAACTCATGATGCGTGAAGTGAACAGAACCAGGAGAATACTGTAACAGTAAGGGCCACAATGTGTGATGACTAACTTTGACAGATTTATCTCTTCTTAGCAATGCAAGGACCCAAGACAACTCCAAAGGACTCATGATGGAAAATGTTGTCCACATTCAGAAAAAGAACTGTGGAATCTGAATGAAGACGGAAACATATTATTTTTCTCTCTCTTTCTTATTTCCTTTTTTTGTTTGTTTCTTCTTTCTCATTGTTTCCACCCATTGGCTCTAATTTTTTCTTTACAACACGACGAATGTGGAAATAGTTTCAATATGAATGTATATGTTATACCTATATCAGATTAAAAGCTATCTTGTAGGGAAGAAGAGAGATGGGGAGGAAATTTAGAACTCAAAATATTATGGAAGTAAATGTTGAAAACTAAAAATATGTAAATAAATAAATTTAAATTAAAGAGTTCTTTTGTTCAGTAATATTTTTGTGCTTCTTTTACTATTAGATCAATTCTATTTTGAAGGTACTTCTACTTTTTTTGTCTTTTTCACTAAGCTGTCAATTCTCTTTCTATATTTTTTTTGTATCCCTCTCATTCCCATTCACTATCCCTATTTTTCCACTACCACTTTTATCTCTTTCTCACCAAGAAAATAACCTTCTATGGTCTTATTTTTTTCCCTTTTCTGGGCATTTTCCCAGCCAGTTACTTGACTTCTGAGAGTCCTCTCCACCCCTGGCCTAGATCCACCCAGCTAGTGCTTGGGGTCTGAGATTCAAATGCTGCTC
>CM053770.1:390106503-390135412 GCA_028658325.1 Potorous gilbertii | reverse complement strand
TGCAGAGACCTTCTGTAATGGAGCTGCTGCAGAGCTCCTGCGTGCTCTGGGAGCCTCTGACCACCTGCTACCTCTGCTGCTGCCTCTGTCACTGCCTCCTGAGGGGGCCTGAGTCCCGGAGACACCCCGCTTCCCTCTCAGCCCGTCTCTCTCACTGACCTGTGAGTCTGTGGGTGGAGGGAACTTCGCGGCCGCTGGAGATTCCGGTCCCTGAAGCCTGCTGGGCTCTGCTCGCTCCTCTCAGTGCCATGTGGCCAGGGCAGGGCAGGGGAGGGCTCCACTCCCGTCTGGGGCACGATGGACCTTTGGGATCAGTTTTTCAGGGCTCTCTGGAATGGAAATCTCCTTCACTGTGTTGCTGCGCAGCTTCCACTGTTCCAGAATTTGTTGGGAGTTCTTTTTAGAGGAAATCCATAGGCTGTGGGTTCGGAGCTAGCATAGGTGAGTCTTTTTACTCCACCATCTTGGCTCCGCCCCCCACTTTTATCTCTTTCTTTAACTCTTCCCAGGATCTTTTGAGTCCTTGTTCTAATTAGCATTTTTCTATGAAGACTTTGTTTTCACATTGTTATCTTTTGAATTTATGTCTTGGTCTTCAGTTCCACCATGTCAGTATTTTATGGTCAAGTTGCTTTTTGCTGTTGTTGTTATTGCTGTTTTCTAGTCTATTTCTTTATTTTCTGCTCACCTAGAGGTGGAGAGGCACTGTTCTAGGATTCAGGCTCTTTTTCCTGCTGTTTTCAGGATTAGTTCAGGGATCTTCAAGTTCACAGTGTTTCCAAGGTGAAGTGATCTGGGGGAAGATGTGGACATTGCTCTCCTGCTCTCTGGTGTTTACGCAGGAAGGGCCTCTGTTCCTGAATGGCTGTAACCTAGCACTAGTGTTCCTCTTAGCACTGGAACTGCAACCAGGGTCTCTACCCCATTTTGACAGATCACAAATGCTTTTCTTGACCTAGAACTGCATCCAAGAACTGCTTATGGTCAATATAGTTACCAATCAATGCCAGCTTCATCCACGGCCAGCAGTGGGTCCCCTCTAATCTCTTTCTGACTAGGTATTGAAATCCCTTACCATTTCTGATCTAAGAACTCTAGAAGCTCTTGCTGTTGTTTCGACCATCACAGCAGCCTTCAAGGCCAACAACTATTGCTACCTTACAGTGCTCCGGGCAAACCCTTATCCCAGTGTCAAAGATCTCTCCTGCTGTCCTGAATTGTCTTTGGTTAGAGGCAAAATCATCTTCAATTTGACCATACGTTGGCTTTGCTGCTCCAAAATATGATTTGAGGATGGAAATGTTGGCAGTCTTCAGCTGGGGTGCTGTTTGTACTCCACCATTTTGGCTTCATCAGGTGACTAAGTTTTTGAGATACTTGGTCAACTGACCTGTTTACTGATACATAGAAGTGACAAGATAATAAGAGAGTATTAGAACATATTATATGGGTTTCAAAGAGGGAAAGGTTGATTATGGTAGTGGAATGAATGGTCAAGAAGTAGTAGTAGGGGGCCAAGGATTAAGCCAAACCATACTCCAAATCCTATGAGTAGGAGTAGTGGAAATGGCACATCTCTGAATGGAATATGTTGCAATGGATATGATATCGTTGAAGGAGAGCTAGGTTTCAATTGGAACAAGTAGGTAGAAAGACATTTGTTGAAAAAGTCTTAGGGTATAAGGGAATCTATTAAGAGTTTTGTTGTTAGTGGTAGTGGTGGTGTTCAGTCATTTTAGCTGTATCCAATTTTCTGTAACCCTATTTTAGGGTTGTCTTGGCAAAGGTGCTAGTGCAGCTTATATTTCCTTTTCCAACTGATTTTAGATATGAAGAATTGATGCAAACAGGGCTAAGTGACATGCTCAGGGTCACATAGCTAGAAAATGTCTGAGACTGATTTGAACTCAGGAAGATGAGTCTTCAGGATTCCATCCCAGTGCTCTGTACACTGTGCCACCTACCTACCCTGATTATAGTAGAGCAGCAATTTCAAAGGGCATAGTGGAATGGGAGAAGGAATAGGTAAACCAAGTTAGAGAAGGCTGATTAGAAGAGGAATGAAAGGTCTAAGCAAGGCATCACAAGTGTGAGAATGGTATCTAAGGCAGGGAGCTTTGATGAACAAGATTAGGGAATCAGCATAATGGGAAGTAGATTGGATTGCGAGCTATGCACTACCAGATTTATTAGCCTCAAATTTCAGGTTGGAATTGAGAATGCTGGTATTTAAGAACACACCTACCTAGAAGCTCATGCTCAGGTCATCTTCTGTACCTTGTTGGTGGAGGAGAGGGAAGCAGGAAATGTATTGACTGCCTCAAATAGTAGAACACCCTTCCCCTTCTGTGGGCTTGTGTTCTAGATAGCATCTACAGAAGATTCTGAGCTTCCAATAGAGTGCACAGGAAATAACAATATACCCTAACAAGAATAATAGTTAACAGTTATATATTATCTCACTTGATTTTAACAACAGTTCTAGGAAATAAGTGTTATTCTTCTCACTGTACAAATGAGGAAACTGAGGCAAACAGGTTAAATGGTTTGCCCATGGTTACAAAATTAGTAGGCATCTGGGGCAAGATTTCAGCTCAGGTCTTTAGATTTCAGGTCCAGTACTCTATATTTTGTGTTGCCTAGTTGTCCTTAAGAAAGAGTTGCTAATACTAGGGTTGCACAAAAGCTTATACTTGTAATGCAAGATCTGCCACAAAGAATATGCTTCCTATCTTTATGTTTCTGGAAAACTAAGGAGTTCTCAATTTCGTTAATCTATGTCTATCCTCTGAGGGTCAAAATGGAACTTTAGAGTAAGGTTGAGCTGCTGAAGTTGCCAGGGGTGACACCTGCTGATAGAAACTATTCCCAGCATCTGGCAGCAACGCTCTTGTCTAAGAGTTTGGCCCTCAGCTCCTCCTATGTTTCTATGTCAAAGGGAAAATCCTCAAATGAAAAGCCCATATCCTTTCATAAAAGCTGGTATTAATGGTTTCAAAAACAAACAAAATGAGTCAATCATCCATATGTTTAGTCTACATGATGCTGTTGAAACAGCCAGATTGCTTTTTATCCCAGTTAACCCAGATGAGTTCACATGAATGCTTGTCAATGAAAAGATCATTTATCTGATAGATAATTATAGTATACAAATATCAAGGGAATTGGTTTGAGGAGGTGTGCATTTATCAGTGCATAAAATGCCAGATTTGGAGTCAGAAAGACCAGGCTTCAGTGAACTCAGAGCAATGACCCAGAGCAGTTTATTTACTCCCTCTAATTTTCAGCCTTCTCATATAAAATCGAGGACTCAGTGTGAAATAGCATCCACCTCACAGATTATCTGTTGTAGGGAATCAAATGAGATAATACATAGAAATCACTTTGTAAACCTCAAAGAGCTCCATAAAGGTGATCTATTATGGCCAAAAAAAAAATGGGGAACAATTATAGCCAAAAAATACAATATTATAATGAAAAATTCAAACAAAAAGTTTTTTGGTTATACCACAGCAGTTGTTTCAGGGTGGGGAAAACAAAAAGATCATCTGGGCTGGGTTTTCTTCTGGTTGTTTTTATTCCAGTCATTCCCTGTTCTCTAGACTTGACCTCCATCTTAAGCATCCAAAAGCAATATACCGAAGAAGGGTGTTTGGGAAGGACCAATAGAGAACCAACAATTTCAGGGCATTATCGTTCCCTACACCGCAAGTCATTTCAACCAAATTTCTTAATCAACAAAGATAATTTGAGAAACTCCTACCTGTCAGACTCTGTTAAGCATTGTGATTCAAAGAAACCTAAGACTTGGTCCCTGCCCTCAAGTATCTTCCAGTCTAGTCTAGTTAAGATAGTTATTCATTAAACATGAAACCAAATAATTTTAAATTCTAACAATTTATTCCATCTTATGAAGTTCCCTCTATTTTGTAATGCCGAGAAAACTATAAATTTGTTTACACAAATGGTCTAAGGTCACCCCACAGAGAATGGATTTTTAAAAGCAGCTCTGTATTTTTGGATTAAACCTTCCACCCAGAATGAAAAACTTAATGGGAAGAAAGACTAGGAAGTTAGAGATCTTTTCCTTCCAGCAAACACATTTTTAGAAAGGTAAATGATTTGCATTGGAAAATATGAACTTGCATTGTTTGCTGAAGTCAAGGTTAGTACCCAGCTGTGTCAAGAGACATTTATTGTTCTGTTTCCTGTGCCTTTGGGAAATGTTTGCTATTTCTCTCTTATACCATGCTCTGCAAGGAATTTGCAAGCAGGTTGGTTTTCCTTTAATATTCAGAAGAACTGGATTGACATTCCTGCTCTACCAGCTGTGGGACCTTGGACAAACCAAAGACCTTGTTTCTTCCTTTCAAGCAAAACAAAACAAACACAGAATGTACACACACACACACACACACACACACGCACACACACACACACACACACACTATTTAGTGCATGGAAGTTTTGATGGCAAATTCTTTAAAATGGATTACATATATATCTACTTTCTTAAGTTACATAAAGTAAGCACAATTTAACATTTTCATGACTCAAAGTTACCAAAGACCATGTAGCCCAAGACTTCTATGCTAATAGGAAATGAAATATAAAATATAAAGGCAAGAACATTAGGTTGTGACTCAGGAAATCTTTATTCAAGTTTCTGCCTAACCACCAGCTTACTTATTGACCTTGATTATATAACTCAGTATGCCCCAGTTTCCACACAGTTAAAATGAAGGGCTTAAATGAAATAATATGTGCCACCTCTGACATAAACTTTTGAAATGAGTATGTTTAACGTTGATCTAAATACTGATTATTTTCCACAGAAGAATAATTTTCTTGCTCTAAATACTAGCACTCTTTGATCATTTATTGAGATTTTAGAGCTCCCAAACTAAAATAAAACAATCTAAAGATAAAGGAGAAAGTTGAACCTTAGTATAGGATTAATCCACAAACAAGCATTCATCTGGCACCTACAAAGTACCCAGCATTGTGCTAAGTTCTAGGTTTACAAATATAAAAAAAGAAACAATCTCCCCTCTCAAGGAAGTTATATTCTAACGTGAAGAAAAAATAGATAGATAGATAGATAGATAGACAGATAGATAGATGTTTATAAGCATATGTTCCCACAATATAAAGATGACAAATACAAATAAATGCTCTCATTGTTTAATTGCTCCACCTATGTCTGACTCTTAATGACGCCATTTGGGGTTTTCTTAGTAAAGATACCAGAGTGACTTGCCATTTCCTTTTCCAGCTCATTTTACATATGAGGAAACTAAGGCAAACTAGGTTAAGTGACATGCCCAGGGTTACACAGCTACTAAGTATCTGAGGTTGGATTTGAACTCTGGTATTTCTGATTCCAGGCTTGATGCTCTATCCACTGTTAAATAAGGATGGATAATGAAGAAAAGCTTCCCGTAGAAGATGATAATTTAGCTGTCTTGAAGGCAGAGAGGAATTCTATGAGTTAGAGATAAAATGGGCATTTCAACCAAGCATGGGGATGGTCTGCATAAAAGCACTGAGAAAAGGATAAAAAGGTATGTGAAAAAATATATGAGAGAAAGACAGTTTGACTGGATCACAGTGTAATGGAAGCAGAATAATATGTGATAA
This sequence comes from Potorous gilbertii, assembly GCA_028658325.1. Lineage (NCBI taxonomy): Eukaryota > Metazoa > Chordata > Mammalia > Diprotodontia > Potoroidae > Potorous > Potorous gilbertii. The sequence goes on along the minus strand of CM053770.1, from coordinate 390,129,772 downwards.
AGCTAGGAGTACAGATTGGGACAGGGTTAAAGACAGTCTTGTTTTATCTTCGCATCAATAAGAAGTCATTGGAGTTTATTGAGTAGTGATGTGTCATGGTCAGATCTAGTCTTAAGGAAAATTGCTTTGGTAACTATGATAAGGACAAACTGAAGTGACGAGATATATGAGGCAGAGAAATCAGTTTAGAAGTTACTGTAATAATCTAGATGAAAGATGACAAGGGTGATATTAAGGTGGTATCTGTGTGAGTGGAAAGAAAATATAAAAATAACAGCCAACGTCAATATAGCTCTTACTATCTACTAGGTATTGTGCTAAGTACTTTGCAATTATCTCATTTGATTCTTACAACAGTCTTTGAAGGTAAGTACTATAATTATCTGCATTTTACAGATGAGGAAACTGAGACAAAAAGAGTTTGAATGGCTTGTCCAAGTTATATAGCTAGGCTGTGTGTCTAAGGCTGGATTTAAATTCAGCTCTTCCTAACTCTAGGACTAATGCTCTATCTACTGAGCCACTCAGCTGCCTCTAGAGAAGGTAGTCAACACAAGAGAAACATGACGCTAACGCATTACTTATGTATCCACTTCCAGGACGCCTCTAAATCCATGAAATGAAATTAATAGTGCTTTATTTGCCAATATTATAGCTGGGAATGACATCCGTTTTTATTAGTTCCACCCATCTACTGAGAGGCAATGGACATAAGGATTGAACAAAATAGTGAATGATTTTTTTTTAAAAGGATATGTCATGTTTTAAAATTTCCATTTTAGGTTTAAAAATGTCAATTTTTTGTACAAAGTGCACCATGTAGCTGCTCAATTTTTTTTCTCTTTAGATTTAAATGTTTTCTTATAGGATTAAGATTGAAATTACAGAATTCCTGAATTAGAAAATGTCAAGGCAAATTATGGTATATATTTGTGATGTATAGTATCACTCAACATGACTAAAGGGATGGATTCAGAAAAATAAAATGAGGAGGTCTGCTATGAATTGATACAGAATGAAGTTAACAAAATCAGAACAATTGATAGAATGAATATAGTACTGTAATGAAAAACAACTTGGAAAGATTTGAGAACTCTGACCAGTACAATGAAAAACCATAACTCTGGAGGGTCCATGATAAAAGCTGCTTCCCACCTCATTATAGATTGATGATGGACTGGATTTGACAAAAAGGATGGGGAGAATATGTGAATTCTCTTTCACTATACTTATACAAGAAAGAGTTAAAATGAGAATAGGAAGAATAGGGTAATGAAAGATGAACATGTTTTAAAAACATAAAAACAGCCATGAAGCACTTTTTAAATATTCACAGAACAGAAAAAGGTTCAGAAGGAAAAACTAACAAGAGAGACAACTTTGGAACTACTGTGCTGAATAAAAAACCCAAGCTGTATGTATTAGAGTTGCACTGTTTCACAAACAATCTTCTTTTTATGTATTATTTTTGTTTAACGTGGAAATATAATATTTCCTTAAATCACATATGTATGTATATGTATATATATATATATGTGTGTGAAACATATGTAAATAAGTATTCATATAATGCATACCTGATCATGTATATAGATGGAGACACAGATGATAGATATACATACATCCGTGCACATGCATATGTATATGTATGCATAAATAATGCCTTTGTAGGACATAGACTTGTCATGAGGGTTAAATGAGAAAAAAGATAGAAACAGGTAGCATAAGTCTGTCATTTTTAAACTTTTTCTCCATCATTTTTTATCATGAAGCACAATCTCAGAATCACAGAAAGAAGGTCAGAGCTAGAAGGAACCTTGTAGTTTTAATCCCTTTATTTTTCAGATGAGGAACTCATTCCTCAGACAGTTGTAGTGACTTGCCTAAGATCATATAGATAACTGATGGCAGACTTGGAACCAGATCCTGGGTGTCCTAATTTCTCTTCCAATGCTCCTGTTAGTACAGAAGGAAAACGATGTGTGTGAGACGGAAGTTCAAGGATTGAAAGAGAAGGGGTGTGGACAGCTCCATAATGCTTCTGTATTAGCTCTGACTATAATTAGCTTGCATAATTATGCGGTTGGGAGCAATTAATATTCTAGATGTTAGATCCTTTGATACTTAAGTTAGTCCTATAATTCTATTATTTCATGGAACATAATGTCAGACTTGGAAGGGACCTTTGATGCTATCTAATCCAGTAATATTTATACAAGAATAACCGTTATAATATTTCTGAGTCATTGAACATCAGCTTATAGACTTCTACTGATGAGAAACTAACCACTTTCTGAAATAGATAATTCCATATTTTTATTTCTTTTAATTTTAAAGAATTCATTTTCTCTCTCCAACTTCTCTTCAAGAAAGAAAAAATGAAAAAATAAAGAGGAAGGAAACAATGAAAGAAGGAAGGAAAGAAGAAAAAGAAAGAAAAGAAAAAGTAAGAAAAAGGAAGCAAAGATGGAAAAAAGGAAGGAGAAAAGAAGGAAGGTAAGAAAAGAAGAAAAATGTAAGAGAAACATAGGGAAAAGAGAGAAGAGGGAAAGAGAAAGGAAAGGCAGAAATGAAGGGTATAAGGAAGGGAAGGATGGAAGAAATAAGGAAGGAAGGAAATAAGGAAAAGAAGAAGTAAAAAGGAAGGAAAGAAAGAAGGAAAAAAGGAAGGGAATGAGGGAGGAAATAAGGAAGGAAAAAAGTAAGGAAGAGAGAGGGGAAAAGAAATATAAAAGTCCTTTATTGCAAAAGTAATGTAACAAAACAAGTTTCAACATTGACCACCTCCTCCCCTCCAAAAAGCATATCTATTCTTTGTATTAGTTTATCATCTCTGACATGAGACAGGCTGTTTCTTCTTTATCAATCTTTATCAATCAAGCACTTAGCACTTAGCTGAGTATAGTTAATCCTCTCCTCTTCTCTGATAACTATCACTGGCCCTTTTGATCTCAAATAGTCATGGTTTCTAGATTCAGCTTCTTGGTCATATTCATTTGGACACACACCTGAGCTGTCAATTACATCCTAAAATGTAACACCAAGAACTGAACATAATAAATCATATGTGGATTAAAGAACACAGAACTGTCACCTCCCTAATCCAGGATATCAGAGTTCTGTTAATGTAGATTGACCTAATGTTAGAGGGAGAAGGAATTAAACATCAAATTGTACTCAGATTGAGCTTGTAGTAAACTAATTCCTCTGAATTTTTGTCTGTACATGCAAATAAAAAAAAAAAAGGGTCTGTGTACTCTTCCCCATCCTGTGCTGGTAAGGCCAAGAGGCTTCCAATTCCAAGTCTTAAGGATGATGTCTGGGGTACTGATCAGGACTAAGGCACTGTGCTTTTTTGAAGAGTTTTTCTTTGTTCTTGATCTTGCTAGGATATGAGGGAATTAACATAGAGCTTAGGGAGTTTGGTGAGTTATTGTAAAGGCTGAGAGTTCTGCGAAATTTGTAGCTAAGGAAGAAAATAGTGTCTCCTCCGATCCCACCACCATAAATTTCATAAGAAAAAAGAAGAAAACTTCTTCTGTGATGCTGTCTAAATGTAGTAGAACTTGTGGACAACTTACCTTCTAGCCTTGCGATTGATTCTAAGGGATATGGTGAAGGAAAATATGCAATGTCTGTTACAGGTCCATATCTTAGAGTCTGTAGTAAACTGAATAAATCTCTTAGTTTTTCTGGCTTCCTTCAAAACTCAGCTCAAATACCAACTGAAGCAGTATCTCTATATTCCAGAGACCCTTCAGTTAAGATTAGCTTCCATCTGCTCTGCATGTATCGTACATACACACACACATATATATATATATATATATATATATATATATATATGCATACATATACATACAAAGAAACAGGGATATAGATTACATGTGTATATATGTATGTGTATATACATATATATGCATATACTTACACTTGCACATACAGCCTCACATGATACATATACATATGCATGCATAATTAAGCATTAATTATTATTATACATATATTATATATATACACACACATGCATGCATGCATGCATATGTTCAGGTCTAACCAGGACACTTTCCCCTTAGGTTGTACCTGTTGCTATCATAGCTTGACAATGCCATTGATGCTCTCCACATGATAGCCAAGATCAGGACATTAGTTATAGCTTCAAGTTCTTTTTTGACTAATGACAATCTTCTACAAGGAAAGGAAGGGTTCTCCAGTGAAAATTAATATGGACTGTTAGTCTGTGAAACTTTGGGTCCTAGTTACTTTTTTTGACAGTCCTGATTTTTGTAATTTGTACCTAAAAGACAGATTGACTCAGAGGAAGGAATATTTAGATTTAGTCTCACTTATAATATAAAAGGGCTATGTGACAGTGAGCAAGTGACTGAACCTCCCTGTTGCCCTGGATAACTCTATAAGACTATATACACATATGCACACATGCATGCATGTATGTATGTATAGAAGAAAACGTATAGGTTTCAAAGCCTATTAGGTTTGAAAAAGCATCAAGAACAGGACAAATTATAACACAGATCATAGATTTAGAGGTGAAAAGGGATTCTCAGACATCATCATGTCCATAAAATGTCTTTACAGATAAGGAAAGTGAAATCTAGAGAGTCTGAGTAGCGGCTTACCAAGGTAATACACACACACACAGTAGTTACCACAACTGAGATTCAAACATAGCTCCCTGACTCAAAATTCAATACTTCCCATTACAACACTCTTTGTGACGCTATTTGGGATTTTCTTGGAAAATGTACTGGAACAGTTTGCCATTTCCTTCTCCAGCTCCTTTTACAGATGAAGAAACTGAGGCAAACAGGGTTAAGTGACTTGCCAAGAGTCACACAGATGCTAAGTGTCTGAAGCCAGATTTGAACTCAGGAAAATGAGTCTTCCTCCAGGCCCAGTGCACTATCAACTGCACCATCTAGATGGCCTTAAAGATAAAATTTTGGAATTATGCCATAGAGAAGGCAGTTAATATTTTCACTCAATAGCTTATATAAGTGACATAGACTGTGGTAGAAGATAGAGGCTTTGGAAACAGGAAGAAGTTACTTGAGTTCAAGTCTCACCTCTGACACGCACTAGGTGTGTGAACCTGGACAAGTCATTTAACCTTTAAGTTCTTCAGGTAGCTCTCTATGTGTTGGGAATAAAATGATGATTTGATTGATAAAGGGAATTCTCCTATCTAAAGTTCTCTATAGCAATGAATCACAGGTTTGGTGAAAACAAACAAATAAATTTTAAAGCCAACCCAAACACATACAATTGTGTGATGGTGTTTGGAGGGCTTGCAATCTGTATAGGAGTTACTACCACATACACAAATGAAGGAAGGGAGTTGGTAAAGTATGGAATGATGATTAATGATCTTGTCCTTATGAAGGGCTTTCTATCACCCATCTTGGTTGATTTTCATAATATCTATGAGTCCATATCATTATCCCTATTTTTGAAAGGTAAGAAGTGAAGTGACTTATCTATCATCGAACGACTATCTATGTGGAGGAAAGGGGTTTAAATCCATGTCTTCTAACCCATAGCTTAAGATACTTTCAGCTAAATCAGATTTCATCAAGTCCCTATTGCTATCATAGCTTGACAATACACATTATTGCTAATGAATGGACTTGGAAGGATGAGAAACTTGTTAAATACAAAATTCCATTAATTAATAGTAAACAAAAGAGATATTCTTCAATAGGAAATAGCAGTAGGGAGATATAAAGTACAGATATAAAAGGAATCCTACATTTTATATCTCATAAGATATAAAATAGAAAGACTAGCAAGATATCATGATGGATAAAAATTACTATCATTCATTTCTTGGAAAGAGCTGCTATAGCAAAGAAGATCAGTCCCATTACTTGGGAAATGTAACATTTTATGAGTAACAGCACTAAAGAGCTATTTCATCAAGATGGAAAGAAGATTGAGAAATTTCAAAATGTCAGGAAGAAGTGAGGACTTGGATAGTTAGGAGAAACATCCTCTTTTATCACATTGTAAAACACCAGTTAAAATGTCTTCTTTAATAGATTTAGTTCTCCCTTATCTTCATTTAAGGAATCTAAAGCATATTTAATTCCATACTGGTTTTTTCCCTGCTCTGTTCCCTTCCTCCAATTCTTCCCCAAGGCTATCTCTTTCCAAATCAAAATTGTGTGTATGTGTTTGTGTGTGTGTGTGTGTGTGTGTGTGTGTGTGTGTGTGAGAGAGAGAGAGAGAGAGAGAGAGAGAGAGAGAGAGAGAGAGAGAGAGAAGGAGAGAGAAAGAGTGCACAGAGCAGGCAAACATTTCAAAATACAGATCTTCATGACTTTAAATAAAGGTTCCTTTTGAAATTTGATATCAGTGTGGCATTAATGCAGGCATTGGATTTAGTGCATCTTCTCCAATGTCTGTGCGAGTCCCTGGGCTCAGAGGTTACATATGCCAAAGTAACAGTGGATCTGTTAGGATCTACCAAAAGGGAATGGCACCAAGGGGGCAGGCTTCGACCAACTATATGCTTGCTTTCAGAGGACCAGTTTAGCTCAAATGGAGATGTTTATCAAAGGGTTGTCCAGTAAAGTCACAAATTTCAGAAGTAACAGAGTCTTATGAAGCTACCACAAAAGGAAATTGTATGTGAATTGTAAAGATGTAAAGAGGCTGCTTGATATAGTGACTACACGGCTGGACATGGAGTCAAGACATCTAGATTCTACTTCTGCCATAGAAAATTATTAGCTCTTTGATCACTGAAAAGATAAAATATTTTAGAAGGTCAATTTCTTCATCAATTAAATGAAACTATAATTCTTTACCTTCTGTACAAGATTTTGGGGAGATGTCCCACCTAGTTGCCCTCTGATTTGGAAATTTTAAAACACTACAGGAGTGAGTAATTTTCTATTCTTATTGTTGGTGTTATGAACAAGTATTTATTTATTAAACATCTACATTGTGTCAACCACAGAGACATGCACTGGAGATACAAAGACAAATGCAAATGGTTCTTGCTCTCAAGGTGATTTTCACTGGCATTATCCTTGTTATCAGTAGTGATTTAAGTGCCTGCTATGTGCCAGACACTATTAAGTTCAGGGGGTACAAAGACAGAAGGGAAACAATCCTGCCTTCATGATGTTTATATTTTTAATGTTTTCATGAATGAGGTTGAAGGCAGATCCACCAATGATGAAATAAAAAATCCTGGATATCTTGAAGTATTACTGAAAACTAGCATTTATGGGACATTCAATATCTTGGGAGGCTTTTCAGGCCCTATGTTCCTCAAGAAGTCATTTCTTGATGCTTATGAATAGGGCCATTTCTGGGTTCCAGCATTACCGCAGTCTGTCCACTTCTCAGGACCATTGTTAGGAAAATACTTTATGAACCTTAGGATCAGAACTGACACTAAAAAGCCCCATCAAAGTGTTGTAGAAGTCATTGTTATTCAGCCCTGATCAATCTTTATGTGGCTGAAAGCCAACCTAGAAGCCTCCATTAAGCAGAAGGAAATGACCTGAGAAACCAAAGAGGATTTTATGGCATGTGGCTGCCAAATACTGGGAAAGGGGCTGAAAGAAGGTAAATAATATTTTCATCTGCTGTGTTCTGCCCAGTTAAACTTTTATAATTGTTTCATATTTGGAGCTTTAAAGTCATGAGCCACATACAAAATTAGCTGACTTTCTTTGAATACATATTTGCTACTTATTTTGAAGACCATTTTAACATTTCCACTAAGAGATTTTTATTAATAGTATTAAACATCAACACAAGAGCCAAGACTGTTTTACAACTACTTATATTCAAATTCATTAATTTAAAGCATAAAAATGTCACAACAACTTTTCAGTTCTTACCTCTAAGTCTCCATCAGGATAATTTGTCCATTCATCCCCATTCATTTTCCTTGTAAATTGTAATAAATGTGCCATAATTTATTCAAACATTCTTTCATTGCTGAATTTTAATTAGAGTTGATTCTAGTTATTTTTTCCCCTTGATTACAAAATAATGCTGATAAGAACATCTATGAACAGAAAGATTTTTTTTCGATATATCTTTAAATTATCAGTCAAAGAAGTGGGTCAAAGAATAAGATTCAGTTTATAACTTCTCCTCCATACTTTGAGGTTATTTTCAGGGGGCAAATTTTCTTAGTTCAGGACACTAAAAATGATGAGTTTGTGAAATCCTTTTTATATAACCCTAATACTACTGCTTTTTGTTATTATTAACAATTATTTTTGCCAATTTGATGAGTGTTAAGTAGAAAAGTCTAAGTTGTTTTCATTAGCAAAGGAGGTCAATTAAAAAAAACGTTTAAAGAATTAACCACTATCCCTGTGAATGACTTACCCATTCTTAGCAATATAATAATCTAAGACAATTCTAAAGGATTCATGATGAAAAATATGATCTACCTCCAGAAAAAGAACTTGTAGAGTCCAAATGCTGATCAAAGAATACTTAAAAAACCTTTCTTCCTCCCTGGTTTTATTTTATGTTATTTTTGGTCTGTGTTGTCTTTTATAAAATGAGTAATATAGACATACGTTGTACATGACTGCGTGTATAACCTATATCAAACTACTTGACTTCTCAGTGAGGAAAGGAAGAGAGGGACAGATTTTGGAACTCATTGTTAAAACAAAGAATGTTAAAATTTTACATATAATTAGAAAAAAATTAAATATTAAATAAACAAATAAATAAAATATAAGCAATTAGAAAATGTGGAATGTCTGAATAGTGGAAATATTCAAGACCTAGTCTCATGGGCAAGTAAGCCTCACAAATCTTCAACTAATTCATTATAATTCTTTGCCATCTGAAGTCAAATTAGATGTAACATTAAGGAAGAAGTTTAATGACCTTTATTCAACTCAATTTCAACCAATGTTTATTAATTCTAGCAAACTGGAGGAAATTAATTTAGATAAGATACAATCCTTGTCCTCATGGAGTTTTAAATCTAGTAAAGAGGAATTGTTGGAACAAGTAGAAAGAAACGATAACAAAGGTATAAGTATCTGCTGTCTCTAAGGTTAGAATCCTCAGTTTTCAGAAAATGGAAGTCTTATATTCAAATTGACAGGTAGAAACCATAATATCTCAGGGCTTTTGTCAATTTTTTTTGACAATTTGGAACTCTAAAAAAAGTTTGTTCTATATGGCAAAAACAGGAAATTATGGAATCCTAGAGATATTATCTACCTATCTATCTTCTTTCTATCTACTTATTGGTTGTTCTTTTGATTTGGATTGTTTTGATTGAAATCAAACTTTCAATTTCATTGGTACATGGAACTCCAGGTGAAGAATCTTCCATCTCTCCAATGTAGGTTAGAAACTGTTCTTTAGCTTAGAATTTTGAAGACTTTCCAGGGGTACTGAGAGGACCTTGCTTAAGGCCCAAAGTTAAACGAATGTTAGAAAGAGAATTTGAAACTAAATCTTACTGACTCTAAGGCCAATTCTCAATGCACTGAGTCAACTACCTCTTAAGAAGTGCAAAACCATTTATTAAATGGAGGAACTAAAACACAGCTTTATAATCCCTCAGGAACCATTGCATTTTAATGGTGTCGATGTTTTGCTTTTCATTGACATCAGTAGTTTGACCTCTGAAAAAGAGGAGCGCATTTGTATTTCATTCTTTTTTTTCCTCCTAAGAATCCTTTTCTGTATTTTATCTTTGTCTTTTCAAAAATAGTTTTGTAAGTATCACGTTGCTTTTACTGCAATACTATCAAGAACAAGCATAATCATTCATTTCTCCTGAGTGGAATGTTTCTTAACAATGAAAAGGTAACTAGAGGTCATTGTTTTATCTTCAAATGACCATCCCTGTTTCCTACTGAATACTGGGTCCCTCTCTGAATAGAGCACCTTGATAGAAACACACAAACCAAAGGACATGCCACTGAGGGAAGCATTTCCACCTTTTGTTTCTATGGACTGACAAAATCAGTACATTTGACATCTTTTCCTCCATATTTATCTAACTGGATGCAAATAGGAAGGAACAAAAAACTTACATCCCTCCAAAAATGTGTCAAAGCAAACATCATGGAGAGTCTGGGATAAGAGGGATTTTAGAGATCTATAAATTTTCTCTAGATCATCTAATCCAAACCTTTCATTTTTCAGACATAAAATTCATGATGAAAATAACAAAGATAGCATTCATACAGTGCTTTTAGGTTTGCCAACTGCTTTACAAATGTTATCTTATTTGATCCTCCCAATCATCCTATAAGATAGATGCTATTATTTTCTTCATTTTATTGATGAGGAAAATGAGACAAGAGGGTTTAAGAGGCCTGCCTGGGGTCACCTAGCTAGCAAGTATTTGAAAGTGAGTATGAAACTCAGGTCTTCCTTATAACAGGTCTGGCCCTCTATCCAGTGTGCCATATAGTTTCCTAGAGTACAGTTCTAAACCTGAAAATATTCTTTGAAGCAATGTAGTCCATTTCCCTCATTTTGCAAATAAGGAAACAGAGGCCCATGGAAATGAAATAACTTGCCCAAAGTTACATAAGCAATAAGCACCATATGTGGGAAATGAATCAATGACCTTTGATTTGAAATCTAGTCCTCCCACTGTCTTCCAGAGAAACAGTTTAAGTGACTTAAGAGACAAAGGTAGTTGATAAAAATTCACATTGGTATAGAGCTTTAGGTTTACAATAATTCTTTCCCTATGATAGGCCTGTGAAGATGGACAATATAAATATTATTAAACACATTTCATAGATGAGGAAATTGAGGGGCTGAAAGGTGGAAGGATATAATGACTTCTCCAGAGTAATGGAGCTAATGAGTAAGAGAGCCAGGATTTAGATCCAGGACTACTTGTTCTGAGACTAAGATTCGTTTCAATATAGCAAATAGTTTTAGGTACTATTGTGGCCCAATTAAACTTCCTAGTTCTTAATCTACTTCCAGTAGAATATAATGCATTAATTTCCAGGGGGCCCAGTTTCACCATGACGGAAATTTGGGAGAGAATTATGAAATTTTCAGTGTGAGCATTTACACTTCTGTAATTGGCAAACACTACAAATCAGGGCTTGATTCATTTTTTGTTGACTCTCTAGATTTAAGAAAATGATGTGGTAAATGTTAATGCAGATTAAACTTAAAAATGTATCATGTATATATTGTCTGTTATCATTGCAAAGGAAAGATGGTTGTTAAACATTTACTATCATACTCCTTTGTCATTTGTAAAATATGGAAATTGCACTAGGTGGACAATGAAGTTCTTTATGGTTCTAAAACTCAATGATTCTGAAATTGAAAACAGAATTAGAAGCTAAATATAAGTGAAGAACTCATGGCTATACAGCAGTTTGGGAAAAGAAAAAAGGAACCTCAGGGCTTTCATGAAATGAGAGTTCAACATGAGTCACCAATGTGATATAGCAGACAAAAAAAGGTAACACTGTCTTGAACAATTTTAACAGAATCATAGTTTTCAGTAATAAGGAAATAATATTGAATTCACCAATCAACCTAAATACATTTATTAAGCTAAATAACAGGTACTGAATTATGTGCTCATAAAAATGAGAGGGAAAATAGCCCTTTCCCTCAAAGAGTTTGTATTCTGAAGAAAGAGAACATATAAGAATATTTTAGAATAAAATGCAAAATTTAATAAATATAAGTAAAATGCAAACACATGTATGCATAACACATATACAAATGAAATGTATCAGGAAAGACTGGGAAAGGTTTAAAGGCAAATGGAAAATTTGTGTGCTCTGACCTGGTTGAATCCTATCTAATATGTTCAATTCCAAAGAACATGCTCTGTAGTCACTGATAAACTGGAAGATATCCAAGGAGGACAACCAGGTTAGTGAAGAGCCATCAGTCTATGTCATAAAAAAATCAGTTGAAGGAATTTGGAATATTTTATTTGAAGAAGAGATAATCAACAAGAAGGTAGTAACTGTATTCAAGTATTTATTATGGTTGTTATATGGTAGAGGGATTGGTCTTGTTCATTTGGAATGAGAAATTATAACCAGGGGAATTGGATCAAACATATAAAGAGGAAAATCTAGACTTGAGGTCAGGGGTAAAACGCAAACAAAACATAATAAAACTCCCAGAAAATTAAAGATGTCCAAAAATAGAATGGATTGCCTCCAGAGGTGATGAACTTCTCCTCATTGGAAGTCTTGAAACAAGAATTAGTGTATGTCTATTTTAATTAATTTATTGCAAAATAGATGCAAGACCTTGAAGTATTAGAAATGGAACAGAAAAATCATTCCTATATCTTTTGGGCACACTGGGTCTATGATTAATGATGAAAACTCAATCAATGCATATGAATGCCTACTTTGCAAATTAAAGTTCTGAGAGTTTCATGGAGGCACTGAGTAGAACTGACTAGTTTTGGGGTTCACTAAAGTGGGGATTACTTTTCAGGTACTGGCTGGACTACATGGCTGATGAGGTCCCTTTCAACTCTATGATTCCGTCATTTTTACTCCCACCTGTGGTTGTTCATCACTTTGATAAAGATAAGCAAAATTATTTTTTAAAGCTATTTTAAAAGGATCAAAGAATCAGGTCCTACTACTAGTCTAGCCATGTGACACTAGTAATGTCATTTAATCCCTTGTCACTCTAGGTAATTCTCTAAGGCACTAAGTTGCAAATCTGGTGCTGACTCACTTCGTTGCAATTTCCTCGATGAAGTTATCTATACCAATGAAATCACAAATTAGATTTTTTTTTTAAAAAAAGGCATGATAAGTAGATGATTATTTATGCACCCTGCCCTAGTACAACCACATGTCAAATAGTAAATTGAATTTGAGGTGTCACATCTTAGGAGAGACTGTAGTTCATATAAAAGAGGGGAATCAGAATGGGGATAAGACGAGACAACAGCAAGCAGGGATGGTTAGCTTGGAGAAGAGAAAACTTGGGATGGCTGGGGACACAAAATAGCTATCTTTAATTATTTGATGGAGTAGCATGGTGAGGCATAAGGTTTGTAAAGCTTTTCTTTTGTCTTGCCGCTGGATTTTAATGATTCCACAGGAGACAGTGAGATGCAGCTCTGCCTCACTTAAATCCAACTCACTTGCAAACAAGACATCATCCTCCTTATGCTATGGGTCCTCTTCAGGGTAAAACAGGCTCTATAGGGTAAAACAGCAATAGCTTAAGATTGCAAAGAAGTGTACTTAATATAAAGAAAAAGAAATTCTAATAATACCTAGCACTGGGATAGTCCTTCAAGGTTTGAAAAACACTTTATAAATACAATTATATTCTGGGCTCACAATATAAGGCGATATATGCTATCTTTACCTCTATTTTACAATTGGGGAAACTGAGGCACGGGGACCTTAAGTGATTTGCCTAGCTTCCTACAGCTACTAAGCATCAGAGGCCAGATTTGAACCAAGAACTTTCTGAGACTAAGTCCTCTGATCTGTTATTAACTGAATCACCTTACGCCTCTGATTTTATGAAAAAGCTGTCCAAAAAGGCAATGATTTTCGTTGGGCATGTTGGACTACTTCCCACTGGCAGTTTTCAATAAGAGACTAGATGACCACTGGTCAGTAATATTCTAGAAGCCATTTATATTCAAGTATGGGTTGAACTAGAGGGACTCCAAGTTCCCTACCAGCTTTTAGCTTTTGTGATTTGTCCTCCCATTAAGGAAAAATGTGACAGGAAGGAGAAGAGCAGAAATGCCCCTTAAAAATATGAGGATCAAGCAGATACTTTCCCCATTATCTCTCCCCAAATCTGGCCTCTCTTGGTCCCAATAAATTGCAATGTTGAATTGGTCCCTGATAGGCAAATCAGATGGGAATTGAGATGCAATCTCTAGAGCCTATACCCTCAAAGTTTTAGCTACTTTCTTAATTTTGATAGGAATTACTCAATTTCATTAATTTTCTGAGCCTCAGGATTCAGATGTAGTACATCAAGAGTACTAAAGACCTGGAAAAGTCCTCAGAGTCAAATGACTAGTGTGTTGCCCTGCACATATGATAAATCAGGTTCCTGGCTCTACTATTTTTTTCCACACACTTAGTTTACCTGTGAAAGGTATGTTTAGCAACCCAGAGATCTGTTAGAATCAGGCCAATGGGTCAAACTCCTGATAGAATTCATATTCACACACAAATGTAACCTGTTCCTGCAAAAGAAGCATACGTCAAGAGAACTCTATGACCAGAGCTCATTTAAGAAAACAGGATCAAAAGTTTTGGGCGCCCCAAAATGGAAGGAACCACCAGTGAGGACTGAACAAAATCTTGGAGAATTCAAAGGAAAGAAACATCCACCAAGAAGCCAAGTAGCCCTCTTTTTTTGAGTATCTTTGAAGCAGAGCAAGATAATACACAAGTTCAGTGACTACTTCCACTTGGAATGCTCATACTGAAAACCATAGGTGGATGAATAAATTCCTTATTCCAACAGCAATATGGTGTGTGACAGTGAAAAGAACCCTAGTTTTAGAATCCAGCATTTTGGGTTCAAATCCTGACTGAGCCTATGTGAACTGGAGCAACATTTGAATCTCCCTTGGCCTTAAATGTATCATATGTAAACTGAAAGGGTTTGAGTAGGTACTCATTGAAGTCCTTTCAGATCTAGATCTATGATCTTATAAATAGTTGATTAAAGAATTCTTGATTTTCATCAGACTAGCAACCAGGCGATACAGTAGATACAGTGTTAGACCTAGAGTCAGGAAGACATGAGTTCAAATCGAGACACAGTCACTTAACACTTTATCTCTATCTCATTTTCCTTTGCTGTGAAATAATGATAATATTTGCAACTACTTCCCAAGGTTGATGATCAAATGAGATACTTGTAAAGCACTTTGTGAATCTTAAAATGCTATCTAAAAGCCAGATGTTACTACTAATACTACCACTACCACTACTACAACTACTAATCCTACTGTTACTAGATTGGAAGGTGATGGAGTCCATTTCATACTAATCTGATAAACTCAGATGATTCATGTCTGACATACAATCAGTCAAGTATTTATTAAGCTAAGTGCTGAGGATGAAAAAACTGAAATAACCTCTTTCCTAAAGGATCTTATATTCTATCATGGAGACTATATATATACATATGTGTGTGTGTGTGTGTGTGTGTAGACATATGTAGAACATATAAACATTCATATAAGCTCAGTTGGGGAATTACGTTCCTAGGAGCTAGAAGTAATTAGAAAAGGTCGAAAATAATGAATGAGTTCACTTTTGAAGGAAATGAGAAATTCCAAAAGTTAGACGAGAAGCGGAAGGACATCAAAGATGTGCGGGACAGTCAATGCAAAGGTACTGAGATAGATATGGAATGGCATTTATAATGAACAGCAGGCTGGTTTGGATACTCTATAGAGGGTGTAAGGGAAACAATAAATAAAAAAGTTAGAAAGGTAGGGTTGCACTCAGGTTAAAGCCTGAGAAGCTGTAAATCACAAACAGAGGAATTTATATTTTATCCTAGAAACAACAGGAATTAATGGAGTTTATTCAGTAGGGAAGTGACATGGTCAGAGACTTTAGGAAAATCACTTAACTATTTATGACAAAGGATGGATGGAGTAGGGAGAGACTTGAGACACCGGGACCAAATAAGAGGTTATTGCAATAGTTCAGGAGAAAGATGTTGGAGTTGAGGAGCAATGCTCACCACTGTTCCATAAATCCATATCTATTTTACCCTATTTCCTGACAACATATGAGAAAACATAACAATATCTTTCTTTACGGTTAACAGCTTTGGGAAGAAACTGAGTTGGAAGGCACGTAATCATTTTCTTAACCACATATCTAGTTCTTATCCCATTATGATACAGTAGTTTTGTAAATGTAATTGAAAGACTCCTACTGGTAATTATGACAATTAATCCATGTGCATAATTTATTAATATTTACATAATATTCTTCTTACCTCATGATATAGGAAGTATGAATACTCTATTCTCATTTTTCAGATAAGGAAATTGACTTCAAAGGTAAAGCAATTTTTTTTTCCAAGGTCCCCCAGAATGGACACTTGAATACCCATCCTTTTATTAAAATTCTAGTGCCCTTTCCATTACTTCATGCCGCAAGAGGAGCATCGATGGAAGTCTATTATGTACAAATGATATTCTGTGGAAGATGATTTTTAGTTTCAATCCAGTTCCCAGACTGATTTGCTGTGGGAAAAGTTCTCCTGTTCACCCACAAAAAAAACAGTTCTTTGCTGAATTATAGGATCAATTGCATGATGAATAAATAAGACCTTTATAATTTTCTATTCTTTCACATTGGCACCATTCATGGGTTGGTTAGATTGTAGGTATTTTATGTGGCCAGAAGACTCTTAATATCATTCCATTAAAGTTCATGACTGGTCATATTGATACAAAATCTGAATTAGTCATATTAATATGAAATCATATTGACATAAAATTGATTATCAGTCTCTGGTTGTGATTTGTACATTTTTTCAGGAAAATCACCTACCACAAGGATGCATTGACAAAGCCTCTATGCTGGGCAGCTGAAATGGGACCAAGACTTCATGTGTACTGGAGTAGGGGAAGGACTAGCATCAGATGAATTGAAAGTAAAAGAAATTAAAAAAAAAATACTGATGGGGAACAAAGATAGAACTATAGAATCCCAGAGTTGGAAAGAAAGTTAGAGGCCACCTTGTCTAAACATGACCTGAACAATGAAAGTCCTCCATCACAGTGGATGGTATTGCTCTAGTTGAATAAAATTCCTTATAATTTGTATAGGCCTCTGGTATCTAGGAAAAAAAGTGAATGTTGCCAGTACTACCAGAACCATCTGCCCACTAATATTTCTCTTAACAATTATAGGCATTTGGCACATCAAAAAGTAATGTAAAGGGAGCTAGAACTTCTATGAGTATCATATCTGGGAATTTGAGACAGGTGAAACCTCCAAGACATGCTTTAAAGCATGAACTTACTTAGCCTAGTCTGGGGTTATAGACCATCCTTGTCTCTTCCCTTGAGCAGTCTAATTACTACTAGACCTCTAGGCCCATCCATTCCCTAGACCACAGAGAAACATATATTAATGAGGAATTTTCCAACAGGGTTCCATCTTCTCTATGGTGTAAAGTACACAAGTTCACACATTAGGAAAGAAGAATAAATGGACATTAGATGAGGAGGATTCACAGCAAAAGACTTTAGGAGAAGGGCATAAACTGACACATAGGGAAAGAGAACCAGGATTTTCAGAATCTGAGAGGGAGGGGAAAGGTGGCAAGATTTTCCTGAGGTCTTTTCTTCTATAGCATCATGTAATAATCAGATCATATGATTGTGTGTTGCAATGACTGCCTTAGGTCCTGAAACTTAATCAGATTGATTGGGTAGGACTCCTGTTGAAGGCAGCTTAATGTGAGGAGGGAATGCCCTGTACCCATCACTGAACATAATTCTCTTTTGCTTTGTTAATCAGCCAACAAACATTTATTAAGCACCTGCTATGTGCCAGTGTGCTAAGTGCTGGTGATACAAAGAAAGGCAAAGGACATTCCCTGCCCTTGAGGAATTCAAATCCTGATATATTCGTATTCTTTCTATTTTAGCTCCTTTAGCAATTGCCTTTGCTGTTTGCTTTTCTGGGGTGTAGGTAGCCTTATCTGCTTTTCCATGAGGCTGATGTTTCTTTACTGTCATAGTAACCATTCAGTATATTAGCTTTTATTGGTCAGGGGTGGCTTTCATTATGTGCCAGCTCTGAATCACATAAAAGAGTAGTTGTGACAAAAAGGGAGACACTTCTTGGTTTAACTCTAGCAGTCACTCACTTCTCTAATTAATGACAGATTATATGAGAACCACAAATTTAATCATGAATATATATTTTATAAGATGTGAAGAAAGTAGCTCATTTAAACAAATGGCTATCTATGTATGCATAAAACAAAGTCGACTTTGGACAATAAGTACCTCATTTTTATGGTCAAGTGCATGGTCACACCTGGACCTTCTCATTTCCCTAGGCTTCATTTCCACTCTAAACAGACCTGGGCTGGATAACTAGAGCAATGGATGACAGTCAGGATCCAATAAGATCTTAATAGACCAGAACATTTGGACTGACTCTAATAAGATGAAACTTAACAGGGCTAAATAAAAAATCTTACAAGGGTTCAAAACTTCACAATATTAAATTATTTAGGCAGTAGTTTGAGAAAAGAAAGGTCTGAGAGATTTAATGAACTGCAAATCAATAGGGTGATCCAAAAAGGGTTAGGCAATCTTAGGCTAAGGCAAGAGATGCAGAGATACCAGAAATAAGATGATACTGCTCCCAGACCACATTTGGATTATCATATTCAGTTCTGTTTTCCATGGTATAGGAAGAACATTAATAAACTAGAGAGCATTCAGAAGAAAATTTTTTTTAGCATTCTTTTTTTAAATTTTTTTATTTTATTTTTTGAATTTATTTATTTAGTTTTAGTTTTCAACATTCATTTCCACAAGATTTTGAGTTTCAAATTTTCTCTCCATCTCTCCCCTTCCCCACCACAAAACACCATGCATTCTGATTACCCCTTCCCCCAATCTACCTTCCTTTCTATCACACCCCTCACTTCTCTTACCCCCATCTTCTCTCTTTGCTTGTAGGGCAAGATAGATTTCTATACCCCATCACCTGTATTTCTTATTTCCCAGTTACATGCAAAAATAATTCTCAACATTCGTTCCTAAAACTTTGAGTTCCAACTTCTCTCTCCCTCCCCACCCATCCCCACTGAGGAGGCAAGCAATTCAATATAGGTTAAACATGTGTAGTTATGCAAAAGACTTCCATAATAGACATGTTGTGAAAGACTAACTATATTTCCCTCCATCATATCCTGCCCCCCATTTATTCTATTCTCTCTTTTGCCCTCCTTCTATCATTCCCCCCATACCCCACTTATCCCCTTCTTCCCTACTTTCCTGTAGTGTAAGGTAGATTTTCATACCAAATTGAATGTGAATGTTATTCCCTCCTTAAACCAAATGTGATGAGAGTAAACTTCACTTTTTCCCAGAGGAAAATATTGTAGTAGTTCTTTCTTTGTTTGCAAAGAGAACCAATGGCAACACAAGGTGATGTCTCAATTTGTGCATCATTTAGAGTTAAGTAAGGCAGACTTGCACCAAGTCATTAATCTTACTCTGGGGGATAGAAGTCCAGTCAAGACAAAAATTAAGAGAATTGGAGATGTCCCAGAATGCAGTGGCTGGATGACCTTGGCGTCTTTGATGTGTGACCAAGCTCTGATTGTTCCACAGAGCCTGCTTCAGACGCTATCATAGCCTTTGGAAGAAACTGTTCTTATCAATCCACTTTGCCTGAGGAAGTCTTCACATACTTGAAGTGGACACCCTCACAACTCATTGACAAATTTCAGACCTGTCAGTTGCCTCAACTTGTTTTAGCCCACCTGTTGAGACAATTTATGTGTTTGCTACATGTACTATAGCTTCCTGGAACACCAGGTAAGAATTGGGTGAATCAGGTAGACACCAAAGATGGATGAGCAGCCCTGAAAATGGTTCAACAGCCCTCACACCAGAGGTGCTAGTGTTTCCTGAACCATACAACCCAACCAAGATGGTGAAGGGTCTTGAATCTGTGCCACATGAGAATTAGTTGTAAAAACTAAATGTGTTTAGCCTAGAGAAGTGAATTAGGTGAGCATATGATGGCTATATTTAGGTATTTGAAGGTTTTTTTGGAAAAAAGTTTGATCTGTTTGTCCCCAGAGAGAAGAATCAGGAGCAATATAAGGAAAAATTTAGACATATCAGGAAAAAATTACTGTAACAATTTCAAAACAAGTGAGATTTTCTATAAGTGGAATATGCTGCTTTGGTTGATAAAGGAATCTCCCTCTACAGAAGCCTTCAAAGAAAGGTTAGAGGACCACTCAGGTGTGCTATGGTAGGGACTTTTTTGGAGGTATTGCTTGAACTAGATAGCAAACAAAGTCTGTTCTAATTCAATATTTCTATGCTTCTATGATTCTATGTTGCCTATGTATGTTGCAAGTGTATGTGTGTGTATGTGCATGTGCATATGTGCGTGTGTGTGTGTGTGTGTGTGTATGTGTGTGTGTTTTATCACCACTATTTGGGGAATGCCTACATTCCTCAATGGTAAAAATCAGTTACACTGTCTTAAAGTCTTTCAGAGCAAGACATTTTGACTAGAATAATTGCTTCTAATAAACCATTACATACATCAGTGACCGGGATTTGCACTCTTGGAGTTCAAGGTTGGAGAGAGCACACTGAGAACTGCTAGAATGCAATTGTATTTGGGGCTACAATACCAGCAGGATTCAAACTACAGTCAACAGAGAAAGGGAATTGGAGCAAAGCAAGATGGTTTTGAAGATGTCATGTACACACTGATCTGTTTCCAGATGGGACAAGTCTTGTTTCTGATCCTCACAATGTGAAGGGCTTTGACAGCATATCACCGGGACCATTCCCTGATGCTGGGTGGTGTTGTTTGGGAGGTGAAAGGAGTTACTCTATTAGCAGGGCTTTACCCAACTGAGACACCCTGGTAATAGATACAGATCCCCAGCTGTACTCCGGATCAAATAGAAGATGAATAAGCTTCTGTTATGCTTTAACCCATTTTTCAGGAAACATGCTCCATTGTTCCAGCCTGACCTGCTCCCTTTGATGAAATGAAAGCTGTGTTTCTCCATCACAATACCCCTACAGGCACCAGATGTCAGCCTCCTTCTCCAATGGAGAAGGAAACATCCAGCTCAACCTGCTAAGCAGGCCAGACCCAGGGGTCCCAAGAGGGCTTTGCAAGGGACTAACTTTTCACTTTCCAATGAACTGACAGCAGGATAATGTGTCTTCTATAAATACATTGTATATGGGCCTATCGAAATAGCCAGATGTGATATTAACATTTAATAACCTACCCTTGAAAATAATTTCATTTATTCATGAGCACTTGTTTCTCCTTCTATGGGATACAATGCAGTTATTGTTAACTTGACAATTAAGATGATGCTAATGGTCTAAATCTGATCCTACCTTGACCATTATCAAGCTACTAATAACACAAATATAATATGCCTCTAAAAGAGGGACCTACGAAACAGAGAAGAAAGCAAGTGTTTGGAAATTTTCTGTGTTGTGATAAAAAAAAATGTGCAGTCTCACAAAGACTGAAAGCTTCGTGCTTTCATTTCTACTTTAAATAAAACTTTTCTAATTCAACATTATTTTAACATTAGTAGTGGCAACAGGCCACCACTATTCAAATTAGGTGAGTCATTTTTGGATTTTAGTTATTTTGCAAAAATCATGAAAGTGGGGATTGGTGAAGAAATAATGAATGAAATAAATTCCAAATGCCATGGTTCATATATTTAAGTACTATTTAAAAACAACAACAACAACAACATATCCTTCTACTATTCAATGTGTAGATGTAACTTCCAGAAATTTTATGTTCAGTTCATACCGGATTTTTGTTCAATGTGCATATTTTGCAGGAGTATTCTTCAGGGCATTCTTAGAATATCACTGAAGTTCATTTAATTATACACTTGTATTCTTCATTAAATTTCTCTTCCCTCTAATGCTTTACCTTTGTATTTGCACACATTACAGAAATTGCTCAACCTATAAAGTAGTAGTCCTAAAATCACCCTCTTAATTAAAACTAGACTCATTAACATTGTTACTCACTTACAAGACATTGCACAAAGTGGACCCTTAATAAATTATTTAGAATTTTGAATTAAATTTGACCTATAATAGATTTAATTTGCAAACTGATCACTAACATGGAAATTTCCAAGTTTCTTTGTCATAATGGCAAATAAAAAGACTTGTATATAATTAGAATTCCATAATTCAATAAGTCATCTGTACTCATTCTGAAAAATATAAAATGTATTCTTTACTGATGATATATTTTTTTTGCCAAATAGAAGAGTGATACAAAACGTTTCGTGTTTCATTTTTCCTATTCTTTCCAAACACACCAAATTAAATGTTTTGCTCAAACTTCTATCTGATTTCTTTTAAAAACATATATATTATGTAAGGTTTATTTTGTTTGTTTTATATCACTGTCATTTCAGGATATATTCTGCCCTCTAGTGACCTTTCCATGCAATAAGGAGGGGAAAAGAACATAGTTAAGCAAAATCGACCTCTGTGTTATAGGATTATGCCTGAATGTATATGCAACATTCCACACCCCTAGTCCTCCACATTTCTTTTGAAACGGGAGAGGAAGATACATTTTCTCATCTATTCTTTGGGGCCAATACTGCTAAATGTACTCAGTGGTAAGATTAATTTTATTATTCCTTTCATTTATCTTGTAGTGTATTTCCTTATGCTTCAGTTCCACATATTTTCCCTCTTTTCTCCAAATTCTTCTAATTTATCATTTATGATTTAATCATATTTCATTGTATTAATGCAGTATGCCACAGTGTATCCTTCCATTTAATTACATTAGAGTCTTCTCATCTGAGTTTGTAGGAAGAGTAGATTAAAGTATTTAGACTACACATGTAAAAATAACTTCTGTCTCATTGGATCTAGATTAGTTAGGCAGGTATAATAAGCAAATGTCCCAGGATTAGTAGGTATCAATATTCTTAAATGTAGTGGTACTCTCAGAGTTAATAGAAAAGCAGATAGGTGCAAATCTTTCCCTAATATAATTTTTAAGATATTTTGGGTATGCAACCTAAATCTTTCCTCCCCACCTTTTTAAGTACAATGATGACTTAACTGTCATTATCTACACGTCAATTTTCCCCACTACAGTTTCTATATATCTTATATCAGTATAAGAAATTAAATGCGAATTTTTTGGAAGTTTTGTGGAAGCCATAGAAATAACATGAAAATGTTTAGAAACTCATAAATGCACAAAATATTTGTATAGTATTGTGTGATATCCACATATCTTATCTTTTAATATCATAAAAATTCAGACTTCTCTGGTCCAAAGAGAAGGCCAAAAAATTTTACATAGGTTTTCCAGATTACTGGGGAGCCACATCCCCTAACCCCTGCCATGTGGAAGGGATGGTTGGACTTTCATTGTATTTTTTTTACAAATTGTTACTTTTGTTAAAAGTGGTAGCCAAATATTACTATGCCCCATTACTGTAGTAAGTATATATTATATATCAGCACACTATG
>CM053770.1:390087977-390106403 GCA_028658325.1 Potorous gilbertii | reverse complement strand
AAATATTACTATGCCCCATGACTATAGTAAGTATATATTATATATCAGCACACTATTTTATACACTAAAAGTGGTAGCCAAATATTACTATGCCCCATGACTATAGTAAGTATATATTATATATCAGCACACTATTTTATACACTAAAAGTGGTAGCCAAATATTACTATGCCCCATGACTATAGTAAGTATATATTATGTATCAGCACACTATGTTATACACTAAAAGTGGCAGCATCTAAAATTGTAAAATTGTAAATTAATGTGACTAATAAGGATGATAGTAATTAATAATTATTGTTTTAAAATCCGTCATCAGCAATCCACCGGGATCACCTGTCATGGCCTGGTAACCCAGTATTTATAAAAACCACGACAACTCTGAAAGGAAGGAAAGGCCTTGAGTATTTGCATACAGATTGGATTGCTGTGTATTACTATTATACTGTTGTTAATACAGGCATACCATATTTTATGGCATCTGACCTTATTGTGCTTCACAGAGGCAGTGTTTGTTTTTGTTTTTTACAAACTGAAGATTTGCAGCAACCCTCTGCTCAACAAGTCTATTGGTGCCATTTTTCCAATAAGAAGTGCTCATATCATGTCTCTCAGTGACATTTTGATAATTTTCACAGTTTTTCCAATTTTTTCATCATTATCAGATTTGTTATAGTGCTCTGTGACCAGTGAGCTTTGACGCCGCTATTGCAATTGTTTTGGAGTGCCAAGAACAATATCCATTTAAGACGGTGAATTTAATAAATGCGTGTGTTCTGACTGATACTGACCCATCAACCACTTGTTCGCTAGCTTCTCCATTACCAGAGATAATATATAAATAATTTCGTGATTTGAAGTCAATAATTTTGACTTAAGCGGTTTTGTTTCAGAAGAAGATGACAATGCAGAGAGGGTTGGAACAGTCACTATGCTACTGGAATGAAACAGAAAAGCCTGAGTTCAAATTTTATGTCTCCGAGCCCTTGGGCAACTTACTTAATGACTCTGAATCTGTTTCCTTACCTATTAAATATTGATGATACACTTTCAGTGCCAACATTGGGCAGTGAAATTTCTAAAATATCTGCTCTATAAGTGCTATTAAAAGATCAGTTATTATTAATAAATATTCAACTCTTCCCATACCTCCCAAGTTTCTTATGATCTTGTTTAGATACATGCAAGTGAGTAAGGACATTGCACGGAATGCTAGCCTTGGAGTCAGGAAGACTGGTATTCAATTCCTGCCTCAGGTATTTACTGCCTACATGATTTGGGGGCAAGTCAGTTAATTTCTCCTTCATTTCATCATCCATAGAATGGGGATAATATTAGCGCCTGCCTCATAGGGTGGTAAGGATCAAATGAAGTAACATATTGGATCTTTTTTCCAAAACTTAAAGTGCTAAATTAAATTAATTCAAGCTATTTTTTCAGATGCATAATGAGTGTATATATATATATATATATATATATAATTTTATGTTCTGTTTCTATCACTTAACATTGTGTGCCTCTGTGTGCCTGTGTGTGTGTGTATGTGTGTGTGTGTGTGTGTGTGTGTGTGTGTGTGTGTGTGTATGTGTGTGTGTGTGTGTGTGTGTGTGTGTGTGTGTGTGTGCGTGTGCTAGGTGTTGCAGTGGATATAACACTGGGGCTTGGAATCAGGAAGATGTATTCATGAGTTCAAATCTAGCCTCAGACACTTAATAGCTATGTCACCCTGGGCAAGTCATTTAACCCTTTCCTCTCAGTTTCCTCTTTTGTAAAATGAGTTGGAGAAGAAACTGGCAAAACACTTCAGTATTTTTGCCAAGAAGACATCAAATGAGGTCACAAAGAGTGGGATACAACTGAAATCACACCCATTACCACACCACAAATAAATAAATGTGTTTAATAAATACTTATATTAAGTGTATTAAATATAAAATTTATATTTAATAAAATTTATAATACAAATACACTTTCATGTATTGGCAAAGTCCAAATGCTTGTCATTTTCATAGTAATATAGTATTCTTTCTGAATAATTTCTTTGGCCATTCAAGTTTGAGGCATAACCTAGGATTTAGAGTGGGAAAGAGAACTGTTGAAGCTTTTGAGACTGAGCTAAAGTCATAAGTTAGTCTGAGTTCTTGAGCTTTATAGCTGTCTGAGAAATTTTTGATTGAGTCGCAGCTTGGAAACTAATCCTTCCTGTCCACAAGACTACTTTAAGTGCACCATCTCTAGACATTAGTTATTTCACAACAATCCATGGTGAAAATGGATTTGGACAGAGTTCAGTGACATACCAAGCCCCAAGAACCACATATCAGTCTACGGAATAGATAATTAAGCAACCAGGGTTTACAGAGTAAATTTATTTACATCATAACGACTGCATTTTTGGAAAATAATGATATGCAAAATGATTGAATATTAAAGCAATAATTCAACATCAGGTTTTCTTTAAGAGCTGCACAACAGTATTTTTCTCAATCTGTGGCATAATTCCTGAGAGCTGCTGAATAATAAAGTCCTTTTAGTCTTTCTTCCCTTTTCATTATTATTTTCATAATAGCATCGAAGTAAAGCATCATATAATAGATATTGCAAAATAACCCTTTTACCCAAAAATGTGAAGCTTTAACTTGCTATCGCTGCACTGCTTTAAAAAATAAAGGACAATCTTCTTTTTTCTCCTGAGGATCACAGAAACCCAAATAGAATATCATTAAGCAGGTTCTTACCACCTTAGAAAAGCTATTGTATATTTTATTTCTACATATCTTCTTAAATTCTGAAATCATAATCCTTTGATTCTACATATGAAAATTTGAAATAAATATTATAGCCAATGGGTCATGAAACAGGAGATTCATGGTTCTTAGCAATCATTTCATATTATTAGTGATGAAAAGAGAATTTGTAATGTCCAAAGTAAGTACTATGACTTCGGATAAGAAAGAATAATGGCTATGCATTTTTATTTTAAAGGGCTAATTATGATGCTGTTATAAAATACCGATTGAGGTATTCATCGTTGTTGAGTTTTTTCAATCGTATCCAACTCTTTCCTGTCCCTATTTGATGTTTTCTTGGCAAAGATACTAAAGTGGTTTGCCATTTCCATCTCCAGTTCACTTTACAAAGGAGGAACTGAGGCAAGCAGCGTTAAATGACATGTTCAGGGTTACATAGCTAATAAGTGTCTGAGGCCAGATTTGAACTCACAAAGATGAGTCTTCTTCACTTCAGACCTATTTCTCTATCCACTTAGCTGCCCCAGTTAAGTATTTATAGAATGTCAAAATATCTGGATTAAAAAGTGAAGATGTCAGGCAATTATCAGCTT
This sequence comes from Potorous gilbertii, assembly GCA_028658325.1. Classification (NCBI taxonomy): domain Eukaryota; kingdom Metazoa; phylum Chordata; class Mammalia; order Diprotodontia; family Potoroidae; genus Potorous; species Potorous gilbertii. The sequence goes on along the minus strand of CM053770.1, from coordinate 390,103,060 downwards.
ATTCAGTCAACACATCACTGTTAATGTTCTGTCATTTTCATCTGTTTTCAACTCTTCATGACCCCATTTGGGGTTTTCTTGGCAAAGATACTGGAGTGGTTTGCCATTTTCTTCGCTGTCTCCTTTTACAGATAAGGAAACTGAGACAAATAGAATTAAGTGACTTGCCCAGGATAACAGAGCTACTAAATGTCTGATGCCAGATCTGAACTCAGAAAAATGAGAGTTTTCCTGACACCAGGCCTGGGACTTTATCCATTGTACCACCCAGCTACCCTTTATATATCACTATATCTAATAATGGGAAAATTTCAAGTATGATAAAGTATGTAAACATGTAGAAGTCTGACACTGTTATGAGAAAATGCCTGTAGTTTGAATATTATTTTTTCTAAATTTTTCACAGGATAGTTAGCATTTGACAGAAAACATTTGTAAAGTAACCATGTAATTCTTTCAGTTGTATCCATATATATTGAGACTTCATAGTCATTCAGGTCCTTTAACATATCAGATCATGGCTCCATTTCAGGATGAAATGAACTGAGAAGTCCTCAATGGCTACATGAACATTCCTCAAAGAAAAGGTGAACATTCAAAAAGAAAAGGGGAACAGCTCTGAATTTTAGTTTAAAGGTTTGGGGGAAATAATGACAAAAATCTGAATGAAAATGGAAGGAAGGACATTCAAAAATCCCTTATTTGATCAAAAAGACATCAAACATTTATATATTTAGAGACATTCCCGGTTTAGTCCATTATGAATTTTTCTGTTTTCATGTGTATATTTGACCTCATAGAACTGATGAGCATAGAATAAATGATATTACTACCTATAGCTAATAATATTTTGTCCAGACTTTCTCCTAATAGCAAATACCAACATTTCACTCAATGATAAGCTAATCATTGAAAGCTGTAGCAAATTTCATTTATCTTCTAAATTTAAGTCAAAAATAAGACATTAAAAAAGAATCAATGAAGATTGTTTTTACATCATCTGAAATGCCTAATGCTATCCCACTGCTTACCAGCAGTGTACATTAACTAGTTTTGATTACAGCTGTGGTTCAGCTGTCATTTTCATTTCAAGTTTTTCTTCTCTTTTCTTTTTCTGAAAATCTATTTCAATTAATTAATTTAAACATTCTTTTCTTCTTAAATGTTGAGTTCCAAATGCCCTCTTTCTCCCTCCCACTCCCTCTTGCAGTCACTGGGAAAACTAACAATATGATATCAATTGTACATGTGAAACTATATGAAATTTATTTCCATATTAGATATATTACAAAAAAGCAAGAAAAATAAGGTGAAAAAATGATACTTCAATTTGCACTCAAAGTTCATCAATTCTGTTTCTGGAGGTGGCCATAATTTTTTCATCATGAGTCCTTTGGAATTATCTTGGATCATTGCACTGATCAGAGTAGCCAAATCTTTCATAATTGACCATTATTACAACATTATTTTTCCTATGTACAATTATCTCCTGGTTTTTCTCACTTCACTCTGTATCAGTTCTACAGCTGTTGCCATGTTTTTTCCCCTAAAGCCATTCCTCTTGTCCTTTTCTACAACACAATAGTACACTATCATATTGATATACAACAACTTGTTTAGCCATTCTCCAACTGATGGGAATCCCCTTGATTTCCAATTCTTTGCCACCCCACAAAGAGCTGCTATAAATATTTTTGTACACATAGGTCCTTTTTTTTATCTCTTTGGGATACAGAACTAATAATGGTATTGCTGGGTCAAGAAGGATGCACATTTTATAGTTCTTTCAGCATAGTTCCAAATTTTTATCCAAAATGGTTGTATCAGTTTACAATCAACAGTTCATTAGTGCGCATATTTTTCTCTCATCCTTTCCAACATTCATCATTTCCAGTAAGTGTGTGGTCACATCTCAGAGTTGTTTTAATTTGAAATTTCTTAATCAATAGTGATTTAGAGCATTTTTATATATGGCTACAGATAGCTTTGATTTCTTCTTCTGGAGACTGCTTACATCATTTGACCATTTATTATTTGTGGAATGGATCTTGTTTTTGTAAATCTGACTCTCTTCTCTACTCAGTTTACATTTGAGTGGTGAGCTCTTTACCAGAGAAACTTTTTGTAAATTTTTTTGATATCATTTCATTGTTTATGGTATCTTATAGCATAGTGTAGTTTCCCTGATTATCTCTTTTATTTAGATCCTTTTCTGTTTTTCACGTTGTCTAAGATCATGTTTGCTATCTCTGTCTTTTTTTTATTTTGTTAAGCTGAAGCATATCAGATTCTACTTTAACCCTTTATATTAAATCTCTGTGTATGTCTTTCTGGTTCAAGTATATCTCTTGCAGATAGCTTATTGTTGGATTCTGGTTTTTAATCCATTCTCCTCTCTGCTTCTACTTTATGGGTGAGCTCATCCCATTCATATTCATAGTTATGATTACAAACTGTGTATTTCCTGTCTTTCTTTTTTCTTCTATTCATCTCTCTCTCTTTCTCTCTCTCTCTCTCTCTCTCTCTCTCTCTCTCTCTCTCTCTTTCTCTGTCTATCTGTCTCTCTCTCTGTCTGTCTCTGTCTCTCTGTCTCTCTCTCTGTCTGTCTCTGTCTCTCTCTCTGTCTCTCTCTCTCTGTCTCTGTCTCTGTCTCTCTCTCTCTCTCTCTCTCTCTCTCTCTCTGTCTCTCTCTCTCTCTCTCTCTTCCCAGTCCCTCCTAAAAGTCCATTTTGCTTCTAACCAGTGCCTTCCCTAATCGTCATTCTCTTTTATTATGCCCCAACCTTCTCTTATCCCCTTCCCCTTCTATTTTCCTTTTGGCTAAGTTACATTTCTATACACAACTGAGGGTGTGAATATATTCTTCTCTCTTTGAACAATTATGATGACAGTCTCTGTTCAAGCATTACCCACCCCATTTTCACCTCCATTATAAAAATTCTTCACCTCTTTTCTTGCATATCTCTTTTATATAAGAAAAAAATTCCTCCATTTTGCCTCTCAATTGGCCCTTGTCCTATTGCATCCCTCTTTCCTTCCTCTTCATCTTTTTGAAGATCATCCCAACATAATTGACTCAAACTTATGCCCTCTGTGCAAACTCCTTTTATCTTCCTTAATAATGATAAAATTCTTAAGAGTTAGAGGTATCATCTTTCCATATAGGAATGTAAACAGTTTAACTGCATTGAGATCCTCTTTTATATTTACTTTTTTGTGCTCCTTTTGGGTCTTGTGTTTGAATGTCAAATTTTCTATTCAGCTCTGATATTTTCATCAGAAATGCTTGAAAGTCCTCTAATTAAATATACATTTTCCCTTGAAGGATTATACACAGATTTTTTGTGGGGTATATTTATTCTGGGTGATAATTCTAGCTCCTTTGCCTTCCAAAATACCATATTTCAACTCTTCTACTCCTGAAACAGATGCCAGTAAATCTTGTGTGATCCTGACTGTGAATTGTATCTTTCTAATTGCTTGAAGTATTTACTCTTTGACTTGAGAACTTTGCAATTTTGCTTATAATATTGCTGAGAGTTTTCATTTTGGGATCTCTTTTCAAGATTCCTTCAATTTCTATTTTATCCTCTGGTTTTAAGATATTGGGGCAGTTTCTCTTGACAATTTCTTGAAATATTATGACTAGGGCCCATATTTGATCATTTCCAATACTTCTTTGGTTATCTTTTCAATCTATTCTCCAAGTCAGTTGTTTTTCTAATGATATATTTCACATTTTCTTTTTTTATTGTTTTAATTTTGTTTTATTGTATCTTGATATCTGATAGAACCTATCATAAGCTTGCACTTGCCCAGTTCTAATTTTACTTTCTTCAATGAGATTTTCCATCTCTTTTTCCATTTGTCCAATCCAGATCTTTAAGGAAGTCTTCTCTTCAGTGGATGTTTGTGCCACTTTTAGCATTTCAACAATTCTATTTTTAAAAGTGGCATTTTCTTCAATATTTGTCTATGCCTCTTACCTAGTTTTTAATTTTCTTTTCATAATTTTCTTGCCTCGCTTTTATCTCTTTTCCCAATATTTCTCTACCACTCATCTCTTTCTTTAATTCTTCTAGGAATTCTTGGTGGTTTATTTTTATTTAATGCTATTTTTTTTGGTAGCTGTTTTCCCATTGCTACCTTCTTCTGAATTTGTATTAGTCTTTCCTTCCACCTTAGAAATTTTTTATGGTTAAATTATTTTTTGTGATTGTTTGCTAATTTTTCCAGACTACATTTTGAATTTTATGTTAATGTTGGGCTATGTTTACCTGGGGGTAGGGAGGCACTGTCCCAAATATCAGTCATTTTTGTTTTGTGATTTTCAGAGCTTGTTCTAGACATGTGAAAGTTTTTTGTGCTTCCAAAAAAATGTTATCCTAAGAGAGATGTGGTCACTGCTCTCCTAGTCAATAGTCCTTTTTTTACACAGGAAGGGGCCCTGATTCTCTGCAGTCACAGTCTCTGCCTGTACTTCTCTTCGCTTTGAAACTGTGATTGGGTCCCTGTTCCCTTGTGAGAGACCACTACACTCCTCTCCTCCCTGGAACTGCGACCCAGGGCAATATAGGCAATAGAACTGCCAACAAGCCCCAGGTGTATCCAATGCCAGCAAAGGATCCCCTGTAATCTCTGTCTGTACAGTTGTTAGACTCCTTACAACCTTTGGGCTGAGAACTCCCCAAAGTGAAGTTGCTTCAGGGACCACTATTACCAGCACTGTGTGTGTGGACTCTGGGAAGGGCCCCATCCTGGTGTCATAGACTTCTGCTGAACTCTTAAGTTTTCTCAGGTGGGGAAAAATGTCTCTCCCCCAACCTTTTGTTGGTCTGTCACTCCAAAATTGGACTCAAGCAGTTATTTTAAAGTTGTTTGGAAGGGAATGCTGAGAGAGTTCAACTAGGGGCTGCCCCTAATCTGTCACCTCCTTCTCTTCTATTTTCAAGGACTTATCACTTATCACATAAATTACCTTTCTACTGGAAAATTTCACAAGACAAATTGGAATTTCTAGAAAAAGTTTAACTAAAAACCTGAAGACAGAACTTCAGACGAAAGCATGTTTTTAATTTTAATTTTGTTCATTCTTTTTCCTGAGCTGTCTTCAGTCTTTCTTTCCTCTTATTTCTATGAAGGCAGTAATATATAATGGCATATTTCAACAGTTCTCAAATACTTTGGTCTCAGAACTCTTTTATACTTTTAAAATTATTGACCCTAAGGTGCCTCCAGACCACATTTTGAGAACTAATTGTATTAGTAAATACACTAATTGTATTAGCAAATAATTCATTTTTAATGAATCTATGTTCACAATAGAATGGATATACTTTCTGCTGATAAAGTTTGTCCATGCCCTCTTATCCTATGCAATTCTTGCCCATTTTTTCCTATAAGTAGTCTATGAAAGATTCATTCAAAGAGCTGAAGGCTTCCTTTTATTATTTCAGTATTATCAGTCCCTTTGCCATATCCAGGCTGTCAGCATAGTAATATCTGCTCTTGCCCTCTTCCTTTTCCAGACATCTGTATCGTGGATGGGGCATTTTATGCCCCTTCTTTTACCCAGGTCATCATTTGTAATGTTTTCCAGCTCATATAAAATTATATTATATCTGTATATTGCTTTCCATTTACCTGAGATTATTCTTTTGAGAATTATAGTCCATGATTTAGAATATGACTGAGAGAATATTGATGATAAAGAGATAACTTTCAATAGGATCAAACAGTTTGCAACTATTGGAGATGCTGGTCAAGTCTCCAAATATGGTTTATCCTAAAATAATCATTTGTAAAAGTAGGAGTTAAGACTAGATGGAACTTAAGATCCCTTGCAAATCTAACCTTCATTCCTTAATCCTTCTCATTAGTTCTGGGCCCAGTTCATTGTCCATCAATAATAGCTGCATATTAATGAATTGCCCACCCAAATATATGTCATAATGTACATTTCCTTCTATTTGCATGTGTGTGTATTTTGGGGGCAAGCGTATACATCAGGAAATTGGAATGAACCAAATTTCGTATGTATCTTCCTTAGATATAATATAAGGGCATCCCTAATGCAGTGTTAGGGAAGGGAAGGTTCTTGTACCTCATCTTTAAGAGAACTGCCCAGAATTATCTGCTCAGCTCATAGGTCTTTAATGATAACTTCATTTGGAACTGCAGGGAGAAACGAAACAAAAATCTCTTTATCTACCTCCAACAAGTCTCATTTACTTAGAAGCAGCAAATGCAGATAAAGTTTACCAAAGGTAATGAACAAAGTGCATCCTATTATTAACCACCATACCCTCTACACTTTAGCAAAATTGGGCTATTCTCAGTCTTCTGGTGATGCCTTGCAATATCCCTTCTATGTGCTTTGTTCACACAGTTCCATATACCTAGAATATGCTCACCTATTAAATTACTATGTATCATTTAAAACAATTCAAATACCACCTCTTTAATAGGCAATAAAATATAGTTAAATTATGATAAATTCTAGTTAATAAAGATTGCAGAAATGAACATAAAGATGATAGCTTGAGAGGATGGCAGATTCAAGTGAAGATTTCTTAGGACTAGACGAGATATGACCTGTTTACAAGTAGTAAGAAAGGAAGAGTAGAAAAGGATGAGTTGAAAATGAAAAAGAACAAGTGAAGGAATAATTGATGGGACAAGTTCAGGAAGGAGATGTGAGAAGATGGAAACAAGGAAGCAAACAGAAAACTTGGCTATGGCAAGGAGAATAATATTTCCATTGTGATAGAGGCAAAGAATGAGTGGGTAAGTGAAATTCTAAAGGATTTTTGAGATCTAGAATAGAGGAGAAGAGGATGTTCTTGAAAGAGATTTTAAAAATATTCTTAGTAAAGGAAGAGATAAAATGATATTCTGAGGGAGATTTGGGAGATAAAATGAAAGTTATTATAATGGTATGAGTGTGAAAACAGTATTCATACATGTCCTCAACTTACTTTTATTTCCCCCATTGCCTTGCATTTATTTTTTGTGTGTATATACTAAAATTATATATATATTTGCATGTATACATAAATAGAAATATGTATATATGTGTATACTTAAATATCTATTACTTTGACTAAACAATGAATAGTGCCACTAAGAGAGCCAATTTGGCCTGAGTTCAGTGCCTGATTCTGATGACTACCAGGCAAATTCTTTAACTTTTCAATGTTCCAAGTAGTAATTTATAAGTGTGATATACAAATCAGGTATTTATCTACATTGGTAGATGATATTTTCTCACTGGGAGCACCAGTGAAATATTAGTAAGAAAATGGAAGGAAGGAAGGAAGGAAGGAAGGAAGGAAGGAAGGAAGGAAGGAAAGAAGGAAGGAAGGAAGGAAATAAATAAAAAAGGAAGAAAAAGAGAAAGGACACTCCTTACCTTAGTCTGTCATTCATTAATTGAGGGGCACAAATGAATATACTTTGTCTCTGAATAATACATTAAAGAACAGTGTAGTTTCTGAGGATTCTAAACTCTCATCAAAAAATGACAACACCACAACCAAAATGCAAAAGTTTCAGGATTTAAAACACTCTTGTTGATTTTCACTGTGAATCATCAGGGTTGAATTTCCCATGAAGGTAGATTTAGCCTTTAATAATATTTGTTTCCAGGCATTGTGTTTAACTTTAAGGATTCCCTAGACATGTTATCCTTGTCCTACCAGATTCCTGTGGCTAAATGGATAATTCCATTTTGTACCAACCCAGTTCTAGTGGCAACTAGGTCTTGGGTCACACTTTTTTTCTATAATGGAACCATTTATTTGGCTTCTAATCTTAATCAGCTAGGGACTCTTTAAAAGCTCCTAATAGTGAGAAATAGTATCTTAGACCTATGACCCTTTATAACTCAGTTTAACTTCTTTTGTGGCTATGGTGAAATCCTTTTAAAAATGAATAAGTAAAGGAGAAAAACGAAATTAGCTGTGGTTTCTTAGTTTTCGCAGACCAGGACAATGGCTATGTGTTTGAGCCAGTGCCTTTGCAAAGAACAGAAATGTTTGATGTTGAAAATGTCTTTGATATTCATAGGATCAGGGCAGAGATCTGGGCAACAGACATAAACCACTGCTTCACTTTGAAATAAAATTTCAATAATCAAGAGATTAATTACAAAAATAAAATAAAAGACATCGACAAATGATATTTAATCTTGTGATTTAAATCAGAAAAATAAAGGTAGTGAAAAGGAATCTGAGAGATGGTGTTTTGCAATGTCATGGGATAACAGCCATACCCCAAATGCAGCTACTTCCCTCTTCTTAATTTTCCCATTACTGTTCAAGGCACCACTGTCCTCTCCATGCTCCAGGCTTACAACCTAGGTATTACTTCAACTCCTCATTGTTTTTCACCCCACTCCTCAGGTCCAATCAGTTTTCATGTCCTGTTGATTCAACCTTTATAACATGTCTCATATACATGTCTTTCTCATCTCTCTCATTACTCTCTCCCTGGTCCAAGCAATCATTCATCATCTCATGCCTGTACTATATAGTAGCTTCCTGGTTGTCTCCCCACCTCAAATCTTTTTCCAACCTAGTCTATCTTCCACTCAGCTTCCAAAATAATCTTAAAGTAAAAGTCTGATCATGACAACACTTCTCTACTTTTTACAAAAAAAAGAACTTTAATAACTTTCTGTTAATTATAGGATCGAATGCAGTATCCTCTCTTTGACCTTTAAAACCTCTCACAATTTGGTGTCTTCCTACCTTTAGAGTCTTCCCGTGTCTTACTCCTCAATGCATACTCTATGATCTGGTGCCATAGGCTTTCCTTACACACATATCACTCCATCTGCTAACTCAATCCTAAGAAATTTCATTGACTGTTCTCCCAGCCTGGAATTCCTTCCCTCCTCCAATCTAGCTCTTGACTTCTTGGTTTCCTTCAAGTATCAGTTAAAATGCCACATTGCACAAGAAGCCTTTCCCAACTCCCCTTAAATAGTAAAATCGCCACTGAGATTATCTCCAATTTTACTGTACGTATCTTTTTGTACATATTTGTTCACATGTGACCTCTCCCATTAGATTATAAACTTTCTGAGAGCAGAGGTTTACCATTCTTTTCATCCCCAGCACTTAGTACCTGGTAGATATTAGGTACTTGATGTTCTCCAAACCAACCCTTCATCTTGCAAATGAAGAAACTAAGAACTAGCAAGGTTGAGTGGCTTGTCTAAATTCACCTGGGTAAGAAAAATGTCAGAACCAGGATTTGAACCAGTCTTTCTGAGTAAGAATGCTAAATCTTCTTATTTGAAAATGATTGTGCAGAAATCTTTAGCTCATCCTTTACTTAGCTTATTAGCTCCTGGCATTTTATAAGCAACATAGAGGGGAGAAATGATTTACGTAAGGTCATTTCAATGAAAAAAATGCATTCCATTTTGTTGTCTTCTTTATAAAGGGGATTTTCCAATCCTTAACCTATTTTTAATGTGGATAGTTTTTTATTTTATGTGTTTTTAACCTAATCTGTGATTTCTTTGAACAGGGAGCCACCAGGGAAGAAAGTTCCTTTATCATTGCAGAGCTGTATTTTTTTGGCAACTTGAAATCTTAGAGAGTTGTGTGGGGAAGTGAGGGTTAAATGACCTTCTTGGGGTCACACAGTAAATGTGTGTCACCCAGGTCTTCACGGAATCTCCCACAACACCTTGCTATCTTTCTGTGGAAATTGTTTGAAGACCCTCCTGCACCTGGTGAAACTCCCCATAATTGGAGGTGGGAGTTGGTCCCATAAAATCCATTTGAAGCAGTGTCTCCTCTGTCTTCAATGCCACTTCAAGTAGAAGTTCTGTTCACAGTGCTGATTCAGAAGACATGTATGCTGATCTGACCAATCCTGTTTCCTCGGCCAGTTCCTGGTCTCCCATCCCTGCCCAGATGAAGAAAGAGAAAGGAAAATCTAAAAAAGAAGACTGTAAAAGAAAAGAAGTGGAAAAGGGAGGCACCCACACTGCCCCCCAAATCCATAAAACCTACAGCAGCAGTAAATCATCCCAGCAGCCACCACCTCCCCAACAAGTGCTCCCACCACAGCCTCAGCAGGCAGGGTTCAGCGTTCGCAAAGAGATCCAATTGACATTATTAAATAAGGCAGCTGATGAAGGAAGCAGGAAGAGATATGAACCATCAGACAAGGATAGACAAACTTCTCCTCCAGCAAAACGAGCTAACCTATCTCTTGAAAGAGGTTCTCGTGATAGGAAACCAGGTGGAAGAATCTCTCTTCTCCCACATAGGGACGCCAGAGAGGACAGAACCCAAAACCACCTCTGACCCAACCAGACAGGAAACGCCAGCTCTCCGCACAGTCCAAGAGTTCAAGCAAAGACACCAGTGTGCCCTGCAAAGCCTCTGACGGAGCCCTAGCCACGGCCAGTGCTAGGTCCGGGAAGTCCAGCACTTTATCAAGGCAGGAAGAGCTCTTGAAGCAACTAAAGGCTGTGGAAGATGCCATTGCTTGGAAGCGGGCCAAAATCCCTGGGTAAGTATAGCTCCTGGCCTGGCCTGCATAGACTCTTACGTGTTTTTTTAGTGTAAGTGCAGCCATTTTGGATTGTGCAGTTAATGTCTTATTTTGGCTGCGGTTCTTTTTTAAAATTAAATAAAGAAAAAAAGAAAGAAAAAGTTTCCCATCTGGAAAAGAAGCCACCCATATAATGATGACTGAATCCCAGCTGCTTCCCAGAGAGACTGAGGATCAGTCCCTTTCTTCCCAGAGCAGAATCCCCAGAGGCAGATCAAGCCAGCATCGAGGTGGAGCTGCACGCAGCCACATTTTCAATGTAAATGATAAATCCTGGACTCCTGATCCCAGCTCCATTGGATACTTTCTCTTTCTGCCCTCCCCCATGCCCTCTTTTTCTCTTCTCCTCCTTTTCCTCCACTCAACCTTCTTTGCTAGCCATGAGTTGTATTCTAGTTAGCCTTGCTGTGTGTTGTGTCTTCAGCAATGTAGTTCTATTCCCTGTGTAACAAGAAAACCGAATACTTCTGTGAACTACTGGCAATATTTTCCCCTCCCTTCCTCACTCCTAGGATCAAAAACATACATACATAAAAAATATATATATATATGTACGTGTATACATATATATATACATATATATATGTATATATATATGTATACACGTACATATATATATATAGATAGATAGATAGATATAGATATTGATAGATAGATAAAGATATAGATATATTCTTGACTAAAGTCTGATTGGGAAATATTTCCTTCTTTAAGTTTGAGCATCAGATTGTTTTAGTTGATTAAAAAAAGAAAAAAAAAGCAAGGGTATCATTGGGTGTTTGTCTAATAAGGAGAGTCTTTTTTTTTTGAAGGGGTCTCCTAAAATAAAATATTTTGATAAACAGTTAAAAAAAATCCATTTGAAGAGGACTTCCAGGCCAGCCATGTCTTCATTTCTCAACCCCCACCTGTACTCTTTTGGCCTTTCCCATCATGTCCCAACTCAGGTATCTTCCCTTTCTTTACCCATTTAGCTTGCTTTTACATGTCTCTCCCCATTAAATTGTAAGCATTTTGAGGGAAAGGATTGGATTTCTTTTCTTGTATTCTATCTGCAGAGGTCAGCACAATGCAGTCTGGCTCATAATAGGGACTAAATATCTGTTGACTGACCAACTGAACATGCAGCCTTGCTATGGAGATATTTTGAGGTTACACTATGAAGTGATTCAGAAAGTAAAATAATTTTAGCCTAAGTCCCTAAGAAACACAATATTTAGTTTCCTTCCTACATCACATTGTGAGACTCCAATAACCTAATACATGTGAAAAGTGCTTTGAAAAAGGAGAAAGTGCTATGAGACTACAAGGTGTTATTATGGTATCAAGCATCAGCCATTTATAGCAATTAGGCAACATAGAAATAGGATAATGGCGTCAATGGGATTTATTTTCTCTAGGTTCCCTTTCAAATGAAAGCAGTTTTCACAGTGACAAAGCATTCCAAAATCACCCATCAGTCCTAGTACTTCAAGTGGACCAAAAGCTTTAGTTCTTCCTCATTCAGTTTCACTTGTAAAGAATAACCTAAGACTGCTGCTGGTTCCTGCTCCCGTGATATCGCATCCAGTTTCTAGAGCATTTAATAAAGTTTGGCTTTAAAAAAAGAAATAGATTTCAAGTACTAACTCAGAGAGAATCCTAAGAATATCAGAGAATTACCTACCACCATTATTTCACAGCCTTGTCACTGACACTTTTTTCCCACTTAATAGTATGTTTTTTCTAATTACATGTAAAGATACTTTCAATATTCACTTTTATGAGATTTTTTTGTTCCATTTTTTTCTCCCTTCCTTCCTTCTTCCCCCCTCCCTAAGATGGCAAGCAATCTGATATAAGCTATACATGTACATTCATATTAAACATGTTTCTGCATTAGTCACCCTGGAGAAGAAGAATCAGAACAATTTTTTTTAAAATGAGAAAAAAAGAGAAAGAAAATAGTATGCTCTGATCTGTATTCAGACTCCATGGTTGTTTCTCTGAATATAGATAGCATTTTCCATTACAAGTCTTCTGGAATTGTCTTAGATTACTGCATTACCAAGAAGAGCTAAGCTAATGAAGTTGATCATCACACAATGTTGTTGTTACTGTGTACAATGTTCTCCTGGTTCTACTCACTTCCCTCAGCATCAGTTCATGCAAGCCTTTCCAGGTTTTTCTGAAGTTCACCTTCTCATCATTTCACCAATAGTATTCCATCACATTCATATACCACAATTGTTCAGCCATTGCCCAATTGATGGGCATCTCCTCAATTTCATGGACAACTTTTTAAAATAAAACTTAGCAATGCAGAAAAAAAATGAACTCAAGTAACACTACATTATATAAAGGAAGCTTTCCTATTTCTATTAAATGCACCATCTTCTAAGATCTTACCCTTGACATTATCCTCAATTCCTCACTGCCTCTCAATCTACATATCTGGTTGTCACATCTTGACATTTCTGCCTTCACTTTTCATGAATGTGTCCCTCTTTCTCTATCCTCATAGTTTATTTCAGGGTCTTTGTCACTTATTGCTTAAATTGGTGTAACAACCTCATTTGATCTCCCTGTCTCAAGTTTTCTAATACCAATCTAAATGTCATACAGTTGCCAAAGTGATTTTCTTTAAGCATAAATCTAAGCATGTAACTTCCCTAATCAATAAAGTATAATGGCTCACTATTACCTCTGAAACAAAACATAAACTCTTCTAAGGCCCTCTCATATATTACCAGCCTCTTCTAGTCTATAATCCAGCTAAATTAACCTTCTGTTTGTCCTTCACAAACCTCCCTTCAAATCCCATCTTCACTGCCTTTTTGCTATCTGTCCTGCATACTTGGAATGCACATCATAATTTTCATCATAGGTATCCCAGTGAAAAGAGCACTAAACATGGAGTCAGAAAGAACTGAACTCAGCCACCACTACCATTGCTCTTTCTTCTTTAGATAGTATCTTCCTCTCTAACATTTCTAACATGCTCAGGTTCTAGGAAATCAAGTCACATAATCAAACAGTTATTAAGAGTTCATTATTTACCCAGAAACACTACGCTAATCTCTAGGTTTAGTAAAAAAGGCAAAAAAAATATATAGTCCCTCGCCTCAAGGAGCTCACAATGTAATTGAGGAGCTATGCAACAGGTATGTACAAACAAGATATATATCTGAATAGAAATAAAATAGAAAGTCAAATATTTGGCTGGGAGGATGAGTAAGTATCATAAAAGAACTCAAGACTATAGAATCTTACCTTGGTTATAAAGAAGATCAAAATATATAATCAGAAGAAAACAAAGTCAAAGCTCATACATCAAAATCTCCAAGAAAAATATGAATTTGTACCAGGCCATGAAAGAGCTCAAAAAGGATTTTGAAAATCAAGTAAGAGAAATATAGAAAAAATTGAGAAAAGAAATGAGAATGATGCAAGAAAATCAAAAAAAGAGTCAACAGCTTGTTAAAGGAGAGTCAAAAAATACTGAAGAAAATAACACTTTGAAAAATAGACTAATCCAAATGGCAAAAGAAGGCCAAAAAGGGCTGGACGGGAGTGGAGTCCTGCCCTGCTCTGGTTATGTGGCACGGAGAGGAGTGAGCAGACCCAAACAGGCTTCAGGGACAGAATCTCCAGCAGCTGCGAAGGTCCCTTCACCCACAGACGCACAGGTCACTGAGAGAGACATCTGGATGGGCTGAGAGGGGAGCGGGGTGTCTCCATAACTTAGGCCCGCCTCAGGAGGCAGCAGCAGAGGCAGCAGGCGGCAAGAGGCTCCAACAGCAGGCAGTAGCTCAGCAGGAGGTCCAGTACAAAAGGTCTCTGCATAAACCCCCTGAGGTAACTGAGCCTGTGAGGTGGCCCTGCCCCCACCTGAGAACCTGATTTAATCTTACCCTGAATAGCAGCCAGCCAGCTGCCAAAAGCCCTGAGGCTAGGGAGCAGCATTTGAATCTCAGACCCCAAGCACTAGCTGGGTGGAACTAGGCCTGGGGTGGAGAGGACTCTCAGAAGTCAAGTAACTGGCAGGGAAAATGCCCAGAAAAGGGAAAAGAAATAAGACCATAGAAGGTTATTTTCTTAGGGAACAAATGATTCCAAGCTTCCTCTCTGACGAGGAAGAAAACTACTTACCACCAGGTAAAGACGTAAGAATCAAGGCCTCTGTACCCCAAACATCTGAAATAGACATCCAATGGGCTCAGGCAATGGAAAAGCTCAAAAAGGATTTTGAAAATCAAGTTAGACAGGGGGAGGAAAAACTGGGAAAAGAAATGAGAGAGATGCAAGAAAAGCATGAGAAACGGGTCAATACCTTGATAAAGGAGACCCAAAAAAATGCTGAAGAAAATAGCACCTTGAAAAATAGGCTAACTCAATTGGCAAAAGAGGTTTAAAAAGCCAATGAGGAGAAAAATGCTTTCAAAAGCAGAATTAGCCAAGTAGAAAAGGAGGTGCAAAAGCTCACTGAAGAAAATAGTTCTCTCAAAATTAGAATGGAACAGATGGAG
>CM053770.1:390061565-390087477 GCA_028658325.1 Potorous gilbertii | reverse complement strand
GTCTCTGGCCAAGCTGCCTCAGCCTCTGCCGCAGCGGCCTCTTCCCAGGGGGTCCGAGTCCCGGAGATCCCCCGCTCCCCTCTCAGCCCATCTCTCTCACTGACCTGTGCGTCTGTGTGTGGAGGGACCTTCGCGGCCGCCCGGAGATTCAGGTCCCTGCCGTCTGCTGGGCTCTGCTGGCTCCTCTCAGTGCCACGTGGCCGGGGCGGGGGAGGGGAGCGCTCGGCAGGACAGGACTCCGCTCCAGTTCCGGGTACCTTTGCGGTCGGTTCTTCAGGGCTCTCTGCAACGGAAATCTCCTTCACTGTGTTGCTGCGCGGCTTCCACTGTTCCAGAATTTGTCAGGAGTTCTTTTTACAGGAAATCTATGGGCTGTGGGTTCGGACCTAGCATAGGTGAGTCTTTCTACTCCGCCATCTTGGCTCCGCCCCCCAAAAGTGTTTTCTTCTAATTACCCCCTCCTCTCATTTGCCCTCCCTTCAATCATCCCCCCACACTCCACTTATCCCCTTCTCCCCAACTTTCCTGTAGGGTAAGATAGATTTTCATATCAAATTGAGTGTGCATGTTATTCCCCCCTTAAGCCACATGTGATGAGAGTAAGGTTCACTTTTTCTCTCTCATCTCCAGCTTTTCCCCTCCATTGAAGAAGCTTTTTCTTACCTTTTTTATGAAATAATTTGCCCCATTTCATTTCTCCCTTTCTCCTCCCAATATGCTCTTCTCTCACCCCTTAATTTTATTTGTTTAGATATCATCCCTTCCTATTCAACTCACCACATTCCCTCTCTCTGTGTGTGTACGTGTATGTGTAATCCCACCAACTACACAATTAGTGAGAAAAGCTTCAAGAGTTACAAATATTACCTTTCCATGTAGGAATGTAAACAGTTCAGCTTTAGTAAGTCCCTTATGATTTTTCTTTCCTGTTTAACTTTTCATGCTTCTCTTGATTCTTATGTTTGAAAGTCAATTTTTTTTTTAATTTAGCTCTGGTCTTTTCATCAAAAATGCTTGAAAGCCCTCTGTTTCATTGAATGACCATTTTTTCCCTTGAAGTACTATACTCAATTTCGCTGGGTAGGTGATTCTTGGTTTTAATCCTAGTTCCTTTGACTTCTGGAATATCATATTCCAAGCCCTTCAATCGCTTAATGTAGAAGTTGCCAAATCCTGTATTATCCTGATTTTATTTCCACAATACTTGAATTGCTTCTTTCTGGTTACTTGCAATATTTTCTTCTTGAATTTTTTGAATTTGACTACAATATTCCTAGGAATATTTCTTTTAGGAACTCTTTCAGGAGGTGATTAGTGAATTCTTTCAATATTTATTTTACCCTCTGGTTCCAGAATACCAGGGCAGTTTTCCTTGATAACATCATGAAAGATGAAGTCTAGGCTCTTTTTTTGATCATGACTTTCAGTTAGTCCCATATTTTTAAATTGTCTCTCCCATGTCTATTTTCCGGGTTAGTTGTTTTTCTAATGAGATATTTCACATTGTCTTCTATTTTTTCATTCTTTCTGTTTGGTTTTGTAATTTCTTGGTTTCTCATAAAGTTATTAGCTTCCATCTACTCCAATCTAATTTTTTTCAGCTGCATGCCCAAGTCATTGATCTTCTCTTTCTCTATTTTATTTATGTAGGCATTCAAAGATATAAAACTTCCCCTAAGAACTGCTTTTGCAGTATCCCATAAGAGTTGGTAGGTTGTCTCATTATTGTCACTCTCTTGAATGAAGTTGTTGATTGTTTCTATGATTTCTTCTTTAACACATTCCTTCTTTAGCATTAGATTATTTGGTTTCCAATTGATTTTTGGTGTTATGAGACTATTGGCCCCTTTTCTCTTCCTGCTGATGTAGGATTTTTCTGGGGAAATATTTTATGGTTCTTTCATGGTCATCAAGGGAGGAGGAGAGAGCATTTACTGATCACTGTGCCATCTGGAAGTTCAAGTAGATGACTTAGCAAAGTTTGATCTTCAGGCTGAAGGTCTCAGGAGCTGCTATGCTGATATCTGACTTACACTGGCTTGGTTTGGCTTGTCTCCCGCCCTTGGTGCTGCTCCGCCAGGTCTGTCCACTGCTCTAGGTTTCTCGGGTCCCTGCTGCTCCTCTGCATGGGCCACGCTGTGCTGTGCACTGTGGGCTCACCCCCATGGAACACATCCTTCCTGTGGACCTTCCAGTATAACCTGGGCTCCAAATCTATCACACTCTGTCTCCTACTGGATTCCGCACCTCCAAAATTTGGTCAGATTCTCCTTTCAGAGGTATCCGAAGGAGTTTGTCTGAGAGCTTAGGTGAGTTGTTGCTCTCATTCTGCCATCTTGGCTCTGCCCCACCTCTATTTTAATTTTTAAAGAATCTTTTCTTCAGTGAGCTTTTGAACCTCCTTTTCTATTTGGCTAATTCTTCTTTTTAAAGCATTCTTCTCCTCATTGGCTGTTTGGCCCTCTTTTGCCCTTTGCATTAGTCTCTTTTTAAAGATATTAATTTCTTCAGCATTTTTTTGGGTCTCTTAGTAAGCTGTTGACTCTCTTTTCATGATTTTCTGGCATCTCTCTCATTTCTCTTCCCAATTTTTCCTCCATCTCTCTTACTTGATTTTCAAAATCCTTTTTGAGCTCTTCCATTGCCTGAAACAATGGCATATTTATATTGGAGGTTTTGGATACAGAAGACTTGACTTTTAGGTCTTCCTTTGACAGTATACATTGTTCCTCCTCATACGAAAAAAGGAGGAAAAGACTTACTCACCAAAGAAAGTAACCTTTTATTCTCTTATTCTTTTGGGGGCATTTTGCCACCCGATTACTTGATTTCTGTGTTCTTTGTCAAGGGGAGGATATACTCTAGGGACCTTTAAGTGGAGTTTATTCCTCTCCTGTTCTGTGTTCTGGTACGTGAGCAGTATTGTCTTTCCAGAGCCTCCATCAGCTCTATCACACCAACCAGCACTCCTCCTCACCCCAGGGCTGAGATTCAGATCAGCTGTTCAATTCTCCCAGGGGCTTTACGCCAGGGCCCAACCATGGAAGCTGCTGTTGGGGGTTAGACCACTGGATTCCCTTCTCACTCAAGTGAAAGATCTTTCTCACTGACCTTTGAAACTGTCTTTGACATTTGTGAGTTGAGGAATCTGGAACCCACAGCTGTTGCCTGTAGCACCTTAAAGCCTGCTCCAGTCCTGCCCTTGCTTCAGTGTGGCTCATGCAGTGCTGCACTCTGGTCTGTGCTGGGTGCAATAGACTTTTCCTTTCAGCCTTCCAGACTACTTTGGTCTGGAAATATCTTTCCCTCTGTTGTTTTGTGGCTTTTGCTGCTCTAGAATATGTTTAGAGTCATTTTTACAGGTATTTTATAGACTGTGGGAGGAGAGCTTCTAGAGGTGTGTCCTTCTACTCCACCATCTTGGCTCCTTTTTCCTTCATTTTCAAAGAGGAACATGACATCAGGGAAATGATGACATGACTTTCAATTGACTTTGATTTGATTGAGGGAAAATTGACAAAGTCAACAACCTCACTTTCTCTTCCAGAGCCATGTGGATTCAGTGACCAGATATTCATTAGAATGACTGGAAATGGTCCAAGATTGAGTAGGAGACTCTGGCCCTTTTAGGCTAAAACCTTTTCAGGTGCTCACTTAGAGTAAGATACTTCCCATTTAGTAACTAGTCCTCTTTAAGAAGCGAGTCAAGGGATGGCCCCTTTGATTAGAAGAAATAAAATTCTTAATAAAAGGCCTTGGTCTTAAAGGGCTGTCTTTTGTTTTTTCCTTCCTTCTTTCCTTTCTTCCTTCCTTCCTTCCTCCCTCCTTCCTTCCTCTTTTTCTTTCTTTCTTCTTTCATAGAACTTCAAACCCAGTTGACTCTGAAGCTCATAAACTAGGCCCTGTCCAAGCTCCACTTCATGGCTGTATTACAGTAAACGTCAATGGTAACAGTTTCTCTTTGGAACAGTAACCCTGAGGATCTTCCCCTCATAGTTATACATGTACATCTATATGTCTGTATGAAAAATGGTTTGGGCCATTATCTGAATAGGACTATCTTATAAAATTCTTTTTCTTAGTTTCCTTCAACCATGCTTTAGTATTACAGTAAGTGTTATTGATATCTAGTCATTACTTCCAAATTCTTTATTTGTGTTGAACCATAGGGCAAGCAAAACTGGCTTCATGTAAAAAATGAATAATTTAAGTGACTTACTGATAATAGCTCACTGTTTTTAGCTAGGGTTTTAATGATGTAAAAGCCCTTTGAAAATATTATTTAGTTTGATCCTGGGACAACAACCCTGTGAAATCTGTGCTTTTACCATTTCTATTTTACAGTTGAAGAAACTGAGACAGACAAGGGTTCAATGACTTGTCCAGGGTCACATGGCTAATAAACATCTGAGGTTGGATTTGAACTTAGGCCTTTCTGTTTCCAAGCCTAGACTTAGCTGCCTAAGAACTTACTTATAAGTATGCTTATAATATCCTTGATATACTAATACTTAATAAGAAAATAGTGTTACATAGCAACCAAAAAAGTTAATGTAGTCTCAAGCTATATTGATAAGAATATAGTACCCATATGTCATGGAATCTTAGAGTTCAAAATATCCTCCCTTAGTGATCCTTTTTACCAAACTGTTGACTCTTCTTCATAATTTTGTTGAATCATTCTCTTTTCTTTTCCCCAGTTTTTCTTCTACATCTCTTATTTGATTTTTAAAATCATTTTTGAAATCTTATAGGTATTTGTTTTGGGCTGGTGACCAATTAATATTTTTCTTTGAAGCTTTGCATGCAATTGCTTTCATCCCATTGTTTTCTTCTCAGTTTTGTATCTTGAACTTTCCTGTCACCATAGTAACTTTCTGGGGTCAAGTTCTTTTGTTGTTATTGTTGTTTGATCATTTCTTCAGTCTGTTTCCTGACTTTGAACTTTATGTTAAAGTTGGTCTCTGCTGCTGGGGTGGAAGGGGCACTGTTTCATGCTTCATGTTATTTGTGCTACTGTTTTCAGCACTAGTTCTGGATTTATGTAAATTTTCAGATTTTTCCAAAGTGGTATGATCTAAAGAGATGTGTGACCAGTGCTCTTTTAACTTGTGCTCTGGTCTATAAACAGCTACAAGCACTATCCTGATCCTTTGTATTTGTGAGTGCTCTTTCTCTTGTTGTGGCCTTGGAATTGTGACTGGATTTCCTGCTGCTATGGCTGCTTCTTTCTGCCTTTGACCTGACAGTAGGTCTGTTATTCCCCCGTGAGTGACCAAAAGCACCCTTCTGTGCTTTGGAACTATGATCAGTGTCCTTGTTTTGCAAGTGATAATGTTCCTGTTTGCTTTCGGTCTACTATCCATGATCTATATAGACAATACAACAGGTCTTGCACCCAGTGACAGTAACGAGTCCTCTAATCTTCTTCTAACCATTTGTCTGAACCCTTTACTCTCAAGTGACTGCAACAACTGATATAGTCACTCCCAAGGCATGCTGTTGGCTTTCCTGGGTAGGCCCTATAATGCACTTTGTTCTAGGCCATACCACTACATAGGTGAGAGAGCTCTTTTCCTGATAAATTCCTAAATTTTTTAGAAAATTAGGAATTTAGGAAAACCAAACCTTTTGCTTGTTCTGTTGCTCCATAATCTGATTTGAAGCTTTATTTTAAAGTTGTTTGGAGGGGAATTTGGGAGAACTCAGGTGAGTCCCTGCCTTTACAATGCCATCTTGGTTCCATCACTTCCTTTAAGAGATCCAATCCAATACTTTAGTGGGAATTCCTGCTGAAACATCTGACAAATAGTCATCTAGACTTCCCACGAATCTCCTTATCATTCAGTGTTCCTCTGAAGGCCGTGTAGTTTGCTAATGTTCTTCCTAAAATGTGAATTCCCAAACTAAACACAAAAGACAAGTCTGCTTGATTGGGGCAGAGTACAGTGGGGTTATCATCACTGTCTTTGTGGATATCAAACTTCCCTCTCCTAATTTAGTTCAGTTCAATTCAGTAAACAATCATTAAGTGCCTACTGTATTCCAAACACTGTTAAGTGCTGGGAATATAATAGAAAAAGAAAAAATTGTAAAGAAATCCTTGAGGTTATAATCTAATGGAAGAAGACAACTCCCAAAAAGAGGCTGAAAATCCAGGAATTAGAGCAGCAGAGGGGATGATGTTCTGTGGAGTCAAAAATGAAGCTGAGCTGCTGTTGGAAAACTGAGAGTTTCCATGAATGTTCTGAGCTCTCTGTAAAAGGAAGGTTTTGGGAGGAGTTTAGTGCTTTATTTCTAACCCTCCAATTAGAGTGGAGAGGTAACTGAGGGAACTGAGAAGGTATTAAGTTGATCTGAATGGTCATGAGATTTCAGATGATCAGTTAATTTCTGAGACTTTAGATATTTCATGGAATCCAAACCAAGCTTGTACACCATGTAACTGTATGTCACATAGCTGACTGGTACTGACGACACAATCCACTCAAACAACAAGATCTTTTTCCATACCAGATCTTTTTCTTTTTTAATACTGTCCTATAGCAATATCCCCTTTTACCTAATCTCTATACTTTACTTCACAATTCTTCAATTATAAAATATACCAGTCAAATCACATGTGGAGGATAATGTTCACTTTGGATCATTTTTCACTAAGAACATTGATTGCAATCTCCTTGAGAGCAAGGATTAGATTTTTGTTTTGTTTTGTGTGTGTGTGTGTGTGTGTGTGTGTGTGTGTGTGTGTGTGTAAGGATTTAAGATGTTTCTTAATATTTCCCATGCTTAGCATTATGCATAGTGAGTAATCATTGGTGCTCAATATATTCAAATGGCTGACTTTTACACTTACTGAATCAAGGCAATAGCTTTACTCACCTCTAGTTATTATTGTTTCCTTCAAATATGCTATGAGCTGACACAAGGAGGAAGGATTAGGCTTACTTTGTCCAGTTCCATAGAAGGGAAGTAAGATTAAAGGGTCCCTATTGCAAGGATATGATTTTAACTTCCTTTAAAGAGGAATTTTCTAACTAGAATTGCTTCAAAATGAGATAGGCTGCTTTATTTGAGGTAATGAATTCCCTATCCCTGTTGCAGAGCTGATTCTTGCACTGGGTTGGAAATTTAACTTAATGCTGTTCCTTCTGTTTCTAAAATTTTATGAGTCTAAAACTATGATAAAGTGATCTGTGGGGTTATTATTACCTACAAATTTCAATTTTTATCTTTCCTACTATGCTCAAATAGTTTTAGTATTTTTTTAATGGAGCTAATGGTTTGGTTTTTGACAGATCCTTTAACATCCATTGAGGATATAAAGTAAATACAAATTGATTATCTCATGAATTTCTGAAATTGCTTTTAATCAAAGGAAGATGTTTCATAAGGAATCAGTTTAAAAAAATAATTAAAGAGATTGGCCAGGATGTTTTGGAGTTATCTCTTTTTACTGTGCCAGAAAAAAATACTTAAAGATTAGTATGAATTTGGAGGTAGTGCAATTAGGCACTCCTGAAAACATCTGCTCCACTTGTTCCACTGAGTTAGTAATTACACATCTGCATGACTTTAAATATTCACACTATGCTAAGCTTTCTATGGAATAGTGTTCGTCATATTTTAGGAGAAGTTTATTGATACTATGGAAAGTTTTATTAAAAAGGAACATTGCTATCTCTTGGAAAAACATTTCCCTCCAGCCTGCAGTAATCCCATTTCAAAGTAAAACTATATTTCAAATGACCATAGAGATTAAACAGAGCAATGACATTATTATTTGAAAATAAAAGGAAATAATCAAAGCACATTCGTTTTGTAGCTTGTTGGATTTCCCACTTTCTTCTGGTCAACTGAAATGAATACTAGAGCTCATTTAATCTGACTGTCTCATTTTATAGATGAGAAAGTTAAAACCTGTTATTAAATGATAAAGGCTGGATTTGAATCCAGATCCTTTGATTCTTAATATAGTACTACTTTGTTTGTGCTAGATTGCTTTCACAAATTATGGAAATTTTCATAACTATAGCATAATTTTACAGTCAGAATGTCCATTATAGTCCATATAGTTCAAATTCTTCACTTTATAGATAAGTAACAGTCATATTCTCCATTTCCAAATGCAGCATTCATTCTGCTATATCAAGTAACTTTCTCAAATCATGGGAACTTTTAATATTAGTTTATCTGTTTAGATTACTTTCCTCATACTAGTTTAAAAAATGAAAACCTCTAAAATAAATCTAGTTTAGATATTCTGATATAACATATCAACAGACCTAAGCAAGGCCTAGCCCTGAAGCAATAAATCATTTAATAAGGGTAGAAAGAAATAATAAAGTCAACACAAGACAAGAGTAGTCAATTCCCAAATGAGCATAATGTCCTTTCTCTTCATTCTTTTCCTCTTAGCCCTGTTCTTGGCTCTCCAACACCCAAACCATGCTGTCTCTTCTTTGAACTTCCATCAGTGTCTGAGGCCTCTTTGCCTTGAAATATCTAACAACTCTCTATAGCCTTCTCAACATGAAACATCTCCCTGTAAGGTCTGTGCCCTTCTCCCAAAGGTGAGATCCTCCTGGAACCTCTATTTGGTGGAAGGGACTAAGACCAATCTTCATTTCCCTCCTGCATTTTTGGTTTCCAGACCAACTCATACCTCTATGTCAGGTACCTTCAATCCTCCCCTATCCAGTTTTTCAGCTTCCTTTTGTATATTGTCTTCTATTAGAATGGAAGTTCCTTGAGGGTAAAAGCTCTCTTTTTGCTATTATTTGTATCCTTAGTACTTAGCACAATTCCTGGCACATAGTAAGTACTTAGTAAATGCTTTTCTCCTTCCTTCATTCCTTCCTTCTGTTTTTTTCTTCCACATTATACTACCACATAGTACTAAATAATAAATAATATTATGTGTATGTTTTCCACCAAATGTGCTTGACCAACTGATATCGATGGATGATCAGGAGGGAAACATACCAATGAAGATTCACAGTTGTTTGTGATAAAAAAGATACTCACTCAATTCCCACATCAGGTGTGACCTTCCCAGTCTGCCAGCCTAAGTGAGAGATGGGAGAATAGTTCCAGAGCCTATGTTGTGTCTACAAAGACTCTGTTGACTTTATGCAGGCTTAAATGGGAGCCATTGTTGCTGCTGTTGCTCCAAACAAAAGAGAGGTGATTTTTACTCTTTAACCTCAGGATTATGTAGTGATTAAGCATCTGTGTAAGACTGTAACTGGGAGTGATTATGGCATTGATGTTATCACTGAGCTTTTGAAGACCATAGCCACACTGTTAGCACTGTCAGAGTCTACCACGTTTTGTACGTGGTCCAGCCAATAGACTAGTTATGAGTTCATATTTTTGGCTCAGCTAAGTGTGTACAGAAAGGTTCATCACTCATAGGATGGTCATAATGATGAATCCTTTGTTCATGACAACCCATAAAATAAGGGAAAATATAAAATGACTCTCAGTACTGTTTGACTTATTTGTACTTTTGTAGTGTATAATGTCTAAAGACAACAGGTAGAAAGGGGGCAGAGAGTACTAAGTGTACCAAGAATCATGGAGTATTAAGTTTTATTTAACTATATTTATCAAAATATATTTAAGTTTTTTTTAACTATAAATATAATTTAACTGTGCTGCTGTGTGAGATTCTTGTACAGTGATTCATGAATGGAAGTATAATTATATTATGTTAACTTTGAAATTCTTGCCATAGATAAAACTAAAAAAAGGAGGACATAGATAAATGGAAGGATGTTAGAGAGATTCTGTTAGGAGAGGTAAATGAAGATGTTGGCAGATTCAGTTTTATCTTGTGCTCAAAGGCACTTTTCATGGAATGCTTGGTTATCTTGTATTGCAGTGTTCATGCTGTGAATCTACAAAACTTCCAATTATGTTCCAAGACCTCTGGAAGAGAATGGAGATCAGATTTATCAGATTTATTTATTGCATCAATTTGTACTATGATATTTGGTGGGACTAGATAGGATCTAAAACATGACATAAGAGTAAGGGATAAAAGAAAACAAAGACTTGAAGACTATACAGTCTCACAGTTATCCATCATGAATACTCACAGGACAAAAATTTGGAGGATAGACAGGGTCTACAGATATGACCAAGATGAAGATCTTACAAAAGAGACAGGATAGTCAGATGGGTAGAAGGAAAACCAGGAGAGACCAGGGTCATGAGAACATGAGAGTGGAGAAAGTATTAAGAAGAGAGTGATCAATAGTGTCAAAGGCTGTAGAGAGATCAGGAGGGATGAGGATTGAAAAAAGGCCATTAGGTTTTGCAATTAAGAGATCACTGGTAACTTTGAAGAAATCAATTTTGGTTGACTTAGGATGTCAGAAACCAACTATAAAGTTAAGAAGAGAGTGAGAATAAAGGCAGTTGAGGCATCCATTGTAGATGGTCTTTCCAAGGATGTTAACTATGAAAAAGAGGAGAGATATGAGATAATACCTAAAAGGATGGAAGGATCAGGAGAAGGTTTTTTGAAGATAAGGGAGATATGGACATGTTTGTACACAGTAAGGAATCATGAAAGCCTTAGGAGATTGACATACATCCCTTACCACTTGCTTATAAAATGTTGATTAAACATGTAATGATATAATGCAAGTATTAATTGTTATTTTGTAAATTCTTGAAGGTTAGAACATTGGTCTGGTCTTATCATGCCAGACTGGAAGATGAGCGTGGGGATGTCCTGCATCAAAGTACAACTACGGTTGGAGGTGATTATACTCTGACACCAATCCTTAGGCATATGACACTGTATACCTTTTCATTCTGAGACTTCATGGATGTGATTAATGGTATGGGCCTCACAATTGGAAGAAATACACTGTGTTTATCAGACATGGTTTTATTTTGTGCATCGAAGTGTCCTGAGTCTCTGAAGTTGAGTTCTGATAATGCCATCTTTCAGCACGTCCTCTAGATTTAGTTAATATTCAGAAGATGAAGAGTTGGAAAAAAAAATTTTTAACACATCAATTAGCTCAGATAGCTAATTTCATTCCAGAAGAGGTCAGGATTTTGAAAGGCATAGGAGGATCAGAAAATTTCTAATTGAATGGAATATGAAATAATACCAAATTTTGTATGTACAAGACTAAGCTATAGGGGATGGCAACTTGACCCTAACTATAATTACCCCTTTGATGAGCTCTACTGATTGGCTCCGTTAACTCATTTCAGAGTAAGATGGACATTAGTATGTATTGTGATACTTCAGATTTAGCATTCATTTTAGCATCTTTTATGATAAGGCAGATTAACTCTGTTTCATTTGCTTTAATTGTATCCCCTTGATAGGAGCAGCTGCAGGACCAGTTTGGTCAATGCAAAGATAAAGGTAATTTACATATTGATGAATTCTAAGAAAAGAACTTAGTTTTAATTTTAATCACTAGAGGATAGACAGTATCTTCCTTTCAAGCTTTTAGTACCCCAAATGTTTATTAAAATGAGCATACAAATACAGGTATTCATAGCATATGCCAATGGTACTTTCCATAAGGTAGTAATCATTTTTTGTTATTGTCCAGTTTTTAGTTGTGTCTGACTCTTCATGAGCCCCTGGATCAGAGGTGGGGAACCTGAAACCTTGAGGCCACATGAGGTCTCATATGTTCCTGGGTGCAGTCTTTTGACAGAGTCCAAGTTTTACAGAACAAATCCTTTTATAAAGGGGACTTCTTCTGTGACGTTTGGAGTCAGTCAAAGGGTTGTACTTAAGGACTTGGTGGCCTCCATGGGCCTGGACCATGATGTCCTTGCGGTTTTCTTGGCAAAGATACTTGGCCAAATGGTTTGCCACTTCCTTCTCCAGTGGAGTAAAACAAACAGAGATTAAGTGATTTGCACACTTTGTAAGTACCTGAGGCACAATTTGAAGTTGGATTTTCCTGACTACAAGTGCTTTGTCCACTGAGTCACCTGGCTGCTTCAGTAATCATAGCTTACATCTATATACTGCTGTACTATTAAAAAATACTTTTGTTTACATTATGACATTCAATATTCATATAATCTTTAAGCCTGGAATGACAGGTGTTTTAATATCCATTGAAGCTTAGAGAGGCTAAGTGACTTCAACTCAGATCATTTGAGTCTAAATATGATAGTTTTTCCATGGTACTATCATGACAGAGTTTCCATATTTACCTTTAAACAGTTGATTTTTTTTAAAGCCAAGATTGTTTAAAGGTTACCTTTCACGTAGAAGAGAACATAATAATTCTTCAGCAAATGTGCATTGGTTGATTTTTGAGGGGGAGTGAAATAGTACAGACCTGTTAAGGAAACTGCCAGTATGGAAAATTCTTCCACCATCGACAATTCATCTGTAATGAATAGTTGTAGAAATTTGTCTGGGGATAGTGAATCTAAATGGCATATTCATGGCTAGTCTTCTAAAGGTAGACTTTGGCTCTGGTCTCCCTTACTGAAAGACTGGGTCTTTATTCACTATTCCTCTCTATATAGCCATATTATCATATATTCATATACATACATATATACATATACACATAAGCATATATATTCATATATTCTACATCCATGCAGAATAAGATGTTGCTTTGTTTCGTCCCCTCTCCATGACTTCAGCAACCCCATTACCCTGAACCATCACCTCTCATAGAAACTTGGTTAAAACTATACCTTGCTCTTATTTCTCCCCATTGCAACAAAGATCTAAGTTCTGAGTTATAATATTTTGACAATTATAACTTCCTCCTTGTTAAATTCATGGCTTTGGTCTCTTCCTAACCATGGAATTATAGATTCAAGAAATTTCTACCATCTTCTAATATGATTGATAATAGAAAGAAAATAAAAGAGCTCTGCTATAATGCCTGATAAATGGTCTTCCAAAATCTAGAGAGGGGGAGCTTACTACTTCCAGATGTAGACCATTCCAGCTTTGATCTATATACCTTTTGCATGGGCACAATTTTCAAGTTTTCAGGGGTCTTAGAAAACATAAAATCACCCCTCTCTCCCATTTTTACAGATGAGAAAACTGAGGGACGGTGAGGTTAAATGACTTGCCCAGAATAATACAGCTAGGGAGTATCTGAGGCAGAATGTAACTCTGGTCTTCTTGACTCTAATCTCAGAGTTCTATCTCATGTGCCCCCTAGCTCCCTCTGTCACCAATGTAATCATTAGAAAGTTTATTTTGTTCCCTCCCTCCACCTAGATATACCTAAATTTACCTCTTTTTTTCTTGTTATTCCTGGTTCTGTCCTGTGGGTCAAATAGAACCTAGGTTATTCCTCTCCCAAATGATAGCTTTTCAGACACTTGAGGACTATCATGTCCCACTGAGTATTCCCTTCTCTAGGCTACACATCCTGAATTCCTTCAAGTAATCATATGTAATGTATTTAACATCTTTTTCCATAATTATTGACTTCCCTTAAAAGTTCTCCACTTAATGGTTGTCCTCCTCAAGCTAACGTGCTCAGGAATGAGCCCAAAACTCCAGATGTGGCTAAACAGTCCAGTGAATTAGGACTGCCACTTCCTCATTCCAAGGAAAATTGGATCATCTCTTGCTATTTTCTTACTTATCTTGAGAATCAATTCCCTATTAGCATTTTTATTATGTCCAAAGGACTTATTAAAAAGTTATTACTTTGGCAGAAAACACCAGAGCAAAACAAAATTGGATAACTTTGCTGGCTCTCAGTTATCTTCCTCACATCTGCTTTGAAAAGTGGTCCTATCTTTTATTTGATTTTTCTTTTCTATAATATGGCTAGATTTCTTCCCATGAACAAACAATCCTTTTCTTTCTTGCCAGCTTTACTCGATTATGAAGGTTTTCATTTTTAACACTATTCTTACAATCTTGGAAAATAGTTTTGTATTCTTCATTTATTCTTGCTTCTATCTTCTGTATTTATTTTTATTTTTAAATGAAAGTTGTTTGGTGATTTCACTGTGTACAACATTGGTCTTTTCAGAGAACTTCCATTTTTTGTCATCCACAGAATTGTTTCCCTTTGTCTTTGGAATTTTGTTCTTGAGGGTTCTCTGCCTTGATTTCCTTTCCCTAGCTCGAACTCTAAGAGATAATGGCCATTTCTTATCAAGTTTCCCTTTGTTTTCTACCCCAGCATAGAGACTCTCATTGTTTATGAGAATCAGATCCAGAGTACTTTTCTTAATTAAATTTCTTTTTCTTTAATCTTAAATGATAGAATTTAAAATTCTTTCTTAAATTTCAGAAAGATTAATACTGCAGTACTGCTTTAAGATTATTCTATTTATTAAAAAAATATCTTAAAAAGACTCAATGGAATTCTCAGAATCTTGTCCATTTCAATTTAATTCAGAAAAGCACATTCAAAGTACTGTGCTGAGTTGGTACTGCTGTTATAAAGATAGATAAGATAAACACTCTTAAAGAGCTTACAACTAATGAGGAAGAGAAACAAGACCAAAAATAATTGGAATATAAGAGAGAGTGTTATAAGAATGAGAAAAACATACAGATTGAATGCTATGACTAATCTGAGGAAGGATGGGATTGATTAGAGAAATCAGACAAAGCTTGATGGAGGCTCACTGAGGTCCAATCCCCTCATTTTACAGATAAGGAAACTGAGGCTTAGGGAACTTAAGGGACTTGCTCAAGGTACCACAGTTAATGTCAGAGGTGGGAAATGAACCTATGGGTTTCTGTCCCTTCCATGCTGGAGTGTATTCATAAATATTCAACAACTGGCTCTCTGAAAAATAAAAAAGTACACACAACACACTTTAGGTTTAATATGCATTATTACCATTTTCTCCTTCACTTTCTTAGGTCAACAAAACAAAAAATCAAGCTCTGATTTGTAACATTTGACCATTACCAAGGTATAAAATGCTTGCACTGAAAATTTAATAATAGCTCTTATGAACCAGTTCTGCTAGCTCCAACACATCCCTATCCTGCCATGTTGTTTCTCTATGGAGATACCATCTAAGTCATGCCTTGAAGAAAGGTAGAGATGGAGATTTGGGAAAATCTAATCCAGATGTAGAGAATAGGATGGGCTAAAGTACAGAGATGAGTAAAATCAGAGAAAATTTGATATCTATAGAGTAATTCAGTGTGATTGGAACACAGAGAATATGAAGAGGAGCAGCATAAGATTGGTTGAAGACATATTGTAGAGTGGGATTGGGTTGGGACTGAATTTATGCTTTCTCCATGACTTTGCTACCTCACTCAGTATCTTTCTTTCTACCTCTTCTGAAGTTGTTCTTAGAATCCTTAGTATCCACATCAACAAACTCTTTGACATTCTATCCTCACAGTTTCTTGAGATCTTCATATACTATGAACCCCTACAATTCTGCTGCACAGTTTTCCCTTCCACATTATTGGGGTTAGGAGTGTCATCCCGCACAATCTGGAAAATCCTCATAAAATTTTTGTCCCTACCTTTCTACCAGAGAAGTCTGAGCTATTATAGTATTAAAATACAAAATACATTGATATTATATAATACCATAAATATATTTTATGCATTTCTGAGTTTCTAAACTTTTCCTGTGACATCTACTGTCTTTTGGGTGTCATCTGTAGCTGCCACAAAACTCTCCCAAAAGTCCAATTTAATTTCTTATGCCAATTGCCAACATATTGAAAATATAATGGGAAAAATCACAATGTGGAAAGGATAACTGTAAACCCAGAGTGATCACACACTGGATTGCACTGCCACTTAACATTTCTGTCTCCAATCTTGTGAAACTTGATCTATCCCCTTCCTTTAATTATAATCTCTTTTACAGTCTAATTATAACTTCTTTGCTACCTCATGTCTCAAAAGCCTATTATATTTTCCTTATTGGGCTCTCTCTACCTCATTGGTATTGTTGCTCAGTCATTCAGTCATCATGTCTGACTCTTTGTGACCCTGGGGACCATCACGAGCAAATGCTGTCCATGGATTTTCTTGGCAAAGATACTGGAGCAGGCTGCCATTTTCTTCTCCACTCTGTACTTCAGTTCCCCAATTCTGCCAGCCTCTTGGCTCTACTCTGGTTTCATTTTTCCTTCTATCTAATCTTCACAGTATGGTCAGCCATTTCAATAATGCCCTTCCTAAAAAAATTTAAAAATGATCAAGTAGGATAATGTATGTGTAGTCCTTGGCAAAATTTAAAGTTATATAAATAAACATATACACATATGTACACATGTGTGTACATATATGTATATATACTCATAAGTGACATACATGCTAGATATTATTTCTTCTTTTTGAAGTGTTATTATAATTCTAATTTTATAGATGAGGAAACTAAATTTAAATGAGGTTTCTAGGGTCAGACATACAGAGTAGATGATAGCCTAGACATAAAGGAACTGAGCAATTTGGCAGATCAAGAAAGATCAATTTCAGAAGGTAGAATTTGAACTGAGGTTTAAGGAAGGCAGGGACTTTAAGAGGTAGAGATGAGAAGGAAGATCATTCTTTGCATGGGAGACAGTCAATACAAAATCATTGAGATGGGAGATGGAACATTAAAAAGTGTTTGCTGATGGAAATAAAGGACATTTCGAGTTATATGTGACTTCACTGCATTTTTAAAAATATTGCATTTCCAATATAAACAAAAACAAAACAACAAAATGAAACTGAACTCTCTGTAACTGGAATGATTGAGGAACATGACCCTAGAAGAGAATAGAGAAAATGAAATTCCTTCTCTTCTTTGTAGGAGGTAGAATATTATTGGTATGGAAGTTGCAAACAGTGTCTGACTCATTTGATGTTCTAGTTGGTTTTGTTGAACTGTATTTCTCCAACATATTTTTATTTGTTATTGGAATAAAAGTTCATTGGTATAGGCAAGGGGGGGTGAAAATTTTGAAAATAAATGAAGTACAAAAACAAAATATATCTATAAAATTTAAAACAGTGAATTCTTTAGGACATACATAATGACTTGATTTAAAACAAAGTCTCTCAGAAACTTAAGTATTGAATAAAATGTGGTATGCCTTAAATACATGTGTATCCATGTAGCTGTGTTTCAGTCTCACTTATTTTTAGCCTCCTAAGAGGGGTTACAATATGTTTTGTTCATGTGAAAAATATGTACACAGCAACTCCAAAACCTAAGGTCATTTTAGGACTCTTTGAGGAATCCTTCAGTTCTTTGAGGACGGAGAACTTCTTCACTTTTATATTTGTTTCTCCTATGCTTAGCACATAGTAAATGTTTAATAACTTTTATTTATTCATTCATTCAGTCAGTCACAAGATCAAGGGAGCAAAGGTTTAGAGCTGAAAAAGGCATTAGTTGTCATCTAGTCCAACATCTTCATCTTCCTGGTGTGAAATTAGGACCTACAAAATTTAAATGACATTCCCAAATGACTCATACAGACTATAAGGGGTGAGGAAAACTTCAAACCCACCTCCTCTTATCCAAGTATCACATGCTTTCCTGTATAAGAAACAATTAGGAGTCTTCAAGTGGATGTTCAAAGAGTAACTATTGGGGATGTTATAGATGAGATTCTTGTTTGGGTACGAGTTGAACCAGATGGATTTGGGATTCCTTTATAACACTGAGATCCTATGGTGCCAGGTGGTAGTGAGATTTCTATCTTAAGAGTTTGAAGTGAAAATCTCGTTAATAATCCCAGGGCTCCATTGACCTGCCAGTGAGAATCTCAGCATTCCATTTACCCACCATCTGTAAACCTATGTTGATAATGAACCTTATTTTCATGTTCAACCACTGAACTCTGGAGTGAGAGAAGTTCAATAACTTCCATTAAAGGCGATTAAGCAAATTCAATCTACCAACTTCACTAAGCAGAGGATTAACTGGAGCTTTGAAGGTGAGTCCACATTGATTAGCTAAAAGCACACTCCAAAGCGCCTATGACAAAAGTGTCAGATTGCTCTGTAGAGAAGGATGTACTCCTCATCAAATGAGAATCTAATGCTCAGTCTTGAAAGAGTAGAGTTTTGGTTAATCAGAGGCTCAATGGAAGCACGTTTCCCAGTGCACTGTCACCTCCTGGCCCCTGAAGGGTTTACTGTGGAGTGGCTCTCAATAGCTTCGGTGTCTTTAGCTTTGTATTAAATGTACTGATATTCTCTCTGGTTCCTGAAATTACTGGTGTTTTTTGAGATCTCTTCCTTTTAATGAATTTTCTGTGGAAAATAATTTCCCATTCATTGTCTTGCGAAAGCAAGAGTGTATCAGCAGTTGGCTTTAAGCATTTTTCTCTTTCATTTCATAGACATAAACCTTTACAAAGTTTGCTTTGTTAAACATTTGTTTTCCTAATCAATGGCAGAATAGTCTAGCATTCAACTGAGTAAAGGATGTCTGTTGACTAAGTTAGGTAGTATAAAAAGCCACCTTGGATACCTTTTTCTCAGTGAGTAAGATTTTTGTTCTAGAATAATTAGCAAGTTCTTGGTCTTTTTGTTAAATTAAGTAGAAGTGATATTGATTTTCTATAGCTCTACTTTGATCCCTGCTTATTTGGTCCTCTCCTTTATCCTGTATAGATACAACAAACATATACACATATGCATACACCATACATGTATGTGTACATATGTATGTACAAGTAAAAAATAAAATTATTACCTTTCATATGTCTACATGATGTTCCCTGTGATAGAATGTAACCTTCCTGAGAACAGGAAATGTTTTAGTTTTTGCTATATTCAAATCAAGCCTTAGATATTTATTAGCTGTGTAACTCAAGTCATTTAACATCTGTTTGCTTCAGTCTCCTCATTAGTAAAATGGAAGTAATAGTCGCACCTACTTCCCAGGGTTGTTGTAAGAACGAAATGAGGTAATTATTGTAAATAACTTAGCCTATTAAATAGTATGTGCTACGTGAATTTTAGTTACTATTGTTGGTAGTAGTAGTAGCAGTAGTAGGAGTAGTAGTATAGCAATCATTGCTATCGTTGCATCATCAACACTTAGAGGAGTCACTGAAATATGAAGCTACTTTGTAAATTCTGGTTATTTGTTTGCTTAGAGTCTGAAATGCAAATAAAGAATATTCTTCTAAATGGACATTTTTAATGAATTCTTATAGACAGCATGACACAGAAAAAGATAGAGGTATCTGGTATCTGGTAGTCCAGTCAAGTTCTACTTACTGCAATTCATACAATAGCTATGTGAAAATGGATAATTATTTAGCATTTCAGAGCTCCGGAAAACATTATAGGGCCATAAATTATAAAGGAATTACTGACCTGCATAAATAGAGGAAATTCCCATACCATGATTCCCTTAAGATGATAAAAACACAAGCCCAGTTCCAGATACTGGTGATACAAAGAAAACATAAATACATTTGTCTTGTCCTTCAAGGAGTTTACATTCTTTTGGAGGCAACAATTAGAGATGTACATAGATCATGAGCTGGACATATGCAGGAACCATCACAACCTCCCCATATTCTGTGTATTCTTATGGAGCCACCATGTACAGAGATAAGTAGATACCAAACAATTTCAGATGGAAGAAAAGATTAGTGACTTGACAGGGATAGAGTAGGCATGAACATAGACATCAAGAAAGGCCTTATGTCAGAAGAAGAACCTGAGCTGGTCTTTACGGACATGAAAAAGTGTATTTGAGTGGGAAATTCACTTTAGCACTGTGGAGGGGAATGGATATGAGATGGTATGTTAAGTTGCGGGACTAGCAAGTATGGCAATTTGTTTAGAATGTAGAATTCATGAAGGGGAGTAATATTAAATGTGTGGAAAGGTAGAAAATGAAGCCAGATTGGTGAGTGTTTTAAGTGTCAGGTTAAGGAGTTAGTCTTTTATCCTAGAGAAAATAGTGAGTTACAGAAAATTTTTGCATAAGGGACTAGCATGGTCCTACTTTTGGCTTGTGAAAATTAGTTTGACAGTTGAATGTTGGAAAGAGTAGTGAATGGAGAGACTGAAAACAGGGAGACAGCTTAAGAGACTATTGCCAACGTGTAGGTGAGAAATGATGAGGGTGGGAATTAGAACAATGGCTGTGTGAGTCCTCAAAAGAGAATATAGGTAGTCAATGGTTATTTTCCAACCTAAGCAAAAAAAATGTAGGGAGATATGATAGAATTATAGCATATTGTATGGTGAAATAATAAGAATTGAGTTTAACTCTTGCTTCCACTACCTATTGACTATTTGATCAAAGACAAACCTTAAAGCTCTTACCCTGAAAATGGTGGTAATACAACACTTTTGTTTACCTTGAAGAGTGATTATGATAATTAAAGGAAATAATGTGTGTAAAGTATTACGTAAATATCAGCCATTATTAGGTGTCTTCTGTTTGTTATTCCTAAGCCTTATAAAATCTATTTATTGTGTACTGAGAAAACTTCTATTTATTATTTAAGGTTCCCTACAACCAGTCTACTAAATGGCAGGATTTGATAGCTGAAAACAGCCTTAGAGATAACTTATTCTGATTCTTGCTTTTTAAAGTAAATTTTTATTAATTTATTTTTTGTTTATATTACCCAGAACCTCATGTATATCATTCCTTTCCTTTTCCTCAGAAAGCTATCCCTTGTAGCAAAGAGATGTTTAATAAAAAAAGAGAAAAATAATATCAGTAAAACTAATCAATATATAAAAAAGAATCTGACACTATATATTGTTACTATAGATTCCCCCTCCACCACATTCATTTGCAAAGTGATGGGTTAGAGAAGGCATCTTTTCATATATCTTCTTTCAGACTAAACTTATTCTTTGTAATTTTGTAACATTCACTTTTAATAGTTTTAAATTTCCAATCACTTCATTTCACAGATGATTAAACCTAGTGTTAAACAACTAGCTCAAAGTAAAAGTTAGTAAATGGCAGAATTGGAATTCAAATACAGGTCATATGACTCCAAAGGTATCTATAGAGACTATGTATAAAATAATCTCTATAACAAATAAGGACAAGAAGGCATCCTTCAGGTTACAATAAGAAGTCATTCCTGTGTCACTTTAAGGTTTATAAGCAGTGGTACATTAGTAAATGTTTAACAATTGTCCCTCCATAGAAACAAAAACAAAAATGCATAACACATTTCTAAATTTGATCTACATCTGGATATTCAAAAAAATAATAGATGAAGCCCTGATTTTTGGCACTTGCCAATTTCAAGGTATAAATGTCCTAGTAAAAATTAAATAATTGATTCTCATAAACAGGTAAGAGCTGGTTCTTCTATACCATTGTTTATAAGAACATTATTTTATATCCCTATACATATACACATATTTACACACGTCAAGGGAGTCGACAGTGTAACTTTAACTCTCATTTTAGAGGTAAAGAATCTGAGACACAAAGTTTGTGACAAGCACAGTCACATAACTGCTAAGTTTCTGAGGTAAGGGTCGAACCAATGTCCAACCTGACTTCATATCCATCAGTTCTTGTGCTACACAATTTTGTCCTATGTGTAAGAAGTGCAGTTAAGGGATATGTGTTCCATTAAATGTTTAATAACCAGGGAAAAAAAGAAATTTACATGATAACTTTATTATATATTTAAAAGAAATAGCATGCTGTGCATAATGGATTTGCAGTTTCATGTGTAATTATCCTTTTAAAAATTATATTGTTATGGAAATGTTTGTTTTATTCCATCAATTAAAAATAAAATATCTTTAAACCCATCGCTCTGAATATACACAGACATGTACACTCAAATATGTTTTTAAGTTTAATCAGCTTATTAAAATTTTCTCCATTTCTTTCTTTAGTCTGGACAATCAATAGAACAACAAGTCAATTTTTGACATATGTGGTTTGCTAATTTCCAAGACAAAAAGTCTCACAGTAAAGTTTAACTATTGGTTCAACATTAACTGGTACAGGTAATTCTAGACCAGTCCTGAGCTAATACTGGAATGTGAAGGAGGAAGTACAATGAGAGTAAGTAAGAAAGGGAATTTTAGTTTTTTCTTATGTTCATGGCATCTAGCGCAGTGAATTCCTTGGACATTCTAGGAACTTCTTAAATGCTTGTTGAGTAGAAGTGAAGAGAATTAGCAAATCTAAGGTTCAAAATCATGTTGTTGTTCAGTCATATCAGATTCTTCATGACTTCATTTGAGGTTTTCTTGGCAAAGATACTGGAGTGATTTAACATTTCCTTTTCCAGTTCATTTTACAGACAAGGCAAACAGCATAAGTGACTTGCTAGTAAGTCACACAGCTAGTGTCTGAGGCCAATTTTAAACTCAGGTCTTCTTAACTCAAGGGACAGCACTCTATCCACTATGCCAATGAACTGCCCCTTTCAAAAGCATAGATAGCACTTATATAAACTTTAAGGTGTGCAAAGCATTTACATGTTAATTTCATTTGATGCTCACAACAACCCTGAAAGGTAAGTGCTATTATTGTTTACATTTTACATAAAAAGAAAGTGAGGCAGACAGAAGTTAAGTGACTTGCCAGAGTCATGAATGTATTAAGTATCTAAAGTAAGATTTTAGCTTTGGTATTCCTGACTCCCAGTGATGACTCTGGCCACTGTATTGCCACTGTAAACAACATGAGAACAAAGTTTCTATCCCTTCCCCCTACCCTAGCTCTTGAAGTTGTGTCTTGTACACATAGGTACATAGGTCTAAGATAAATACTGCTACTGCTTCTGAGGATATCCACTAGCTATTTAAAGAGGAAAGTTCAGCTATTTTAAAACCAACTTGGAAAAAAAATCCTTACTTATACTTTAATCCTCTTAAATGTTGACAGGAAATTTTCAAGGTTAAGAAAAGCAGCTGAAGTAATTTGGAACAACTTATTCTAAAGTATCATTTTGTAAGTGAATTGGATGACATATTCCCTTGACTTCTTCACTAGTAAAATGCAGGGTAGAATTGTAAAGAAGTAAGAAAAAGCAGATCTTTAAAAAATCAATACATTAATTAATCCTTAAGTGTTTATTAAATGCCTACTCTATAGGAGGCACTATACTAAAACTCTGGGGATACAAAGTTAAAAACAACATGGTTCCTGCCCTCAGAGAACTTAGTTGTTTCAGATGGAGTTACTGATGTAAGTCCACATAAAATATATGCCTCTTGTTTCACATTAATCTATTTTTGGATGACTGTAATAATCAAATGCTTCTTGACTTAAGTGATGGCTAGTGACTGTGACTAGAACTTTTAATTATTTGATGACCTGGGCTAGTAGTCATTTTACCTTACATGATTTAGGTCTAATGTAGTGCTCCTAGAATTTTTCCTGGTTAAAGAAACAAGCAAGCCAATTGAACTAACTACATTATTCTGAAACATATAATGGAGTGCAGAAATGGTGAAAGATGAGATATTTGTCCAGTAGTGAATAGAAGTATAGGTAAACGGGGAGTATGGCATTCTGAAAAAGCATTGGATTTGAAATTAGAGGGTATTTTGAGTTCAGGCTTAACAGCATATTGCATGTGTCACTTTTGACTAATGATTTCACCACTTCTGGACCACAGTTTCTACAGCAGTAAAATGAAGGATATGACTTAAATGGTCTTTAAGATCCCCTCCTGTTCTAAATATATGATCCTTTCAGAATAGGTAGAGAATGGACTGATTTCTAAAGATGTAGCCTATGGAAGACAAGAGGCCAGAGAACAAATACCAGGCTGCCCAGAGGGATTCATAGACTTGATTGTTAGTGGATAGCAATGTGCTTACATTCTTAAAGCATACATACTTTAATTATGGTGTCCAACATTTCAAATCCATACATTGAGCATGTTTGGCTAATCTGAGTCAAGGGGTTCTAAGCTCCCCATCCCACTAAATCTTCCTTTATTCAAACTAAAGATCATCATTACTTTCCCCCACTCTGCCATATGAGACTTGGTTATGAGACATTTACACATCCTTTCCCTACCCCAGTTTGTTGATGTCCCACTTAAAATATGATACTGAGAATTAAGTGCAGTCTTCCCAATGTTATCACACTGGCGCATAGTAAAATGAAATGCAATGTAAAGTGGTTTTCTCTTTTAGCAGGCACATTACACTGGATATTTATAATGAATTTTATACTTGAACTACTGTTAAGCAAGGTTTTTGTCATTCTGTACTTAGGCAACTGATTTTTAGAATATCAAATATTTTATCAAATGATTTTAATTAATCAATATTTGATAGCTTTTTCTACATTACCTAGATTCCCACATGTATCCTTCCTCTTCTCCCCCTCAGAAAGCCATCCCTTATAGCAAAGAGATGATTAATAAAAATGTGGAAAAAAGAGTATGGAGAACTTTATATTTCTTCACATCAAATTTCATCTTGTGAATAGCTTTTAGATCAGTCTTCTAGCCAATGGACCTTCCTAAATCTTGAAGTAGTCACCTATTGAATTAATGTCCCCTATTAGCTTCATCTTCATAATTGCTAAATATATCAATAAATCAAAATTAATTGAGTATCTACCATGTGACAGGTGCTGTGCTAAAAACTGGGAACACAAAAAATGAGGCAAAATAAAGTTCCTGCCCTCAAGGTGTACAAAGCAAGTTACATACAGGATAAATCACTAATAGTTAACAGAGAAGACTGAACTAAGAGGCATTGAGAAGGATTTCCTGTGAAAGATGGGATTTTAATGGGAACTTAAAGGAAGCCATGGAAATCAGTAGGCAGAGTTGAAGAGGGAAAACATTTCTGGTATGGGGGAAAACCAGAGCAAATGCTTGAAGCTAAGAGATGGACTGTCTTTTTCATAGAACAACAAGGATGCCCAAGTTACTGGATCAAAGAGTATGTACTAGAAACAGTAAGGTGTAAGAAAACTGGAAAGGGAGGCAGGGCTAGGTTTTGAAGGGCTTCAAATGCCAAAGATAATATTTTACATTTGATTCTACAAGTGTTGGTACTGGAGTTAATTGAATTAGGGGAGCATCATGGACAGACCTGTACTTTAGGAAAATCATTTTGGTGGCTAAATAGAGGAAGTGTAAGCATGATCTCTATATTTTCATACAAGTCATTGATGCAATTCCTGACTTGTATATTGGAAATAGCCTTGCAATGCCTTGGTATAGGTCTATGTCACTACATAGATTGGCATATGACCTGACTCTAACCTACACCAGGAATATGAAATAAGAAGTACACTATGAGCTAATAGTAGAATGTAAGCTATTTGAGGGCAGGTGCCAATTTGTTTAGTTAGAAAAACTCTATGGATATTGTGGTTTGATCAATCAACCAATTAGCTAAATTATAGAATACTTGATGTGTCAGGCATGGTACTAGGCAATGGGGATCCAAATGTAAAAGCAAAACAACTCTTACTCTGGAGGAGCTTATGGTTCTATATGTCCTCAAGGCTAAGAGGG
Organism: Potorous gilbertii; assembly: GCA_028658325.1. Lineage (NCBI taxonomy): Eukaryota > Metazoa > Chordata > Mammalia > Diprotodontia > Potoroidae > Potorous > Potorous gilbertii. Next base: position 390,062,063 of record CM053770.1, on the reverse strand, counting down.
GAAATTGTCAAATGGCTTGCTGAAATCAAAATCCACTCTATTTATAGACTTGTCCTGATCTTCCAATCTAGAAACTCCATTGAAAAAGAGAGAGCATAATGAAAAGAAATACTTGGGAAGGTGGCCTAGTGCTACCAGACCTCAAATTGTATTATAAAGCAGCAATTATCAAAACCACTTGGTATTGGCTAAGAAACAGAGAGGTAGAAAAATGGAATAGACTTGGCACCAAGACACAGTAGGCAAAGAATATAGCAACCTCCTGTTTGATAAACCCAAAGACCCCAGCTTCTGGGATAAGAACTCACTGTTCGACAAAAATTGCTGGGAAAACTGATAAACTGTGTGGCGGAAATTAGACATAGACCCATGCCTGACACCGTACACAAGAATAAAGTCCAGATGGGTGCATGATTTAGGTATAAAGATTGATACCATGAATAAACTGGAGAAGCAAGGAATAGTGTATTTATCAGATTTATGGAGAGGGGAAGAATT
>CM053770.1:390042082-390061065 GCA_028658325.1 Potorous gilbertii | reverse complement strand
TGTGTATATATATATATATATATATATAGAGAGAGAGAGAGAGAGAGAGAGAGAGAGAGAGAGGGAAGCACCAATATTTGGGTTTTCAAAGCCAGGGGCTTCTTACCAGCTTCCCAGAGTCTCATCTGGCACACAAAGCTTCTTCCAAAAACTAAGCTCCAAAGTAAAAACTCACCCTCCAAGTATTAATACATTTTTTAGAGTCAAAGGGCATCCCAACCCTGAAGAACAATGCCTCATTAAAAAAGGGTGTGGACCTTCTTACAAATCTTCCCTAATCAAATTCCCTTAACGAGCAGCCCATTAATAGGTGGGGAAGATTTTTAATCACACTAACAATACAAATACATACATTGTTTCTAGTTAAAGAAACTCTTGTTTCTCTACTTTACTCCTAGTAAAGACTCTTGGTTGATAAATGAAGAATTCAATCAGAGGTTGATAGTTGTGGAGATGGAATCCTGCTTGCATTTCCAAGGCAGAAAAGAGTGCTTTCGGTTGCTCACAGAGATGAGCATAGGCCAGGAGAGGAGATTGTGCCACTTTGGAGGAACTGAGAACTTACAGGCCCCTAGAGATATCTCAAAGGATAGCTACACAGAACCTCTGAAGCCTAAGATAGTATACCCTCCACTTGATAAAGAATTCCAAAGTCAAGTAACTGACTGGGAAAATGCCCAAAAAGGGGAAAAAATAAGGCTATGGAAGTCTACTTTCTTGGTGAAAAGGTATTTTCTTCCATGCTTTTGGATGAGGAAGAATAAAGCAAACAATCAGAAGAATACAGCAAGATCAAGGCTTCTACATTCAAAGTCTCAAAAAAAATGCAATGGCTTCATGCCATGGAAGAACTCAAAAAGGATTTTGAAAATCAAGTAAGAGAAGTGGAGAAAAATTGGGAAAAGAAATGAGAGTGATGCAAGAAAATCATGAAAAGACAGTCAACAGTTTGCTAAAAGAGATCCAAAAAATGCTGAAGAAAATAACACCTTTAAAAATAGACTATCCCAAATGGCAAAAGAGGAAAAGCCAATGAGGAAAAGAATGATTTAAAAATCAGAATTAGCTATCAAAAAAAAATTAATGGGTAAGAGAGGAGTATATTTGGAGGAGAAAGGGAGAAATGGAATGGGGCAAATTATCTCTCATAGAAAGCAAGAAAACACTTTTTCAATGGAGGAGAAAAGGGGGGAGGCGAGAGGAAAAAAGTGAAACTTACTCTTATCACATTTGGCTTAAGGAGGGAATAACATGCTCACTCAATTTGGTATGAAAATCTATCTTACACTACAGGAATGTAGAGGGGAAAGGGGATAAGAGGGGTGAGGGTATGATAGAAGAGAGGGAAAATGGGAGGAGAGAGTAATTAGAAGTAAACATCTGTGGTGAAGGAAAAGGTCAAAAGAGAGAAAAGAATAAATGGGGGGCAGGATGGGATGGAGGGAAATATAGTTAGTCTTACACAGCATGACTATTATCAAACTCTTTTGCAAAACTATACATATATAGCCTATATTGAATTTCTTACCATCTCATTGGGGATGGATGTGGAGGGAGGAAGGGAAAAAAGTTAGAACTCAAAGTCTTAGGAACGAATGTTGAGAATTGTTTTTGCATACAATTGGAAAATAAGAAATACAGGTAATGGGGTATAGAAATCAATCTTGTCCTACAAGAAAAGAGAGAAGATGGGGATAAGGGAAGGGAGAAATATGATAGAAGGGAAGGTAGATTGGGGGAAGGGGTAATTGGAATGCATGGCATTTTGGGATGGGGAGAGGGGAGAGACGAGGAGAAAATTTGGAACTCAAAATTTTGTGGAAATGAATGTTGAAAACTAAAACTAAATAGATAAACATAAAAAAAGAAAAGAATAGCAAGCCGTACATAATGGATCTGCAATTTCAGGTACAATTCTCTTTTTCCACCCAACTGTCTTATGAAAATGCTTTTGCTTTTCCTCAAATTTAGAATAAAATATTTTTTTTTAAAAAATCAGAATCAGTCAAATGCAAAACGATGTTTACAAGCTCACTGAAGAAAATAGTTCTTTACAAATTAGAATGGAACTGATGGAAGCTAATGACTTTATGAGAAATCAAGAAATTATAAAACAAATTCAAAAGAATGAAAAAATAGCAGACAGTGTGAAATATTTCATTGGAAAATCAACTCATCTAGAAAATATATCCAGGAGAGAAAATTTAAAAATTATTGGTCTGCTTGAAAACCATGATCAAAAAAAGTGCAGAGACATAATCTTCCAGGAAATTATCAATGAAAACTACTCTGATATTCTAGAACCACAGGTTAAAATAGAAATGGAAAGAATTCGCTGGTCACTCCCTGAAAGAGATTCCAAAAAGAATGCTCTTAGGAATATTATAACCAAATTCCAGAGTTCCCAGATGAAGGAGAAAATATTACAAATAGCCAGAAAGAAACAATTCAAGTATTGTGGAAATGCAATCAGGAAAACACAGGATTTAGCAACTTCTTACCTAAGGGATGGTAGGGTTTGTAATAAAATATTCCAGAGGTCAAAGGAGATAGAATTAAAATCAAGAATTACCTACCCAGCAAAACTGAGTGTAATACTTCAGGGGAAAAAATGGCATTTAAATGAAAGAGAGGAGTCTCAAGCATTCTTGTTGAAAAGAACAGAGCTGAATAGAAAATTTGACTTTCAAATATAAGTATCAAAAGAAACATGAAAAGGTAAATAGGAAAGAGAAGCCTTAAGGAACTCATTAAAGTTGAACTGTTTATGTTCCTACATGAAAAGATGTTATTTGTAATTCATGAGAACTTTTTCATTATTAGAGTAGTTAGAGGGTATGTATGTATGTATATGAAATATCATGTATATGTAGATTGTATGGGTATACATGTGTGTATATTATATATGTGTAGGTATGTATATGAACATGGGTATATATGGATGTACGAGTGTGTGTGTGTGTGTGTATATATATATATATATATATATATATATATATATATATATATAGACATAGACATAGGACACAGGGTGAGCTGAATACAAAGGGAAAATACCTAATAAATAATATTTACTGTTGAGTGGATTATACTACTAGGATTAAGAGAAAGGGAGAGGTAGAACATAGCAAATCATCTCACATAAAATAGGCAAGAAAGAGCTTTTACAATGGAGCGGGGGATGAAAGGAAATAAGTGAGTCTTATTCTCATGGGATTTGGCTTAAGAAAGGAATAACACACTCAAATGGATATGGAAATCAATTTTACTCTGCAGGAAGGCGGTGAGGAGGGGGATAGGAGAGGGAAGATAATAGAAGGGACAGCAAATTGGGGAAAGGGATAATCGGAAGCAAACATTATTGTGGGAGGATAGGACAAAGGAGAGAATGGAATAAATGGAGGGCAGAATAGGACAGATGAAAATGTGGTTAATATTTCACAACATAACTATTATGGAAATGTTTTGCATGGCTACACATGTGTGACCTATATTGAATTGCTTATTTTCTCAATGAGGGTGGAGGCGGAGGTAGGAAGGGAGAGAATATGGAGCTGAAAGCTTTAATAATGAATGTTAAATATTATTTTAGCATGCAACTGGAAAATAAGAGGTACAGGCAATGGGATATAGAAATCTATTTTGCCCTACAGGAAAATAGAGGGGAGGGCAATGGAAGAAGAGGGGTAATCAAAGGGAGGACAGACTGGAGGAAGGGATAGATGAGGTTCTTACTATCCTGGACTTGGGGGTGGGGAGAGATGGGGAGAAAATTTTGAATTCCAATTCTATGTGTGAGTGATTGCTAAGAACTGAAAAATAAAAAATTATATATTTAAAAGAGAAAAAAGAAAAGAAAAGGAACCTGAAGCTGCTACCTGAGCTAAAACTGTGAGCAGAAAAGCAGCACCTTTGATAGGTGATGGTTGTATGTCATCTAACACCCACAGCTAGATTAACTGTGAATCCATTGGAGGTCAAAGAAAGGAAAGCTGATGGAGAATTCTCAGGCTATCATTGGTGAAGGTTTGGAGCTTTTTACTCAATCTTACAAGTGGAACAATTATTTGGTCACAGTGGTAATGAATGGAAGGAATTTCTCTTTACCTCCTGAAGGCAGAAGATGCTGGTATATTAGCTCAAGATGTCCTGCGACTGGGAGAAACTGCAGATTTATAGTACATGAAATAGCTATTCAAATGAATATCCAATTTATTTTCATTCTTTGGTCATGAGTGTGTGTGTGTGTGTGTGTGTGTGTGTGTGCATATGTGTATTCAGTCAGGCACCAAAAAGTACTAGGAAAGATGGACATCAAGAAGGACATGAAACCAATACTTATTAATACTCACCAAGAAGCAAAACCAATACGTATCATTGTACTTTGATATCTTGGACTGATTTATTTCTAATCATTTGATTAAAACCTTTATTCAGTACATGCTTCTAAGCAATCTAAAGAGAAACACAAATAGGTAAAGAATTAATAAGTTTGGATAGTGGGAAATGAGCATATGAGCCATAAGATATGATTGAAGGGCACAGATATACCATTAAACTGATGAATAAAACTGACACTACTTAGGAAGGAATAAACCCCAAGGATGAATGTCAGTCAGCTTCTCTAAGAGCTTGAGACCCAGAGCTCTTGATGGATTCCAAAGAGCCCTCTGGTGTTGGGTAGTGTACTACATGAGTGGATACCTAAATTGTGATCTCCTAGAAGTCAGGAAGCGTGGCATATTCTTGGTATTCCCTGTAACCATGAGCTCTCTCTCTTTGCAGTTAGAATTCTAATAATGCAATAAGAAGAGATATATGCATCTTTTTGTCAAATGTGACAGATATTTTGAATAAGCTTACATAAAAATATGTTAAATATATTTAGCATAGTCAACAGGTACATAATTCATTAAGTTAACTAAAAAACTAAAAATCAAGAATGAATGAAAAAATTTTACTTGACTAGCAGAATTTCACATTTTGTTCAAAACTCTTAATTAGCTACCAGCAAATGAAATTATTCTTTTAGGCAATATCATTCTTCTACCCCTTGTAAAAATATTTTACATATATTTCTTTCTAGGGAAAGGAAAAGAGAAAGCTAATTACTTAGTGAATGAGCTAAAAAATTCCATCCCATCGCTTTCATTCTAATATAGGATGACTTAATTCTTAAAATAATGAAGCTAAAATGATTGTGTGAAATATTTGAAAGCTGAAATACTATTAAGGAATTTCCCTGTGCCATATCTTTCTACAACCTCATTCATATCACTATATTAAGGACAAAAATCAGCACATGTAGTAGTTTGGAGGGCATGATCATTTTTAATCATCTATTAATTAAAACCTGGCCTCAATGTCCTATAACAGTCTCCAATTACTACCCAATTCCACGCCCATAAAGAATAAAATCATAATTTTTAAATGCCTCAAGACCAATGAAATATTTGTTCATCTCTGTTAATTGTTACATTAGAATGAATAGAAGTCCCTGAGGACACTATTTCGTTCAAGATCTTACAATGACTCCTGAGGGGGTGGGGAGGGGAAAAGAAGTCCCTGGTTTCTTTTTTTTTTTAACACGATGAGCTCAGGATTAATTACTGAAGCACTACCACTGTAATTAGAAATAGACTAATTCAGATTTAATTAAGCAAACATTTATTAAGTACCTACTAGGTTGTTCTAGGAACTAGGTATAAGAAGAGAAAACCTATTATTCCCTGCACTCAAAGAATTTAAATTCTACTGAAGGGATGCAGCATGTATACAGTTGAGTAAATATATGGTGATTTGAAGAGGGAAACAAGTTACCGTCTGTGCCAAAATAAAGTTGAAAAGAAGATGTGATCCACATAGTTTAGACAAAACCATTGCTGGTATTCAGTGGAAAATGTAGTAGGATTAGCTCATTAATTTATTCAGAAAAGCAAAATGTTATGCCAAGAATCCTGATGGGTACCTTAGAACAAAACAACTTAGGAAATTTTGCCTCTTGCAGATTCTTCTACTCACAAGTAAACTTATTAACTCAAATACTTTCATTAATAATTGAAGAAAGACAAATTGAAGCAATTCCAAAGTTCTACTTCACACTCATCAGATTGTCTATGACAAATGTTTGAAGGGCTGTGGGGGAAATAGGCATGCTGATATGCTCTCAGTATCCCTACGAATGCAGCACTCCATTCAACCTGAAGGAAAGAGCCTAGCATTAAACTGGGGTCAGTTCTGTCCCCTCAAAAGTCACTCGGGCAGACCTACTTTGGAACTGTTTAACGCAGGAGGAAACCTAGATGTTTTGAAATCCAGCCTGCAGGAAAACCACAATCAACAGAGAGGGAAACAGAAAGAGATCAATGGCAGGCATAAGGAAGAAGAAAAGCAGGCTTAAATTATAAAAATGTAAGGGAGAAGAAAATTTAAAGACTGAATGCAAGCAGATAAATCAAGAGGAAAAATGATAACAGTAGGTGGAAATATGGCCTCCAAATCTGGTTAACCAGACTACAAAAGGAAGGGAAATGATCTGATGCTAGATGAGACAAAAGATTCTATGTTATTTGAAGAGAACACAAAATTGTAAAACACTTCCAAGTGGTGTAAAAGAAAAATGAGAATTATGAGAGCAGAATTTATGGCTGGCACAGCAAAAATAACCGGTAAAAAGAAAAATTTATATTTGAAGAATTATATATGAATGTAATGAAATACTACTGTTCAGTAAGAAATTTGTAAATAGATGATTTCAAAAACACATTTATAGGACTTATAAGAGTCATTGCAGAGTAAAATTAGCAAGACCAAAAGGAACTATTTACAATATAATATCAATATTACTTGTAAATGATTAATTTTGAAGATTTCATTAACTGATAAAGAAGGAAGTGATCAGAAACAAAAGTCCAATTTCTGTCATAACAGCACTCTAATGACAAACAAGACTGAAAGCTCTAAAACTATGATCAACACAATGACCATCCATGATTATGAAGGATCAATAATGAAGCATACTATCCACCGCTAACGAGATGCTGGAGTTAGGTACAATATGAGACAAGGTAGATAGATGGGTGATAGATAGATAGTAGATAGATATAGATCGACACGTACATACATACATACAAACATGGATGGATGGATGGATAGATGAATAGATAGACAGATGATAGATAGATAGAAAGACAGATAAATCGAAGTAGATAGATACAGACACAGGTGATATATATATATAATTTATCATTGTCAAGGAAGGAATTTGTTTTGTTTGACTACATATGCACATAGACAGACACACACAGGAATCTGCTTTACTTCTTGTGTCTTGGGTTCCTATCATCTCCTTGGTAGCATGTGAGGGATAGAAAATATATTTCTATTAATTAAAAGAAACTTCAATTTCAAAGGAAGGAATGATTGATTGATTTAAAAAGAATAAATTCTCTGATCTCAAAGAAGTTATAAACATATTAGATATATTTATTCAGTTCTTTTGCAAAATGATATTTAGATATATTCAAATTTATTGAATAATATCAAATACGTTCCATTAAAATTCTATTCACTAACTTTAGTCATTCTATACTTCCATGGAGATTTAAAGTATCTACCTAATAGTGATGTAGAAGGGATAACTAATTCATATAGGATCCTTCATAATTTGATTATGAACATTTTGATTTTTCTAACTGAGAGAATTTTTATGAGTTTCTCTGTCATGATACTGGATTTTTATGGTCAGATTCTTTCATGGTGTGCTCATTTTTCCAGCCTTTATCTTGACTTTGGAATTTCTGTTAGAGTTGTGCTCTGCTTATCTCTTGAGATGGAGGGAAATGGGGAAGAGTTTTCTGTCCCAAGCTCCAGACTTTTATAATCTGCTATTTTCATAGCTAGTTCTAGGAGTTTGTTAGTAATATGGTGCTTTCATAATGTTGTGATCTGACGAGACATGGGGTCACTGCTCTCCTGGTCTGTGCCGTGGAGCTTAGCCAGGTAGGGGCCTTGCTCCCTTGTGCTCCTCTCCTCCCTGAACTGCTACCTGGAAATGGGCAATGGAGTTACCAAATGGTGCCTAGTCTTGTGCTCAGTGCTATCACAGGGTTCCCCTGTAGTCTCTTTTCTTAGCAGATATTCAATTCTCTTACAATCCCTGGGTACTGAGAATTTCCAGTACTCTCCTACTGCTGCTGCTGCTCCTGCTGCTGCAGGAGATAGTTTAAAGAACATACTCTTGGACGTAGAAGAGACATTAAGAGATCATCTAATCCAACCCTTGAATTTTAGAGATAGGGAAATGAGACCAAGAAAGATGAAGCGATTTACATGGGGTCATACAAGTTGTAAATTACTAAGACCAAAATTGGGACTGCAAGGACCCTGACTGAAAATCCATCAATCTTTCTATAATTTCAAAAAACATTACTTTTCATTCACTTTATTTTATGCATTAGTCATCTTTTTTCTCTGTCTGAATGTCTTCATATGCCCAGGTATTGGCCAGATATGTGGCTGAATTTGTGTTGCCTAACACCTACTGCCAAAGCAACAATTACCATAGCTACCCTTCTATGAATCACAGTCAAAGGTTCTCAGACTTTGATTCATCTGAGATGAATCCCAATTGCTAGGGATTTCTTAATGTAGCAATAGAAACCCTTGTCTCCTTTTATTCTCTCAGCCCAAAGTGCTGATTCTTAGAGAACTGGTCTCATTTCCCTACATCATCCTTGATCTGTTACAATTGAATTGTTCCTATTCCATTTTAACTATGACTTGCCCTGGTTAACTGCCCATCTACTAATTGCTCTCACTTAGTTGGGTTTTTTCCCAGTTTCTCTTTTGCATTCTTCTATTTTGCTATCCCCCACAATAATTCCTGATTTTCCTTCCATCCAATTCAATTCAATTCAGCAAATATTTATTGTCCACTGTATACAAAGCTTTGTGTTAGCACAAAATTTAAATGGCTTTAATCTCTAGCTAAAATCTCATCCAGTTCAAGAATATCAAGTGAATCAACAAAAAAAATATATATTTGAAGGAAGGTAGTCTAGATATATCAGATCTTAAACTATACTATAAAGGGATAATCATCGAAACATCTGGTACTAAGAAACAGAATGGTGGAAAAGTTGAATAGATTTGGTACACAATAAATTATGGATGATGAACATAGTTATCTACTGTTTGATAAACCCAAAGATGCAAACTTTAGGAACAAAAACTTATTATTTGACAAAACTTGCTAGGAAAACTGAAAAACAGTACGGCAAAAACTAAGTATAAAACAACATCCCACACCATATATATGGTACATGATTTAGTCATGAAGAGTAATACCATAAGCAAGTAAGGAAAGCAAGGAATAGTTTATCTGTTAGATCTATGCATAAGGGAAGAATTTTGGTCAAAACAAGAGAGAGAGCATTATGAAATGTCAAATATATAAATGTATAATAAATATATAAATGTAAAATATATAATATATAGGAAACTGAAAAGTTTTTGCACAAATAAAACCAATGCACCTAAAATAAATAGGAAATCAGAAAACTGGGAGAAAAAACTTTACATGTATCTCTGATAAAGGCCTCATTTCTCAAATATGTAGGGAATTGAATCAAATTTGTAAGAATGAGTCATCTCCCAGTTGATAAATGGTCAAAGTATAGAGATAGGCAGCTTTCAGACAAAGAAATTAAAGCTATATGTAGTTATATGAAGAAGTGTTCTAAATAACATTTGATTAGAGAAATATGAATTAAAACAATTCTAAGGTATCACATCACACCCATCAAATTGGCTAAGATAAAAAAAAGGAAAGTGATGAATGTTGGAGGAAATGTGGGAAAAAACTGGGATACTAATGTGGAGAGCAATTAGGACCTATGTCCAATGGGCTATAAAACTGAACATAAACTTTGATCCAGTAATAGTACTGCTATATCTGTAGCCCAAAAAGATTTTTAAAAAGGGAAAATAGCCTATTAATAGCAGCTCTTTATGCAGTGGCTAAAAACTGGAAATTAGGGACTGAAGCAAATTTTCACACCAAGACAATCTGGTAGATCAACAGGAAGGGTCTATTGTACCAGGCTGGGAGTGGAGTGCAATTCTACAAGGACTACATTGGTAGAGACTGAACAAGAGCAGGCTTTATAGGACTGAATCTCTGGCAGCTGCTGTGGATTCGAGACTTAACCCACAAACGCTAAGGATAGCTTCAAAGATCAGTGGGAAGTGTCACTCACCTGGCTAAGAGGGGAGCATGATGCAGTTCCAGCCCCAGCCACAGCCCAGGCTCCAGCCCCAGGGCAGCTGTAATCACTGCTGAAGCAGAAGATGTTTCTGGCACCCTCTATTTAACAAAGCTCAAAAATCAAGAAATTGGCTGTGAAAATGAGAAAACAAGGGGAAAAGAAACAGACTGCCAATTCTTTACTTTCTTGATAAAGAGGTATTTCTTATGTCATTGGTGACAAGGAAGATCAAAACATACAGTGAGAAGAAAACAATAAAGCCAAATACACTGCATCCAAAGTCTCCAAGAAAAGTATGAATTGGTCTCAGGCCATGGAAGAGCTCAAAAAGGATTTTGAAATTTAAGCAAGGAAATTGGGAAGAGAAATGAGAGTGGTGCAAGAAAATCATGAAAAATGAGTCAACAGTTTACTAACAGAAAGCCAAAAGAATATGCTGAAGAAAATTACACCTTTAAAATTAGACTAACCCAAATGTCAGAAAAGGTCGAAAAATCCAAGGAGGAGAAAAATGCCTTAAAAAATAGAATGAGCCAAATGGTAAAAGAGGTCCAAAAGTTCATTGAAGAAAATAATTCTTCAAAAATTAGAATGGAGAAAATGGAAGCTAATGACTTTATGAGAAATCAAGAAATTATAAAATAGATCCAAAAGAATGAAAAAATAGAACATAATGTGAAGTATCTCTTTGAAACAACAACTGATCTGGAAAATGATCTACCTGAAAGCCATGATCAAAAAAAAAGAATGTAGAAATCATCTTCTAAGAAATTATCAAGGAAAACTGCCCTGCCATTCTAGAAAGAGAGGGTAAAATAGAAATGGAAAGAATCCACTGATCATCTTCTGAAAGATATCCAAAAATGAAAACTAGGAATATTGTAACCAAATTCCAGAGTTCCCGGGTCAAGGAGAAAAATATTATAAGTAACCAGAAAGAAACAATTCAACTATTGTGGAAATACAATCAGGTGTATTGCCAAGGCAATATTCACAGTACTGATGGTAACTATGAATATGCCAGCATAGGTCTCAATTGCAAAGTATAACAGACTCTCCATATAAAAGGTAGAAAAAAACCATTTATTCAGATACCAGAAAGCCAAATCCATATAGGGACCAAGAAGTAAAGACACATTATCACTGCAGGGGACAAAGACACTCCCAAGCCTCCCCACCCCCCTGCCAGGACCTTCCCACAAACAAACACTCAGCAGCAAATTGTCTGCTTGACTGTGTCCTTCCTTGTTCTGACTACTCTGACCAACTTTCTCCCAGTTCTGTTCCACCCTTCCTGTTCTACCATTCATCAAGCTCCTCCCACCACATGTGACTTAGGCTTCCATGTGATTTAAGCAGGTCACATGGGCAGATTAATGAATGGGAGAGATTTTCCCATATAAATTACCATTACATCAGGATAATACAGGATTTAGCAACTTCTACACTAAGGGGTTGGAAGGCTTGGAATATGATATTCCTGAGATCAAAGAAGCTAGGACTAAAACCAAGAATCAACTATCCAACAAAACTGTTTGATGAAATAGTAAACTTCTGAGCAGTCTTGTTGAAAAGACCAAAGTTGAATAGAAAATTTGACTTTCAGATACATAAATCAAGAGAATCATTAAAAGGTAAACAGGAAAGAGAAACCATAAGGAACTCATTAAAGTTGTTTATATTCCTACATGGAAAAGATAATATTTGTAACTCATTTGTAACCTTTCTCAGTATTAGGACAGTTGGAAGGAATATATATATATATATACATATATATGTATATGCTTGTATATACATATATGTGTATATATGTATATACATACATGTATATATGACACACACATATATGTGTGTTCACATATATGTATATATAACTCACACATATACATGTGTTCATATGTATATGTGTATATATGCATGTACATGTGTGTATATGTGTGTATGCATGTGTATGTAAATGGAGAGAGAGAGAAACAGAGAGAGAGAGAGAGACAGAAGGGGGGGCACAGGGTCAGCTGAATATGAAGGAAAGATATCTAAAAAGAAAATTAAGGATTGAGAGGGATATACTAGAAGAAAGAGAAAGGGAGAGGTCGAATGTAGTCAATTGCCTCACATAAAAGAGGCAAGAAAAAGCTTTTTCAGTGAAGTGGAAGAAGGAGAAGGGGAGAGGGAATAAGTGAGCCTTCCTTTCCTTGGATTTGACTTCAAAAGGGAATAACATGCATACTCAATTGTGTATGGAAGTTTATCTTATCATGCAGGAAAACAGAGGGGAAAGGGATAGGAAAGTGGGGAGAATAGAAAGGATGGCAGATTCGGGAAAGGGGTTATTGGAAGCAAACACATTTACAGAGGGACAGGTCAAAGAAGAGAATTGAATAAATAGAGGGTGGGACAGGATAGAGGCAAATATAATTAGTCTTTCACAACATCACTGTTATGGAAGTATTTTGCATGACCACACATGTATAACCTTTACTGAATTGCTTGCCTTCTCAATGAGGATGGATGGGGAGGGAGGAAGGGAGAGAATGGGGAAGTTAAAGCTTTAAAAATATGTTAGAGGTTGTTTTTACATGCAACTAGGAAATAACATATATAGACAATGGAGTATAGAAATCTCTCTTACCCTACAGGAAAATAGAAGGGAAGGGGATGGGGGGATTGATAGAAAGGAAGGCAGATTGGAGGAAAGTCCAGTCAGAATCACATGCTGTCCTGGAGTGGGGTTAGGCGGGAGATTGGGAGAAAATGTGAAATTCAGAATTTTGTGGAAGTGAATATTGAAAACTGAAAATAAATAAATTTATATAAAAAAAGAAAAGGAATTGATCTTTGAACAGTGCTCTAAAGAAAACCAGGGATTCAGAAAAAATTTGATGACAAGAACATAGTTGATTCTAGATTGCTCTGGCCACCTGAAAAAAGGTTTCTATGTTGCTGAAGACCGTGAAAGTTGCATGTCTTCCGAACTGGAGAAGAAAGAACGTAAAGGAGTGATCAAGACTTAGAAGGAAGAATTTTCCCATACAGCAGGAATTTCAAAGCTCTCTTAAAAGGGAGAAGAGAAAACAGAGAGAGGAAGGAGATGGGAGTAGCCAAATAGGACAAGTAACAAAGGCATTTGCTTATATGACTGGAGCATTGAAAGGATGTGGAGGAACTAATGGCCCTTACCTCCTACCCCTTTACCTACCTTAAGTGAGTCCAAGTAGCACACGTTTCTAAAAATGTCCTAATATTCTTTCTGCTAAATATTGTATCAGACTAATCTAAACTTATTTCTGCAAGGCACTTGAGTTGATTCAGTCCTTTGGAATTCCTTGTGTTCTTTCATGTAAATAAAGAAGGCACAGAACAGCTCTGGGACCCTGAGAGAACACCTTTCCTAGTGAGAACACCTTTCCCAGCTCTCTCACCAGATACACAGATACATACACACACACACACACACACACACACACACACACACACATACTTTTATGCGAAATATGTTCTCTACCAAGGCAGATCTGCAATACTTCTGAAGGTCCATTTTGGAAATTATTTTAATTATGTATACACATTTGACTTTCCCCTTCCTTCCTCAACTGAGTGGTATATAGAAACATGGAAGAAGGAAGAGAGAAGCCTGATTTTTGTTGTTTCAAAAAGCAAAATTCAATTTGAAAAAGACTTAAAATATACCTTTGTGAGTATTCATTTTTCTAAATGCTCAAATACATAAAAATTAGTTAATAGAGCAGAAAATAATTTACAAGGCCCTACATAAGTGGAAAGGTAAGGAAAATATCTCTAGTCTTGTTCCACTTCAATTTGTCTTCCAAAAGACTTTCCAAAGTGGTTTTCCTAAACCCCATGTCTCTCCATATTACTGTCTTACATAATCAACCCCAGTGCCTCTCTATTACCTCTTGGATAAAATTTAAATTTCTCTATTTGGCATTTAAAGTCCTTTACATGCTGTCCCTTACCTACCATTCCATTCTTATTACAAATTGTTCCCATTTACATATTACATATCACTCCCAGCTGCAATCCAACCAGACTTAGCCTTTTGTTCTTCTCCCATCTATCTATCTCCCATCTCCAAGCCTTTGTACAGACATTCCAAGCCTCACTAGCACACCTCACCACTATCTGCTAGAATTATGAGTTTCCTTCCAGGCTTAGTTGTAGTGCCGGTTCCTATTTGGAGCTTTTCCTGACTCCTTCAGATGCTAGCATCTTTCTCTTCACATTGTCTTCTACCTGTTTTTTATATAAATATGAACATATTTTCCGCTCAATTAGATTGTAAACTCTGGAGGAAGTAGTTTTACTTTTGTCTTTGTAACCCCCATGCTTAGCACTATGCTTGGTATGTAATATAATATGCATTATATAATATTATATTATAATAACATTATATATATATATAATTAATAAATGTTCAGTGATTGACTGAATAAGCATCTATGACTTTGCATGGTTACTTCCTTTACCCATGCCCACCCCAACCTGTCCATGATTTCGTCCATTATTTTCTTTGAGAGTTACTATAGATAAAACTGAATCATACCGTTAAATTCTTCTGAATTTAAGCAATATGAGGTTCAGAAGACAGAACATTCAATAGATAGCAGAGGATAGAGAGACAGACAGACAGACAGATAGATAGATGATAAATAAATAATAGACAAATGGCAACCTATTATGTATAGCATTTATGTAGCACTTTGAAGTTTTCCAAGAGCTCTACAAAACAACCCTGGGAAACACGTACTATTTTTATCACAATTGTATAGTTGAGGAAACTGAGGCAGACAAAGATTAAGCGATTTGTCCCAGGTTCACGCAGCTAGCATGTGTCTGACAACAGATTTGAATTCAGAATTTCTGGAATCACAGACCAGTGCTCTATGAATTATGGCCCTATCAGCTGCCTCCAAAGCCTCTCCAGGATTGATATGATAACACCTGCCATAGGATCTCAACCATAATCAAGGATCTTTATATCAAACACTTGTAATTTATACCCTCTCATTTTATAGATGAGAAAATGGGCCTAGAGAGGTAAAACAACTTGCCTCATGGCACAGAAGCACATCAGAAGGTAGGATTTGAACTTGGGCCTACATAACCCAGAACCAGTGAGTGTACTTTACATTATACTCTTTCTCCTTCCTGGGTTCAATCAATAAGAGGGAAAGCTTTGAACCAAAGGCATTTTATTAATGGGTCCATGATTCCTTCTAATGAAGAAGAGATCTTCATGATCTGAGGTATCCATTTCTTGCAGGACCTTGTTTTTGTAGGTTTTGATACCAGAATCTCATTGGGTGATAGATCTTGCTCTTGAGGGCCAAAAATAACATATCAGCAATGAAGCCTCTCCCTTGACTAAATGGTCATAAGATCATCATAAGCTATTCACCTGCTCTTGATGGATAAGACAGAATGGTCCAGAGATACAAAAATAATTGGGAAACTTTCTAAAGTATCAAGGCATCCCATCCATGATGGACTTGAACACGGAATTTGAGTAAATAGGATGGCGATATCTTTATCAGCATTCTTGCGCTTATGCAAATGAGTCTGATAACTGGTAAAAAAGTAGTGAATGACATTAAAGTTTGAGGCCCATTAAAACGGCCTACTATAAGAACCTATCTTATCTAATTATTCCTGTTTGATTTATGTAAAATATCAAACTGATTAATACTGATTGGAATAGAGTAGGTTTCCAAATGAATCATTTCTCATGAGAATCCAGGCTTACCACCACACCATGATGGCACATTGCAGTGAAAATGAGAACAATAGGGGACATCTCTATAGCAATCTAAGATTTATAAAGTATTTCACATAAGATTATCCCATTTAAATACAGCTTTATTGGGGCATCCAGATGATTAATTCACTGCAATTCCTGTTTAGTTATAAAGTCTCCTTCCATTAAATTTTTTCTAAGATCATATTCATCTAGGGAACTGAGTATCATAAAGAATATGTTCATCATTCTAGAGAAAATAATAAAAAATGTAATTATTATTAGTTTTAAAAAGAATGGGGCAGTAATTACTCAGTATTTTAATGCTTATTAAGTGCTTCCTCCTAACAACCCAGTATGATAGGTAATACAGATATTATTAACCCCAATTCATAGATAAAGAAATAAACTCAAAGAGATTGAGTGACATTTCTATGGTCAATATTGTAGACTATGACATTTGAAGCTGGTTCTCTGACTTCAAGGTCATTGTGTTTTACATCACACCAAGCTTCCTTTCAACTGCATGGGACAGAGGCAATGATAAGGAGAGATAAGCATGATGGGGCTGTCTGTGTAAAAGAGCATAATCAATGCTTTGTCTGAACTGTTTTCTATTTATATCTAATGATCACTTGGACAATGAAAGTCATTCATATAAAAATAGACTCTCTTTGACATATACTTTATTTGATTTTAGCACCAAATGACTTGTGTGTGCTCATACACATGTGTAAGTGGAGCATGGACATCTGCTCCCAATTGGAAAAATAAAAATAAAAACGAGAGGGAACGTAGGCTGGGGACCAGCTGAATATTGAGGGAAAGCCAGGTTTAGAATCAAAATGCTGCTTTTTCTTTGTAAAGTATATACAGATGACCTACCAACAGTGAGATTGACCTTTAAAGTGGATTAACACTGACTCATCGCTTACCCAGTTCCATTTGTGACTCTGTTTCTTTTAAAGACATCTGTCCAGGTTAGAAGGGCAATCTGTGGCCATGTCAAGGAACAATGTAAAATGGCCAACAGACAGTAAGTGCAGGGCCTTAGTTGCCCTCTTTAACACAGTGCCACCCACAGTGATTATGCTACAGAGCTGAGATGATTTATTCTAATAATATTCATCTGAAAAATAAAATCGTAGAATAAGTTAGCAGGAATCAATATTCTATCTCTATTTGCTGTAATGTTTCCCTGTAGCAAGATAATTCGTTGAATCCAGATATTCATAAAGGCAAGGTTATCACTATGTTCTTGTATTATATATAAAGTACATTAATTACATAAGGAAAAACATGATTTTTTTCTCAAATAAACTTCTCCTATTGTCATGAGCTATATAGAAAAGTGTTTTATTTATTCATAGAAACCTATCACCTTCTGGCCTCCTTGCTGATGTTATTTTTGAAAATGAGAAAAATCCTCACTGGTTCAATTCATTTAACATTTAAAATGCAGAATTCACATTTTTAGATAATAATTTTCTATGTAGCCAGTACAGTGCATGTATGCAGATGCATATAATCCATGCAAATTTTAGAGGACTTTTACATTGCCATGTGATCAATCTATACAAAGGACTCCAAGAGATACCACATTATTTTTGAGGGGAAACTTGCTCTGGAGTAAGGCTACATGATATGGTAAATAGAGTGCTGGACTTTAAATCAGGAAAACATCAATTCAACTTACGTTTTAGAAATTAATAGCAAGCCGCTGAATCTCTCTTAGTGTCAATTTTCTCGTCTATGTAATGGGAATAATTACAACAATTATAGGTTTATTTTGAAAATCAAATGAGTGATGTGCAAAATGTTTTGCCAACCTTAAAGTTCTGCATAAAGCTATTACGATGATTTTATGAAAAGCTATTAATTAGATTCTACCAAAGTAGAAATAACAAAAATAAAGTGTTCATGTAGAGGAACAGAAGGCATAGAATATCAAGGGAAATAGTAAAAAGAAAAGGTAGGAATGAAAGGAGACTATCCCTTCTAGACCTCCAAATATATTATAAATTGATGATCATTGTAACTATTTTGCACTGGTCAAGAATTACTGAAGTGGATCACTGGAACACACTAAACAAGGAAGAATCAGAAATAACGGATCGCAGTAACATATTATTTGATAAACCACCAAATATCAATTACTTAGCAACGAACTACCTATCTGTAGGAAAATCTGTAGGTAAATAATCTGGAAGAAATTAAGTTTAGGCCAGCATCTTTAAGTGTATACCACAATAAATTCAAAGCATATGTAACCTGAATATGAAAGATTGTAGAAATGAGCAAAATTAAGGCAAGTGGGAAGTAGGGAAGTACATGAATAGGAAAAATGTTTGAGTCAATTATTTCTGTTAGGAATTTTACAACAAAGATACATAAACAACTAACCAAAATCCATTGACCAATAGATAAGTGGTCAAATGGGAAGAATGAACAATTCTCAAAAGAATTGCAAACTATTTCTAGTCATATAGCAGAATGATACAAATCACTATTAATAAATGAATGCAAACAATAACACTCGTGAGATTTGACCTCATGCTCAACAATTTGGCAAAGATAATAAAAGATGGGAATGGTAGATATTGGAAAGGTTGTAAAAAGACAGATATACTAACAAATTGTTGGTAGGGTGAATTGATCCAACCACTCTGAAAGGTAATTTGGAATCATTTGAAGAAAGTAACCTAAATGTCTATAGCCTTTGATGCATGGTTTTCACTGCTGACCATATCCTCCAAGAAAGACAATAAAAAAAGAAAAGCCTCATATACACTAAAATATTTATTGAAACAGATTTTGTATAGACCGTATCTGTGTAGTTTTGCAAATGACTTCCATAATAGTTGTGTTGTGTAAGACTAACTATATTTCCCTCCATCCTATCCTGCTCCCCATTGTTTCTAATCTCTCTTTTGATCCTGTCCTTCCCTGAGTGTTGACTT
>CM053770.1:390019028-390041582 GCA_028658325.1 Potorous gilbertii | reverse complement strand
GTTGATTTCCTGGACTAAATGAATGATATATATGCTTGATTAAAGGAGATTGTTAACCCCTCAAAAGTTGCCTTTCCTTTTGGAAAAGCAGATCAAAGAACTTGTGATAGCAGGCTCCCCTGCACATGCCAGGGTGCTTACTGATACATATATGCATGTGTGTACACACATGAGGGTAGCTGAATTGGATCAAAGTGCACCCATGGGAAGGATAAGTTGGTTTATTGTGACCTTCCTCCAAAGTCAGGATATGTCTCTTCCTTAAATAAATAATATATGTGACTCTCATAATAATCAATGAGTTACAATGATAGCTCACATTTATCCATAACAATCATTGTTTTATTGTGTTTCATTTTGTTGTACTTCCAAGATACTGTGTTTGGTACAAATTGACGGTTTATGACAATCCTGTGTTGAATAAGTCTATCAGTGCCGTTTTTCAAATAGCAGATTAATACACACTGAAGGCTCAGATGATGCTTAACATTTCTTTAGCAATATTTTTTAAAATTATGGTGTGTGTATACACACACACACATACACACACACACTATCTATTGCACACTTAATAGACTACAACATGATTTAATGTCATCTGTTACAGAATGTAGCTTGATAGTCTAGGCCATTTTTATATGGGAATTCATATATATTCTAGGTTATTCCATTAGAGATATAGATTATTTGAACTTTTGACAGCTGAAAATTAAATATTATAGAGAGGTCAAAATTGCCATCAGTTTAGAGCAAGTATTCTTACCCTGGTATCTATAAGTTAGTTTCAAAACATTTTTGTAACCATTTTTAATGCAATTTCTTTCCGTTGTAATCTGATTTATTTTGCCTTTAAAAATGCTATTCTAAGAAAGTGTCTCTAGGCTTGACTAAGATTCCCCAAATGATCTATGACATCACAAAGGTTAAAAGAACCCCTTGTTGCAATGACCCTGAAGAGAAGTATTTTTTTATAGCATGATTGAAAAGTCGTCATCCATGCTTAGGCTTGCACACCTCTAGAAATGTGAGTCAGCCTATTTCATTGCTGGATAGTTCTAATTGTAAGAAAATCCATTTTTTCTTAAGTTGGAATCTCTCTTTTTTGAAACTTATAACTGATAGTTCTGGTTTTGCCTTCTAGAGTATCATTAAGTTATCAAAGGTTTATATACTTACATATATGTATATATATATATTTGTGTGTGTATTTAGATTTATAATTATTATAAATAGGCATATGTTTTAAATATAACAATTACAAATTGTTTAATATAACTACTATGAACACAAATGTATATGCATATTATATAAAATACATAAAGGGTATATGTGTGTATATATATGGGTATATATATATGTATACCTATATATGTAAGTACATATATATGTACCTATATGTATAAGTACATATACGTGCATATACATGTATATGCGTATGTATACATATATGTATTCATATGCTTAAGTTCCTGTATAAGAAGCCCATCTATACTGGAATTAGACGTTAGATGGCTGGACTGGGTTCAGTCTTGGCAGAGCCCAACAATCTTGAAGTAGGGTCAGACTCCTTTTCTTACACCAGGCGAGGGGAACCTGTGACTTTCAGGCCGTATGGGCTTTCTAGATCCTTGGATGTAGCTTTTTGATTGAGTCCAAGTCTTATACAATAAATCCTTTTATTAAGGAGATTTGTTCTGTGAAGTTTGGATTCAGTCAAAGGACCACACTTGAGGACCTAAAGGATCACATTCACAGGTTCCCTACCCTTGTATTATACTTTGGTCCAATACTATTCAATACTAATATTAATAATCTGATTTAAAACACTTTTGCCCCAGGAAGAGGTTTATTTAAAGTTTAGGTTTCAGTCAGTCCATCACAAAGTATTTAATTAACATTTACTATGGGTCAGGCACTGTTCGAAAAACTGGGGATACAAGGAAAGCCAAAAATCCCTGTGTCTGATCTCAGGGATCTCACATTTTAATAGGCAAAGCAACTTCTACATATAAGATATATACTATATAAATGGAAAGCAACCTTAGAATGAAAGTACTAGTGGTGGTGGTTTATGGGTGGGGTAAGGGAGCAGATATTAGGAATGCTAACCTGCAGAAATGAGGATCTGAGTTGAGTCTTGAAAGAAATCAGGGAAGGTAGTGGTGAAGGTGATGAGGAAGACAAACATGGGGGACAGTCAATGAAAATGTTTAGAGGAGGGAGATAGAGTGTCCTGGGCAAGGAACAGGGAAGAGGCCAGTGTAGAAAGATTAGAGATTATAGAAAGTGGAATATAGAAAATGAAAGGAAAATAGGATAAAGAAAAGGTAGAAACTTAGGAAGAGGTAAAAGTCAAATGGAGGATGTTACATTTGATTTGGGAGGTAGTCTAATGGGGGACAGGGGAAAGATTGGAGTTAATATTTAGAGTTAAGGCCCTGTTGTTCAACAACCACCTCTGCCCATTACTTCTTGTGTGACTTAGAAAAAACATTTTTAGCTTCATTTTTCCAAATGCAATATAAGAGAGTTCAACAAGATGGTCTCATGTCCCTTCCAGAGATAAATCCATGGAGTAGCAGAGTACAGATTGTTTTTATTTTAGATTTTTCAGCAGCCATAAAATTTATAAATCACTACATTGAAATTCAAAGTCAATTGTATATACGTACTTGGGCAATTGAATTTTGGGGTACTAAATGTAGAATATTACATTTATTTTAGTTTATTTCCTTAGTTTTGTCTGGATTTCTCATACTGTTGAGATGACTTTTAATCTCAATTTGGTCACCTATTTTCACATTTTTCTGGTCCAGTCTTAAGTCTTCTGAACATCTTATAAGAATGCTCTTTTATTTTCTTCCATCTACCCTTGACCCAGAGCCTTCCAATGACTCAGACCTGCAGTGAGTGCCTTGACACCTGAGAAATTGGTTTCCTTTGACTCATCTCATGTCTTTCAGTATAAGTCAAAGAAAATCTGTGAAACAAAGTTTAAAGATAACTTACGTCTAGAGTCTTTCCTCTACATAAGCAACAGTATCCCCTACCAAACAAGGGTATTTACTTTACAACATTGTTATTGGATGTGGGGCAACTACTAACATTTAATATACATATACTTTATCTATAGCTATATATACTTAGCATATATCACCTCATTGATTCCTCATAAAAACCCTATGAAGTAATGATGAGTAATAGTATAGAATTTTTAAAATTAAGGAAAATGAGGCTTAAAGATACTGAATGCTTTACCCAAGGTCACACAGTGGAGCAATATAGCATAAAAGGATTGATGCAAAGGAAGAAGCCCCCACAAGTTCTATATAAAGGAAACCTGAAGGTATTTACCATGAAGTCATAACCACTGTTGTCAACCACCAAAGACAAGAAGTTAAGCTCAGGACCATTTAAACCAAATTAAACCAAAACATTTCAAAAATCTGGGAGAAAATAGAAACAATCAAGTTTTCAGTGGAATTTAAAGCTATTCAATGAAAACCAGGTGCTATGAAAGCAAAGCAGCTTGCTTGCGTCCCTGGGTAGCTATGACTGCAAATCCAATCTATGTTAATTGTCGAAAGATCATCAGAAGGTAAATCTGAAAATAGGAAAGGTTTGTAACTAAACTTACTCTGAGCTGTCTGTCATTGTGAGAAGCTTTCAGAAACATTTCCCTCCCCTTAAGACTATACAGCTGCTTATTCCTATATATCATGACATTTAACAGTGTCATTACCTTTTCTGTAAGCACAGGGAAGTAGTCAGAGACTGTTCTCATACCTTTTCTTCATGCTCCACAGAATACTTGGAAATCAAAAAGAACAGGGATTAACAATAATTTGTTCCAATTTCCACCTCCTTACCAGCCAGTTTCAGTAATGGGTATTGGATGACTAAACTTTTCAATAGGAGATACCATCTTTTACTTAGAATACTCAACACAATATGGCACATTTTGTTTTAATTCTTACCTGTGTTAAGGTGACTAAAGTCAATTTTATAGTAAACTATGCAATCAAATAAAAATTGTGGAAAAATATGAACAATATAGATTTGTAAGGATTAGAAATGTTTGATGTCAAGTATTTAACTCCTAGAATAATCCACCACTCTCCTTATCCTCTACTTCAAGGACAAGTTTAACCTTTATCAACTTATATATATGTTTGTGTGTATATATATATATATATGTATATATATATACATATATATATATACACACATACACATACATATATACATGTATGTATATATATTTGTGTATATATCGTATGTATAATACATTTTAATTTTTTTATATTTATATTTAACAGTTACTATATGTTAGGTTGGAGTTCTTTCCTTTGTTTCTTCCATTCATTCTTCCTTCCTCTCCCTTTCTTCCTCTTTCTTTTTACTTCCTTCTGTTCCTTTCTTTCTCCCTCTCTTTTCTTTTTTCTCTCTCCTTTCCTCTCCTTTCCTCTCCATTCCTTTCCTTTCTCCTATCTTGTCCAGGCTTGAAGTGAAACAGCCATTCATGTGCCTGACCTCAGTACTAATCAACAAGGAAACTTTAACTATCTTCATTTCTGCCCTAGGCTATTTTGCTTCTCCTTAGGCAGCTACTCTCCTTCCCCCCACACCAGTCTCAAAAGTCTTGGAATTAGTGTAGATACAAGATTAACTTAACCATACTACAGTTTAAACCATCCACCACCCTCAGTCACCCCAGTAACATGGACCATGGACAAAAATCACTGTGTCTGGCTGAGGTTTAAATGTCCAAACCTTCAAAGTCACTTTCTCATTTCCATATAGCCTACAATGCTTTTGACAAGGAAATGTCACCTTAACATCCTTGCATTGGACTGATCTGTGCATAAAAGTAGCTGCAATCATTTTAACGAGTTAATTCTTCTTTTAAGTATTTAATCAAAATGGACAGAACATCGATGCCTTTGAGGAAATGTGCCAAGTATATTTCTTGACCCTATTTAAAAATGGAGAAAGGAGTCCAGGGAGATTGTAATCAAGTATCAAATCAAAACCAAAATATATAATGATAATCACATATCTTAGAGTCAGAAGGGATCTCATAAGACACCTAATGCAACATCCCTGGACTGAGGCTAAGTCCAAGTGACTTGTCCAAAGTCTCAAAAGAAGCAGAGGTAGGATTTGAATCCAGCTTCTCTGATTCCAGAGTCATAAAGGTGACTCAAAGTTTACCGAACACTTTCTTTAAAACATCTCTTGGAGAAAGATATATATATATAATAACACCTATTATCATTATTTCACCCATTTCTCAGATGAAAAACCCAGAGTTTAGTCATAGTCACATAAGAAACCCATTCAACACGTTCTAGGTGTTTCAATGGATAAAAGTACTGAACCTGCAGTCACAAAGACCTTAATTCAAATCCACTCTTAGATAATATGACCCTGGGCAAGTCAGTTAACCTTAGCCTCTATTTCTTCCTCTGTAAAATGGAGATAATTATAGCATCTACCTTCCGGGCATGTTGTAGAGTTTAAATCAAATAGTAATTGTACAGTGCTTATCACAATGCTTGACATGTAGTAAGTATGATTAGTAATATAACTACTACTACTTCTCTTTTTAAGAAAGGTTTCTGTTTCTTTTTGGAAACTTATGGGTATCAATCATTTCCATTTAACTGCATCACCCTATCCTTTCCCTCCACCATGATTTCTTTATTAGACTAAAGAAACTGTCTGATGATGCATTAAAGACATTCCTCATCCACCTTCCGTAGAGAGAGAAGGAATGTATGTTTTCTTAGCAGTATTTTAGGACCATGATTGCTCATTATAACTCATCAGACTTCTACTAAATAAGCATACTTTTCAAGGCTCTACATACATTCCAAATCTGGTAGACATTTTTAATTCTTCCTGCTAAACATTTTTCAGATCTGCTCCATTTTTAGCCACCAATTAACAGAATGAACATGAGCATCAATGTTTCTTTTAATCATTCATATAAATGGGAAATAAAGGCCCTTGTCCTTTTCTGTTGTCAAATATTTAATACATGGTAAGGTATTTCATTTTCCCTTTGGCTTGATACTTCTGGCAACAGAGTATGACAGAAATAATTATGATGTACAACTTCTTGTGAGCACAATGGTGTGAAGCTGGTCCTTTGGTTTATGACTTTGGTTGCTATTTATAAGAGCTAGGCTCTTCAGCCCTTCTGATTTTTTTCTACGATCCCTTTTTCCTACAATCTCTGGTACCTATTATAGGATTATAGTTTCAAAACTGAAAGGGATCACAAAGGCTATCTATTTCAACTTATCTTACAAATGAGAAAATTAAGGCCCAAAGAATTTATGGGACTTGACCAAATTCACATGTATCATACATGATACAGCTAGAATTTGAACACAGATACTTCCGCTGCTAGTACAGTGCTCTTTGCACCATTTGCTATGTTGTCTCATAAACTAGTCCTATCCAATACCTATTGCTATGATCCAGGGTAGTAGTTATATAATTCTGGTTTCCCAAGATTAATAGATATGTTTCATTTTTGAAGCTTTATTTCATATTCTCATGCTTTATTGTATATATTGTTTACCTTTTGATCTATGCTGTTGATCTATACTGTTAATCAATCTTTCATTCAAACAACCAACAAATATTGATAGGCAGTAGGACTATAAATCCAAAAGTAAAATTTTATTGTTATTATGTTGCTTTAAAGTTTTCAAATACTTCACATGTATAATCCTATTTGATGGATATGTATTATTCCGAAAGTTGAAAGAAAGGGTCAGATAAGAGAGACTGATGAATGAGGATGAAATGTAGGTATAACATTGGGAACCATTCAAGAGAATTTTGGCTTAAACTGCTCTTTTCTTCTGATACTTCTTCCATATCAAGTATCATAGGTTAGAAATTCAGAGATCAATTAACTATTAAGAGAACTCTCTTTAGTGGTCTTCATTCATGATATGGAAAGTCATTGTCACCTTCCCTTCTCCATCATGCCATCCACAGTCATATTTCCCCCAAGTAACAAGGAAAGTCTGATAACCCAGTTCATCAACTCAGATGGTCCACAAAGAAATCTCACCATTAGGAAGAAATGTTGGTTAATGAGTCACATTTAAAAATTGTCCCTCTCATTCATGATATTACTTAAATATTTCATACATAAAATTATTAGTAGGTCACCAAAAAAGGTAAAATAGTCAAACATTGAAATCCTAGGCACAGTTTATAGCTAATAAGTTCTTTTTTTGGGATATCTATGGCTTCTCTTAAATCTATTACTTGACAAATGACTCCTTTACTTGCCTGATTTTCTGCACTAGTGCACATTACCTTGGAAACCCGAAAGAAGGTTTTTTCATCACTATGGAAACAAATCAATATAAACATCATTGCACTTTATTTATAGACTAGGTGATGTAAAGGGCATGGTGCACACTTGACATGATATAATGTGAAATAGGGTAGACTCTTCTTCACTTTAATTAATAGGATGATTGGCTAATGCTGACAGACTATCTTCTCATCACTGCTGTAGGGAATATAACAGTAATTGTCACTTTGCCTCATGTGTTGGTTTAATTCACAGGTTTTTGTGGGTCATTCAAGGTTATTATCGACCCCAACTACATCAAACATAAGAGATGGCACTAACATAAAACAGGAGCTCAAGAGCCCTTTAACCAGGGAGGTGCTAAATCTCACAAAAGAAAACATCTGCAGGGAGATATAATATCTTGTCATGTTAATAAGTATTTATTAAATGCCTACTATGTGCCATGAACTACACTAAGTTCTGGGGATTCAAAGAAAGGTAAGTCACTATCTTCAATGAGCTAGACAACATGTAGTCAACTATGTAAAAATAAAATATTTACAGGATAAAGTGGAGATAATCTCAGAGATAATCCCAACTAGCATTAAGTGGGGGGCAGGAAGACAGGCTTCTTGTAGGAAGCGAGGTTTTAAATGAGATCTGAAGGAAGCCAGAAGTCAAGACATGGGAGATAGTCAGTGAAAATATACAGAATCAGAAGATGGAGTATACTGTGTAAAGAATAGCTAGGAGAGGATTCTGTCCCTATATCACAGGGTACATGGATCAGAGTAAAATATAAGAAAACTGGAGAGGAAGAAAGAAGTCAAGTTATGAAGGGCATTAAAGCCAGAGGATTTTTATGGGTAGTAGGGAGACACTGGAATTATTTAAATGATATATGGGGGTAATATGGTTGGATCTGGACTTTAAGAAAATCAATTTTAATGCTAAGTAGAGAATGAATTGGTATGGAGAGAGGCTTGAGATAGAGACCAATCAGAAAACTATTTTGATCATCTAGGCATGGAATGATGAGGGCTTGAACCAAGGTAATGACAGTATCAGAGTAGAGAGGGTGCATATATGAGAGGTGTTCCAAAGGTGGAATCAACAGACTTGGCAAAAGATTGTATATGGGTAATGAATGGTGAGAGAAATGAGGAGTCCAATACGGCACCTAGGTTCCAAAGATGGGAACTGGGAAGATGGTAGTGTTCTTGACGGTAATAAGGAAGTTACAAAGACAGGAAAGTTTGGGGGCATGCATAATGAGCTCAGTTTGAGGCTTGTTAAATTTAAGATTTCTATAGGACATCCAATTAAAGATATCCCAAAAAATAAATGTGAAATTGAAAGTTATAAGAGAGGCTAGAGATGAATAAATAGACTTCAGAATCATCAGCATAGAGATGATAATTTAATCCACGAGAGAAGATGAGATCACCAAGGGAAACGGAAGAAACTAACTTCAGTATGTAGTTGTCAGAGAGTGCTTTAATCTACAGGCTTCCTTTTAATTTAAAAGATGAGTCTTCCTGATTTCAAGTCCAGTCAGTACTCTATCCACAATGCTACCTAGCATAGTGATTGAACTCCAAAGATTACTGTTCATTTCTTTTTTTCTGTTTTGTTTTTACCTCTCCCCAAAGAAAACCAAGCTAGTGAGGGTAAATTATATGATGATACATTTGGAACAATGGAAATGATGTTTATGGTGTGTACCTTGCTTATGGTCCACTGAATCAAGGTCCATCTAAACTCAAGTGGTTGCAATATTTGCCCTCCCTAATCTTGAAAAATAAACCCCCAACCATCATCAGAATCACCATCAACATCTTCATCTTCAGCATCATCATCCTCAGGAGCAGCCTAGAACATGAAGGGTCCTCAGAGTCCAACTATTTCAACCCCTTCCTTTTACAGATCAGGAAATTGGGAGCTGGTAAAGTTAACCAAATTTCATGAAGTCATGCCATTTGTAAGTTGAATATTTGTTTTCTACATTAAGTGTTATTGTTTTCCTAGCATTGAAAAACCTCAGCTATACAGCTTTTCGCAAGATCTTAAAACTATCATATATTGGAAGAATATGTGATCCTGAAACAAAATTCACTTATAATTAAAATTTTAAAATTATTGGCATCTTTCTTTATCACCTATATCATATATCATCCTCCTCCACCATTTTCCTCTCAGGGAGGTATCCCTTAAAATGAAGAAGAGAAAGAAACAGCAACAGAGAGATAGGGAAAGAGACAGAATCAGAAAATCAGAGGCAAAGAGACAGACAGATAGAGGCAGTAGGACAGATAGTGACCAAAAAGTGAGATAGATAGATAGATAAAGGCAGAGAGAAAATAAAAATTTAGCAGAACTATAATGCCAACCAAGTTGGACAATACAGGGAGTGTTCATCACAGTCATATTTCTCTTCCCCCCTGGAATAAAGAAATGCAGATTAATTCTCATGATTCTTATAGTATCACAAAACTAAGTTTTGAAAGCTTTATTACTATGTCTATTTACATTTTTGTGGTCATTTTATATATTATCTTTCAAGTTCTTCACTTTGCCATAGCTGATTTATCTTCTCATATGTTGCTCTATTATTTACATTCACTGTTTATCATAAAATGTAATACTACATAATAAGAGACAGTTAGATAGCACTGTGGATAGAGCATGGGACTTGGAGTTAGGAAGACTCACCTTCCTGTGCTCAAATTTGGACCTGGGGACCTAGCTGTGTGAACTCGGGCAAGTCCCTTAATCCTATTGCCTCAGTTTTCCCATCTGTTAAATGAACTGGAAAAGGTTATGGCCAACCCCTCTGGTAATTTTACCAAGAAAACATCAAAAAGGGCCATGAAAAGTCTGACACAACTGACACAACTGCACAATAGCCACACATATCTTATAGCAAAGAGGCAAACTGACAACCAACCAAACCCTTTTTCCACAGCTGTGGTTTTTTGTTTTGGATATGTGTCTCTATATGCTTCCTCTTAATATTTATTAACCTCGTTGCATTAAGAATGAAATTCCAATGGAGCAAGTGAAGATCTTCTCTCGGTGGAATGTGACCTTAGTCACAGGGAGAAAGATGTTGTTAATTAGATGTGTTGTCAAGAGTTTCATGTTTATGTGGCCATTACCATCTCTTGTAATTCTTCTATCTCCACACATGCTTCAGGAACTTAGAAGCGACAAATCCAACTCGGTTCTCCTTCACACATTTATTTAAGCTGAGAAAAGTGTAAATTAAAAAACAGAGTAAACAAAAAAAATCTAGCGCAGTCATTATGAATGCTTTTCTTCACTCCTGGTGTTCATTGCTCAAAGGCAAACTTTGGTTCAGTCAAATGAAAATTGCTTTTAATAAAAAGGGGCTTGCTTGGGAAATAAATATAAACAAGAAAATGGAGTATGTTTCTTGGCTGGGAAAGGAAAAGACAGAAGAACAATTTCCCAGCTCCCCTGTTCAGAGCTTCATTCCCACTGTGCCTTCCCCTGACCCACATATAAAGCATTCATTCTCCTAGGGCACTTACCTGTGATCACTGGGGCATTCTTGATATAAACAAAAAGAAAATGAAACTTAATATTGTCAGCTACAGTAACTCCTGCATTGCCACTAGGCTATACTTAATGATTGTCTTCACTGTCAAATGTTTGAATTGGACAGATTCAAAAGAAAAAAATTGGGAGTGATATTGGATCTAGGAATACTTATTCAAATCCTTTTTTTCAGATGGCCAACATTGGTGAGAGATGACATTTAAAGTATTTTGACCCTTTTGAAAATCTTGTCAGGAAATTAATACTCCCCTCCCAGATACTGAGCAAGGTTTACTTGGATTTGAACCTTTCAACATGTACATCATAAGAACAAGAAGGTAACTGGGAGTATAAATGTGTATGTTCTACATCGCATGGGTCAAAAAGAATAGAAAAAAACCAAATAATTAAATTTAAATAGAGGACAAATTGAGATTTTCAAGTTTACGTGAAGCCATTATTTTCATGTTTGAGTCTTAAAATCTGCTTCCAGTGTTGCCTTGTGGAGTGGAGATAACTGATTTCTTCAAGTCAGAGCTCTGAGAAGCTCTTTCACAGTCCGACTCTTGGCTAGCTCTTACAAGCTGTTAAAGTTTTCAGCATGGACCCAACAGTGGCGCATATCTTTTATCTGAGAGTAAGCCTATTTAAGTTCAGAGAATAAACAATTATAATACCCTTTATATAATGTCTTCTATGTGCAAGGCATTACAATATGTGTTTTATAAATATCAAATTTGATCCTTGCAATGATCCTGGATGGTAGATATTAATATTATCTTCACTTTACACATGAGGAAACTGAGGCAAATAGAGGTTAAACGACATGCCCAGGGTCATAGAGCCACTAAGTGTCTAAGGCTACATTTGAAGTCAAGCCTTTCCTGACTCCAGGTATAGAGCTCTCTCCACTACACCATTTACCTACCTGAGAAGCAAACCTGAAGAGCTTTTAGTCCATAGAATCCTGAAGGACCTGTCTTTAGATTTCAAGAGGTCGATGAGCTTAGATAAGAAAAAAAAAAAAACTACAGAAAAAATATACAACTATATATTTATTTTTCACTAACCTCTACCTGAACTTTAGAATTTCATTTAATTAAAATAATAACCATTATTCTGAGAAGGGGTCCATAAGTTTCACCAAACTGCCAAAGGGGTCAATGACACAAAAATATGTAGAACCCCTGGATTAGAGTGATGGCGAACCCTCAGAGGGGACTGATAAATATTTTTGGCCTTAGCAGTTCATTAACATTGTTTATTCGTATGTCAAAGAGTTGCTAGTCTCCATTAGGAGCTACATGGCCACAAAAATAAAATCACAGATTTTAACTGACTAAATATTTTCCAAGAGAAAAAGGAACATTAAAAAACAATGAAAACATGCATTCTCTTGACATTTCTTTCATTTCCTTCTCCTCCAGAAACTATGGTCTGATTTAAGGGACTAGGACCTTTTCAAAAATAGAACTTTATTCTGAGAAGCCTGGTGATAGCATTCCCCAATAGCTAAGGTTGATTTTTCAGTCTTCCCAAATGAATTTGCACACATTGGTCCCCTCTCCCCTTTAAAAAAGAAAATAAGCAAAGCAAAACAAATAAGAAACAATGGTGCTTTCCTGTTCCAGCTGGGTAATAG
Organism: Potorous gilbertii; assembly: GCA_028658325.1. Taxonomy (NCBI): domain Eukaryota; kingdom Metazoa; phylum Chordata; class Mammalia; order Diprotodontia; family Potoroidae; genus Potorous; species Potorous gilbertii. The sequence goes on along the minus strand of CM053770.1, from coordinate 390,029,052 downwards.
CTGGGAAACATTCAGATTCCTGACCTGGACTTTCAAGACACTCCACCATCTGTCTCATTCCTGTCTCTCAAATCCAGACCCTTACTAGCTCCCTAAATGAACTTTGCTTTAGTTCCAAATACTTCCATCAATTTGTCATGTGGAGGCACACATTGGTCTCCATACATTTGCCTGAGCTATTCTCCTCATCAAGAAAACCTTTTCTTCTTATCTGTTTGCTAAATCCTTGAAAACTCAGCCAAAATCCTGCCTCCTCAATAAAGACTTTATCTTTATCTCAGACTGTGCTATCACTCTCAATTTTGACCTCCTGTAATAGCATTATGATCCTTATCTCTCACTTGGTATTTAGCATGAGCTACACCCTACCCTCTATTACTATTTTTCTTTTGTATATGTATGTCCTGTCTCCCCATCTAGTCTGTTAGGCTCTTAAGGACAAGGGCGTGTCTTATGCTTCCTTGTATTTACTTTTGCCTAATAATATGCTCTGTACATAGTTGGTACCCAATAATGTTGATAAATAATGATGAGAACCAAACTATCCCAGAATACTAATAATGGCATGTCTGAGAAGTATCTCTGTTCACTATGGTGTCTCAATTTTTTTTTCTTTAGGGGAAGGCTGACACAGATATGCCTGTGTTTTTGATGCATAGAGATTTTGTAAAGACACATTTAAGAATCGGTACAAATGATAAATTTATATATTTTATATGTGTACATTTGTATGTTCACTTCTTTCACAAATTCTTTTTAGTATTCATGTACATAATTAATCTGTGCATATTCTTAGGATGCTAGTTTGAAATAAAGTGCTTTCCTTTAACTTCTCGTTCAGTTGATGCTTTATATGCCTGGAATGATCGGACTGGTGTAGACTGCAAAATCAGCATCAGATTACTAGTTCTTTTCATTCATAGAGCTTAGGGAATATGTCATATCTGACAAGAATATGAGTAGTGGAAGTAGCAGCAGTAGTTAGCTGCTGTCAGCATTTATAGATCACTTTAGGTTTACAAAGTGCTTTACATGTTTCATTTGATTCTCATGACAACCCTCGTAGATAGTTATTCTTATTTATGCCATGTTCCAAATAAGCAGAGGCACAGAAAGGTTAACTTATTTGCCCAAGGTCACAAAATGAGTAAGTGTCTGAGGGAGGATAAAATCTCATGTCTTCCTGGTTCTAAATCCTGTGCTCCATCCAGTGTTCCACTTAGATGATACATATACATATAACAATGAGGTCAGCACAACAGCTCTGTGGAACTTCAGTTTGATAGTTAGTCTAATACTTCTTTCCCAAACTTTTCTTTGGAGCCTCCAAAACACTGAGCTGTTGTGAAATATGGGCAACCTACCAGCACCATGCCAGGAAACTGAATCTCTTCCATTTGAAATGTTTTAGGAAGATTCTGAGGATCACCTGGCTGTATAAGATACCAGACACTGAAGTCCTTGCTCGAGCTGAACTGCCAAGTTTTCAAACTATGCTTCAGAGAGCACAACTCCAACGGGTTGGCCACGTTGTTTGAATGCAGAATGTATACTTGCTAAAAACAATATTTTATGGAGAACTTGCATGGGGCAGGTGATCACATGATAGCCAGAAGAAACTATACAAGTACACTCCCAAGGTCTCTCTCAAGAACTTTGGATTTAACTTGCAACATGGGAGACGTTGGCACAGGACTGCTCAGCATGGCATGCCCACATCAGAAAGGGTGCTGTAAATGTAGAATGCACAAATTTGGGATATCCACCCCAAATATTCACATGGACTATCTGTGCCCAACCTATGGTAGAACATTCTGAGCTCGTATTGGTCTGATCAGTCACAATTGGACACACCGAAATTTAACTTTGTCATGGTGATGTCATTTTGGTCCTCTTCAAAGACAAAGGACAACAACCAACCAACATATGTATATATATATATATATATATATATATATATATATATATATATATATATGTATATCTATATACACATAAATGTGTGCATGTACATATATGCATATCTACATGCATACATATGTACATGTGTATACATGTACACATATACATATATGTACGCACACATATGTGTATGTATATACATATATACATGTATATATGAAATTTCCAATGGCTTGGCCATAGTAGCAAAAAAACCCCACTTCCTGCTCTCTAACAGTTTAGAATCAATCAATCAACAAGAATGTGTTAAGCACCAACTATTTGTTAAGCACTGTGCTAGGCCATGGGGAGAGAAAGACCACAGGCATAGGTACATGCAAAATATACAGAAAAAATACAATGTATTCTTGTCAGAGAGGTACAAGAACTTGGGGAGCAGGGATCAAAAACAGCTTTATTTAACTAGGGGAATAATAAAGCTCAGTTTTGAAGAAACTTAGGGATTCTAAGAAATAGGGGTGAGGTGGGAGAACATTTAATTCATGTGGCATAGGCTGTGGAAAGACAGGAAGATGAGAAATGGAATATGGTATGTATGAGGAACAGCAAGAAGCCCAGTCTTGCTGTACTACAGAGCACAGGAAGAGAAATAATAAATATTAAGCCTGGAAAAGTACATCTGGTCCAAATCCTGCCTCTGTGAATTCTGGCTTGATTTAGCATGGCATCCTGTTTATTCAGTTAGATCATAACTTTGATCACACCTTTTTTCCTCAAAAGGATTCTTTATCTTTTCTTAAAAATTAAAGTTTTATTAATATCTTTCATTTTCCTATTATAGTAATTCCTATCATAGCCTTCTTTTGTACAAAACAGAAAAAATTAAGCAAAACTGACAAGGTAACCTAATCCAATGTAGTATGCAACATAGCATACCCAATTCCTCCCACCTTTATTAGAATGGAAAGGAGGTATATTTTCTCACCTTGGCCAAGATTGGTCATTTATTTTTATGACATTCAGCTTTGTTTTTTTCTCCTTTCTTCCATTAAAATGCAAGCTCCTTGAGGAAAGGAATTCTTAATCTTTATATTTTTATCCCACAAAGTACCAGAAATATGGTAGGTGATTAATAAATCATTGTTGGTTTACATTATTACATAATTTCCATTATATTCTTTGTATGTATTCTTTTTCCTGATTTTGCTAGATTATTTTGTAGCAATTCCTAAAATTCTTTCCATTGCTCTGAATTTCCTATGGTACAAGAAATAATATTAAATAGGATTTATAAAACACAACTTTATTCAACTGTTACCAATGTATTTAATTCTTGGATTCCATAAAAATGCTGTTATGAATTGTTTGTTATATAAGTCCTTTCTTTCTGTCTTTGGCCTCTCTTTACTCTATATTCTGCAATGGAATCTCTGGTTTTCAAAATGGCTCTTTTCCTTGTCCATGTTAACTGAAACCAATCGCTGACTGACATATATTTGGGTGACTCTATTCCAATCTTCACCCCATGTTGGTGTTAGTGGAGTTGTGAACTGATCCAATCATTCTGCAGAACAATTTGGAACTATACCAAAAAGGCTGTCAAATTGTGCATACCCTTTGATCCAGCAATGCCACTACCAGATCTGTGTCCTAAAGAGATTATCAAGGAAAAAGGACGCACATGTACAAATATATTTATAGCAGATCTTTATATAGTGGCAAAGAATTGGAAATTGAGGGGATGCCCATCAATTAGGGAATGACTGAATATAGTATGTGAATGTAATGGAATGTTGTTGTGCTATGAGAAATGATTAGCAGACAGATTTCAGAAAAACCTAGAAAAACTTACATAAACTGATGCTGAGTGAAGTGAGCAGAACCAGGAGAAAATTCAGTACAGTGTAACATGGTGAGATGATCAGTATGATTAACTTACCTCTTCTCAGAAATACAATGATCCAAGACAATGCCAAAAGACTTACAATGGAAAATTCTATCCATATTCAGAGTAAGAACTGATGGAATCTGAATAAAGATCAAAACATACTTTTTTCATGATTTTGTCCTTGTTCTGTTTCTTTTCCTTAACATGACTGATGTAATAATATGTTTTAAATTATTGCACGTGTATAACCAATATCAGATTGCTCTGTCTTGGGAAGAAGGGTGGGAAGGGAGGGAGAAAAATTTGGAGCTCAAAGTTTTTTATAAAATGTTGAAAATTGTCTTTACGTGTAATTGGAAAAAAATAAAATACCCTTAGAATATAAAAAATAAAAATAGAAAATGAATAAATAAAAAAAAGTATTGGGGGACCATTTCATCATCTGACCCTCCAAATCCTTCATATGTTCTAATCCAATTCTCCTGTATTCTATTTATTATGATCTAATGGATTTAAACTTTTTCAGTGAGTTTATATTTATCTTCTAAGCTAACCTCTTGTCAAAAATTCATAGCACTTTACTTCTTTGAGAGATATTTCTTCAATCTCCTCTGATAAAAATTATTTTCATCTATTCAGGATCATGATTGAATTCTCCTAAAGAGAATTTTCAGATATAATAGTTACAATTTCATTTTTCCTATTTAAGCAGAGAATATTTTCTCTACCTTATACTCAATAGTTTGCAAAATATCTTTACTTGTCATTAAATAACATCTACCCAGTATTTTTTTTTGTTTTAATTAATGTCACTGAAGGACAGTTAAGTGGCACTCTAGTGGATAGAGAACTGGCCTCAGGATGGACCTGAGTTCAAATATCATCTGGAAAATGGGCTAGAGAAGGAAATGGGAAGTCCTTGAAAAAAGTCTGTCAGAAATAATGATAAAAAAGTTGAACTTATATTGGTCCCCTAGAGTCTCTACCTATAAACTAGAATACGCTTTTGATTATTTACTGAAATAGTTATCCATATACACATATATAGTTGTGTTCTTCTCCTAGTGCATTGGTCACATATTTGTAACTTTTTATGCCTAATTAAGAGGTACACTGGAGCTTCTCACAAGAAAGCCCTAATATCAGCTATCCTGAATACCCTGAAACTTCAATTTGGGAATGAGACTCCTAGACTACTTGGTCATATTCTTGGTCATATTGGAAATCTGTTGATTTCAGTTGGGATGACTAAAGCTAATTTGTGTAAGAGTACATATATATGTATATATATATATATATATATATATATATATATATATACATATATGTATACACACATATATATACACACACATATATACACATATACACACATACACACACATATACATATATATGACCTAGGTTACATGGTAATACATCTTTTTTCCAGCAATGAGCAGATTGCCCCAAAATTAAAGCTTACACCCACCCAAAAGGCAGTGGAGAGGGCTATAAATAAGTTACAACCTATAACCAATTATAAATGTCTCAAGGAAGTATCATAAAGGATGTTATCTGAAAGATGTGTGAATATAAAATGAGAGTGGCTAGCTGTCTGGGGAAATAAGAAATAACCAATAAAAAGCCTTTAAGCTCAATTAGTGTGCACACAATGTCAAAAGAAATAGAGGAAGTCCTTGAGTTGATCAGATGGATCTTCAACAGGGCATCTTAGGATCACATATTTAAAGTTAGAAGGGAACTTACAGACCATTGATTTCAGTCCTTATTTTACAAAGGAGGAAACTGAGTCACAAGGAGATGACGTGATTCTCCTAGGGTCATTTTGTTGTCTCATTTTTCAGTCATGTCCGACTCTGTGACTGTATTTGGGCAAAGCTATAGGAGCTGTTTGCCATTTCCTTCTCCAGCTCACTTTACAGATGAGGAAACTGAGGCAAATAGGGTTAAGTGACTTGCTCAGGGTCACTGTCTAAACCTGGATTTGAACTCAGGAAGATACATATTCCTCACTCCAAGCCCAGTGCTCTATCTGTTGTGCCACCAAACTACACTCCCCTCTGCCCACCCTGCCAGGGTTGTATCATGTAATAAGTGTCTGAAGTAGTATTTGAACCAAGATTTGCCTGACTCAGAATTCAGTGCCCTATCCACTATTCCATGCTGTAAATAAGAGTCACACAGATGAGAAAGGATGTTTTTAGCATCATTAGGAGGAAGGGATGCTATCTTCATCATCTCATAGTGATTAGATCAAGGTCAAACTCTTAAACACTCTGTGATCATTTATTAAGTACCATCCCTCTGCAAAGCGCTGTGGGAGGTGTTGGGTATAGAGACAAAGACCAAAACAGTCCCACCTCTCAAGGATCCTTGCATTCTATCAGGAAAAAAATGTCATATGAGTAAATAAAATGTGTTAATGAGGTAAATGAAAACTAATTTGGGGGAGGACTAGTAGTTGAGGGGATGAGAAAAGGGTTTTGGGGGAAGAGATTAGTTAAAATGAGTTTCAAAAGGAGTTAGTGGCTCAGTGGATAGAACACTGTGTCTGACCATAGAAACTTACTAGATTTGTGACCCTGAGCAAATCACTTAAACCTTTGTCTTAATCCACTGAAGAAGGAAATGGCAATCCACTGCAATATCCTCACCAAGAAAACTCCATGCACAGTATGATCCTTGGATTTTGAAGGGTTCGACATGCCTGAACCATTGAACAATAATTGTTCTAAAAGGCAGAAGTGAGATGGGAGAGAATTCTGGCATGAGAGACTAGCCTGTGCAAATGAAAAGACATAAGGGAGGTGGGAGTCACTATGGATTTAGTTAAGTACTGAAGTATGGAAGTGTCAAAGTGGTAAGCTGAGATGTTACACTGGCTTGACTTTTCCTGATAACTAAAGCTTATCCCTTTCAGCAACAAAATTTTTATTTTTTTAACCACTTGGGACAGAAAGTTTTCTAAAAGGTGTCACACATTTTCCTGCCTTCTGTAACCATGTCCTAACTTTAATATGATCTTTGCTAGGTGGCACCAAATTTTATTATGAATATATTATATATATAAGACATCTTTGGGGATAGTTAAGGTGGCTTCTAAACTAAATTGTTCTTAAAAATGGGCTAATTTAGTTCTCGTGTGATTTTTCACAGATTTTCCATCTTTTATGTCAAATGTCAGTTTCACTGCTTTTCATATACTTGCTTCTAGTATCTCCACAATTCACTTGACATCACTAGCCCTAATCTATTATGGTTGAAGATGATTGGAGAAGCTGGTCAGAATTGTGCCTAAAAATAAAACAAAACAAACAAAAACCTCTGCTCTTCTTTTTTTTTCTTTCTTTCCCTTCTCCCTTCTTTCCTCCCTCCCTCCCTTCCTTCCTTCCTTCCTTTCTTCCTTTCTTCCTTCCTTCTTTCTTTCCATTATAGAAAATAAAATATGACCCAAGACCTGGATGTAACTAAAACTGAGTTTAGCAGCAGGAAACTGTTAGGACAAGGATAAGATATCCAGGGAATCCGTAAAGTTAAACACAATGTCTAGAAGCAAATATTGTTATTAGCTAAATCTACCTCTATGGAAATTCAAGTCTGATGATTCACAATGAAAACCAATAAGAGAGTTATAAATCTTTTACTTTTACTTTTCTTGTTCTGTTAAGTCAGTGGTTGATGAAAGTTCATGACCATCTGAAACTATAATGTTCCTTAATGCACTATTCAAAGACAAACTATATTCTTGTGTCTCTCAATTAATAAATGACAAACTAATAAGCTTACAAGGATTTTGTCTTCCTTCCTTTCTTTCTTCCTTCCTTCCTTCCTTCCTTCCTTCCTGAATGGATCTATGAATTCACTGGTGCTCTCATTGAGAAAATTCCCTTTACCAATACTGATAAATGCTTGCTTTATAGATCACACTTATAAAGTATTGCTTGGGACACTGAGAAGTTCATGGTTTGTCTAATAGTCATTGGAGATGCGAACTTAACTGAGTTCTTCCTAACTAACTTCCTTACTCTCAATTTCAATTTTATTAATCTCTCCTTTGGTTTTCAGTATTTCTAATTTGGAATTTTCTTGGGGATTTTCAATTTGTTCTTTTTCCAGCTTTTTCAGCTGCGTGCCCAAGTCATTGATCTCTTCTTTCTCTATTTTATTCATGTAGGCATTTAAAGATATAAAACTTCCCCTAAGAACTGCTTTTGCAGTATCCCATAAGATTTGGTAGGTTGTCTTGTTATTGTCATTCTCTTGAATGAAGTTGTTGATTGTTTCTATGATTTCTTCTTTAACCCACTTCTTCTTTAGGATTAGATTATTTAGTATCCAATTGATTTTTGGTATATCTTTCCATGGCCTTTTATTACATATAATTTTTATTGCATTATGATCTGAGAAGGATGCATCAATTATCTCTGCCTTTCTGCACTGGATTGTAAGATTTTTATGTCCTAGTACATGGTCAATTTTTGTAAATGTTCCATGTACCACTGAGAAAAATGTATATACCTTTCTATTCCCATTCAATTTTCTCCAAAGATCTATCATATCTTCCTCATCTAGAGTTTTATTTACCTCCTTAAGCTCTTTCTTGTTTATTTTGAGGTTAGATTTATCAAGTTCAGAAAGAGGGAGGCTGAGGTCCACCACTAGTATAGTTTTGCTGTCAATTTCTTCCTTCAACTCCCCCAACCTCTCCTCTAAGAATCTGGATGCTATACCACTAGGAGCATACATGTTTAGTAATGATATTGCTTCATTGTCTATGATGCCTTTTAGCAGGATATCGTTTCCATCCTTTTCCCTTTTGATTAGATCTATTTCTGCTTTTGTTTTGTGTGAGATTAGGATTGCTACTCCTGCCCTTCTTACATCAGCTGAAGCACAATATATTCTGCTCTATCCTTTGACCTTTATCCTACGTGTATCCCCCCGTTTCAAATGTGTTTCTTATAAGCAGTATGTTGTTGGATTATGGCTTTTAATCCATTCTGCTATCCGTCTCCGTTTTATGGGAGAATTCATTCCATTCTCATTCACAGTTATGATTACAATCTGTGTATTTCCCTCCATCTTCTTTCCCATCATTTGTGCTTTTAGCTCTCCTTTCTCCCTTCTCCTCCTTAATAGTATTCACTTTTCACCACCTCCTCCTGCAGCCTTCCCCTCCTTCTTTTAGCCCCCCTCCCTTTTACTCCCCTTTACTCTTATTGCTTCTTCCCTCCCTTTTAGCCTCCCTCCCCTTTCTTCCCCCTTTATCTCCTACTGCCTATAGAACCATTTAGGATTATCTACTTAAGTTTATTGTTCCGTCCTTTAAACAAATCAGATGAGAGTACCTGTCACACAATGCTCATCTCCCTCCCCTCTTTCCCTCTACTATAATTTTGTACTTCTTCTTGTGATGTAATTTGCCATTTTCTGCTTCCTCCTTTTCACACCTCCTATTACAATCCCTTCTCACATTTAAATCATATTTTTTATCATGATATCATTTACTTTATACCCATTCCCCCTATGTATATCCCTTTTATATTTCCTAATAGCCACACAATTCTCAAGATTAACAGGTATCATCTTCCATTATAGGGAGGTAAATAGTTTGCCCTAATTGAGTAACAAGTTGTTCATCCCCCGCTCCTTTTTACCTTTTTATGATTCTCTTGAGACCTGCATTTGAAGATCGAATGGTCTATCAAGTTCTGGCGTTTTGGTCAGGAAGCTCTGGAAATCCCTCACTTCATTGAATAACTTTCTCCTTTCCTGAAATGGTATGCTGAGCTTTGCTGGGGAGTTGATCATTGCTTGTAGTCCCAACTCCTTTGCCTTACAGAATATCGGGTTCCAATTCTTTCGATCTTTTAATGTAGAAGCTACTTGGTCCTGTGTAATCCTGACTGTATCTCCCTGATATTTAAATTGTTTCTTTCTGGCTGCTTGTAATATTTTCTCCTTCACTTGATAGCTCTGGAATTTGGCAACTATATTTCTTGGGGTTTTGAGTTTGGGATCCCTTTCAGGAGGGGAATGGTGGATTCTTTTGATGACTATTTTGCCATCTGAATCTAGTACTTCCGGGCAGTTTTCCTTGATGGTTTCCTGGAAGATCTTGTCCAGGCTCTTCTCTCCATCATGGGTTTCTGGCAGGCCAATAATTCTTAAGCTTTCTCTCCTGGATCTATTTTCCAGGTCAGTTGTTTTTCCAATTAGATATTTTACATT
>CM053770.1:390002818-390018528 GCA_028658325.1 Potorous gilbertii | reverse complement strand
CATGATCAAAAAAAGAGCCTAGACATCATCCTTCATGAAATTGTCAAGGAGAATTGCCCTGATATTCTAGATCCAGAGGGCAAAATAAGTATTCAAGGAGTCTATCGATCACCGCCTGAAAGAGATCCAAAAAGAGAAACTCCTAAGAAATGATGGAAGGATGTTGCTGTGACTGAAAATACGGTTTTGTTATATGGGGAAAGACCATTTGACATGTGCATTAGGATGACTGGACTGTGGACTCCATCTTCATTCCACCATTAAGGTACCTGTGTGAGCTAGAAGCAAGGAAGTAAACCTCTTGGAATCTGTTTTATTGTTTGATTTCTGTAAGATGAAGGAATTGGACCATAAGATCCCAGAAGTCCCCTCTACCTTTTAATGTCACTTTTTTACATTGGGTTTAATTTTTAATAAAAAAATTCAACAAATTAAAGAATAATTTCTAAACATTCAAGATAAAATATTGGCATAAATGACTTGGGGAGGGTATAGTCTCTTTATTACTTGGAAATTTTTGGACATGAGATATTTTCTCTCCTATTTAGTCAGATATAAACAAATATTCTTGCATAGTTCATTTGATAGTTTTCTTCTCTTACCTATACTTTCTTCTAAGAGAGTTTTTTTGGGGGAGGGAAAAGGCTACTGGGAAGTGGCATTCATATAAAGAAATAAATTAAAACTTATTTAAAAAGCAAAGTTGTCCTGCTGGAAGATAGATGGATGGACAAGATAGACTTTAATTTTTTTTTTTGATCCTGAGTTTCTCGCTGTTTCACTAATTTTGATCTTGTGCTTATTTTGAAGTTGATTCAAGTCAGTAGGATCTAAGTAAGCATGTTATCATCACCATTAGTAGTGATATTATACAGAACTGATGCTAATTAACTGGAAAAGTGTAAGGATATGTAATGAGCCAGATTGCACTCCTGAGAGTGGAGTAAATTACTACAGTTATGGAGGTACATTAATTCTTCCAGTCCAGTAGGAACCATTGAACAAATGGTTCAAAAGAAAGGCTTTACAGACCCATGAAAGGGGGCATATAATAGATTTGTCCATAAGGAGAAGTCATTCCTTATAGGTGAAAGTAGGCAACTCCTTAATATTTTGTGCGTATTTCTTCCTTTTTTTTCCTTTTCCTCTCTAACAATGAACTATAAGATGAGGGAACAGCAATGATAACATGAGTTTAGAACTGGGTACCAGGCCTACCCTGAAGTGAGTATTACTTCTGTTTTTTCAACCTTCTCCTTAGAAACATGGTTCTAAGGTTAATCCAAGTGGGAGAACAGCCATGTATCCAGAGTCACCATGGTGGAAGATGAAACTAGTGATCTCTTAACCTCCAAGAACTGTTAAGTAGATTCCTTCACCAGTGCAAGTGCTATTGCCTCTGGGCTCTGAACTCAACATCCAGAATTTACTCACTCCAATCCATCCTCTTACATAGCAGCTAAAATGAGCTTCCTAAAACCATGTTAAGACCATGTCATTTCACTGCTCAGAAAAAAAAAAAACCTTGAATTACTCCTTTTTCCAATATCTAGAATATAATACAAACACCATCACCTAGCATTTAAAGCTTCTCCACAATCTTGTCTCTCCCTGCCTTTCCTGTCTCATTTTCTTATCCTTCCACTCTTGTATTCTTTATTTCAGCTAAAATGATTTACTGAACTCAAAACTCCATATCTTGCCTCTGTGGGTTTGTACAATCTGTCCTCCTAGGCCTTGAATGTGTGCCTTCCCCATTTCCAGTCACTTTGTCAAAGTATCCCTCATCTTGCAACTTTTGCTGCATCTATCTTCCAAGCACACTTTTGAATTATATCTTTCCAGCAAGTTGTAAATGTGAACATGCATTCATTCTCATTTTCTACCTCTTTCTAATTTTTTTCTATCGGGGTAAGACTATCTTAGACACTTGTATTGAATTACATGTTAGCAAATTTGGAAAACAACTGAAAAAGAGAATTCTTCATTTATATCCCCAATATAATAGCTATTCAATAAGACTGGGTTTACTGTGTGGTAAACAAAGTTATGACCCATTAACTATGCTATGTAAGAATCCAATGACAAAATGATACTCTACAATGCACCCATTAACACACTGAAGTACATAAATCACCAGCCATGGGACTTAAGGCTTAACCACTTGACAAAACAGCTGTTCTTTTGCAGTTCAAATAATGAACAGACAAAACAGCTGAAGTCAATTAGTGAGTACAAACCCATGCCCTGAAAAAGCAGGAAGACTTGAATGTTTGATTCTGTGGGCCAGATATGCTGTCACTCAGATCCTCCTGAGAAAGTGCCTTTAAAAAGCTGAGTTAAACATTAACCCTTGTCTGTGCTGGGCTCTCACCCAGAAAGACTGACTTAAAGTCACAAATCCTGGACCACAGTAACAGAATCAGTATGTTTATCAAATTCCAGTAGCCTTGAGAACAGTCATATGCATTATTTATATGCTCTCTTAGAATTTCCTTAGCATTCAGGAATATTAGCATATTTGGTTCCAGAGGAAGGCAAAAGGTCTGATTGTTTACCTCAGACAAAAGTGGACCTGAGAATAAATGAATTAATTAATTAAAGAAAAAAAGAATTATTTACTATGTACAAAGCACCATGGTTTGAAATGTGCTAAGAAAGTGAGAGTTGATTCAATAGCCATGTTCTATTGAGAATGGAGAAACCATCCCAACCCAAGGTTGGAAAGTGCTGAAAAAAGCAAAAATCAATACAGTTATCATCCATTAAAATTTGTAATAAGTCTGGGAGAACTCTGTAGGAGAAAGAATGAATATTTCCATTCTATGCTACAAGGGAAGGTCTGACCTCCTTCCTTAATAAACTATAGGCAATTAACCTAAGTGATCCTCAATCTCCATTTGAAATTTAAATAGGATTAGAACTTTGCAACACAGCCATGTGTGAGGTAGGGAGCAAGAAGAAGAAAGGATATGAAGAGAATTAGTGTGGTGACAAAGGATATCATTTCTCACCTGGCTATACTACTTTGAGATTTTGCTCACTGACTTCCCTTCCATGGCCCAGGGTGTTTGTTATTGGGATAACTTTATCATAGCGCAAAATCTCATCAGCCTTGGTATTTTATCCCCATCACTACCCTATTCCTCTTTGACTAAAGGATATGGCAATGAATTGGAATCCTCCATTTAAAGAGAGAACTCAGATCTGTGGCTCAGTGGATAGAATTCCAGGCCTCTATGACATTCCAATATCGTTGTCAAGAAAACCCCAAATGGGCCTGCAGAGTTAGACATGACTGAAAATGACTTAACAACAACAAAACATCTCAGACATCCTATCACTCACCTGGATGCATCACTTTGGGACATCTCTGTGTCCTTCCCTTCCTCCCACCCATCTTCCTTTAGTGTGTTGGCTTCCCTCATGAGATTGTAAGCTCCTTTAAGGCAGGAACTATTTTTTTCTGTATTCATATCCTCAGTACTTAGCACATAGTAGGTCCTTAATAAATGTTTATCAACTACTAACCTAGAGTAAGGAGTGAAATATGGCCATGGTTTTTGTAAAATAGTAGGGCAGAAGATGCAGGACTATGGGTGGGAATACCTAGGGTAGCAGTTCTAGACAGGGATTGTTTGACTTCTCTAGGACACTAGATGTAATGTCCCTTCTAGCTCTAAACCTATGATTTTATGAACTTCTTAAGAACTGTTGACTGCTATAAGTCCATTCATAATAGCAGGGTGGTCCTTGAGGTTACAGTACTCTTATAGAGTACTTTGTAAGTACAATAAAATCCCAGATACCTGTCAGTATGGCAGGAAGCATTAATGCATAAATACAAATTGGAAATTATCACTTATAGTAGATGTTTCAGCTAGATGTCTATATATATTCCATCTCTTGCTTTCATGTTTTTGCACGATATGTCCTCCATATTTGGAGTACCCTCTATATTCTGATTTTTGGTCTAACAAAACTCCTTCATAATCTGACACTCTTCTATCTTATACCTTACTCTCTTCATTGACACTGACCTCTTTGCTTTTCCTTAAACAAGACACTCTGTCTTGCAACTCTGAGTTTTCACTGGCTATTCCCCATGCCTTGAATTTTCTCTTCATTTCTACCTCATGGATTCCCTGAATTTCTTAAATTGTAAGATCAATCCAACTATTTAAAAGATCTTTTCTGGATACCTGTTAATTCTAGCTCCTTCCTTCTGTTATTTATTTCGAATATAGCTCAAATATAGCTTGTTTCTTACACAGTTTGTATACAATCTCTCCCATTAGACTGGCAGTTTCATCAGGGCAGTTAGATTTGCCATGAAGAAAATATGTGTTCAAATCTCCCCTCAGAAATTTACTATGTGACACTATGATATCACTTAATCTTTCTCTGTGCCTTGGTTTCATTATCTGTACAATGAAGGCATTGAATTCAAAATTCCCTTTCAGCTCCCTTTCAAATTTGTGATTCTCTTAATACCAAGAGATTTTGAAGGGCAGATGTTTCCCTATTGCTTAAGAAGCCTTCTCAGAAAAGGTGGAACTTGAGTTAGGCCTTGAATGATGGTTAGGATTCAGATGAACAGAGAGGATTAGAGATCATATTCCAAGTAAATAAAAACAAGAGAAAAGGCGAGGAAGAAGGAAATCCCAAGTTTTATTCAAGGAATAATGAGTAAACAAATTGGCCTACATGAGGTACAAGGATGATAAGTTTGGAAAGACAGATTAAATCTAAATTGTGCAAGACTTGAAATGTTAGACCAGGGAGTTTGAACTTTACTCTGTAGAAAATGGAGTCACTGAATATTTACGAGCAACGAATCAAGAAAAGAAATCTGGCAATAATGTGTAGAAATCCATCTTTGCCCCTCTGCTGTTTAGCCATGTTTAATTAGTGAATTAGGCAAAGGTAGAGATGGTAATCTTATCAAATTTACAGATTTTTCAAATTATCCAAAAAAAGTTTCCAAAAGTTCTTGACAGTTAAGACAATACAATAAAATCTAAGATGTATAGAAAGCGTTTTAATGCTAGCATAACTACAACATGGGAGAGGTATGGGTGCATAGTATTTTTTTAGAAGTATTTTTGTGATTCAGTGAATTCACAGCTCAAAATAAGTCAAGGTAATATTATATGACAGCCAAGAAATTTAATTTGATCTTGAGCTAAACTGAGTAAGACATAGCTTCGAGGTAACAGGAAGTTATCGTAATGGAATTTCAAAGGCTCTTATAACCTGGTTTCCTTTTATCTTATACTTTACTTTGCACATACTCTGTGATCCAGTGACGCTGGTTTTATTCTTCCCCAAACAAGATACTCCATCTCCTGCCTTTACTGAATTTTCAGTGGTTGTTGACCTGCCTGAGTCATATGGAAGTCTGAGTTACATGGAGCTTATGGTGGGAGGATATAGAGTCAATGCAATATTCACAGTGGAAGCCATGAATATAACATCTCAACTCAAAATTGTGAAATACCACAGGAATATCACATGGAAGACAGAACCAAAACACTTATTCAGACCCAAATCCATCACAGTAATGAAACACAATAACAATGCAGAGGAAAACACCATCCCCAAGCCGTCCCCCTGAAGGCTTCCCACAAACCAGGTCCGTTACACTCATCCCAAGCAGGCTCTCTTAAACAAAATTACTTACACTACCCAGAAGCCTACATCTTTCTAGTTCTGACTGCTCTCAAAGCTAACTTCTTCTTGGTTCTGCTCTAGCTCTGCCTCTTCCTGCTCTACCCATCTGGCAAACGCTTCCCACCACAGGCTTCATGTGACAATGGGATGAATAGGAATGATTTTCCAATTCAAATAACCATTACCGAGGAGTTTGCTGAATAGGTGAAGGAAATGAGTCAGACTAGTCAGAGCTGGAAAAGAGAGAGAGAGCAGGCAGCAACTGGTGTGAGTGAGAAAACTTGTTTGTGATTTTGTTTAAGGGTTTGTGGGAAGTCTAACATGGGGAAAGCTTGGGAATGATGTTGTCCCCTGCAATGATAATGTGTATTGACTTCTTTGTTACTATGACAGATTTGGTTTTCTGGTGTTGGGATTTGGCTTTGTGATGTCAGAATAAATGTTTTTCTTCTGCCTTCTATAGAGAAGAAGTCTGTTATACTTTACTATTCAAAACTATGCCAGTATATTCATAGTCACTATTGGTGCTGTGAAAATTCCCTTGTCAATACAGGGCTGTGAATACCTACTCTATGATGGTCATTTGAAAGAAATATATATAATATATATAAAAAATATATATATATATATATATATATATATATATATATATATATGGAGAGAGAGAGAGAGAGAGAGAGAGAGCCAAGAGAAGAGGAGACTTAGTTGTTAAAAGCACTCTGCAAGTTCTTATAGTGCTTTCATGCTGGTTGTTGTTTTTCAGTTGTTTCAGCTGTGCCCAACTCTTCATGACTCCATTGGGGTTTTCATGGCAAAGATAATAGAGTGTTTTGTCATTTCCTTCTCCATTTCATTTTACAGTTAAGGAAACTGAGGCAAACAGGGTTAAATGATTTGCCCAGGTTCACAAAAGTAGTAAGTTTCTAAGGGAAGATTTGAACTCAGGTCTTCCTGATTTCTGGATTGGAGCTGTACCTGGTATATCACCTGCCTGATCATTTCATGCTAGAGAGCAATTACATTTACTCTTTTTTATTCCAGAAAGAAAAACCAAGACAGTGTGATAAAGGGGCAGAGATAAATTTAACTTGAATTAAGGAAAACATTTCCCTTGAAAACATAGCTATTCAAAAACGGAACAGACTGCTTTGGGTGATAGCACCCCACCTTTTGGAAGTTTATAATAGTAGAAGGAGTATCGCTTAACTATTACAATATTGTAAGGATTCGATTTAAATGAGTTAAACTAGATATTTGCTGAAGTGGTTTCTAACTCTAAAATTCTATCATTCTGTAGTTTTGTCTACCGGGTAAAATGTAAGCAAATGGAAGGTAGAGATTGTCCCATTTATCTTTTCTTTTTCCTAGAGGCTAACATATATGTGTTTATTGGTTTGTTGACTGGGTTGAATCAGGGAGAAGACTAGATAGGGGGCTCTCAAAATGGCCCAGACATTAAATGCTAGGGACTGGGGAGCTTCTCTTTCTGTTTTTCTGTAGTCTAGTAAATGGTTATCTTGACCATATCTGAAAATCTCTGAAGATGGGGAACCAACTACCTTTCATGTGAGAGTTAATGTACCCTGACATTTCTTTAAACTATCAAGTGCTCCTAAACCACCTGCCAGTTCTTCTATGGAAGGTAACTGACTAGTGATTACAGTTTTAGTGCAGAACTTACTTCTTATAGAAAAGAAGTAATTTAGGTATTAAGTTTTCTATTTCTTCATTCTCCTTCATCTCTCTCTCTCTCTCTCCCCCCCCACCTTCTCTATTGGATTAGTGTTTTTCCCAGAATTCTTAATTTTGATGTTATAGGACAAAAACAAGATCTGGGTCATAAAACATTATGTTGGTTTTCCTTGAAAGGAAAAGAAATGATTAAAATAACTATCTCCAAGTGTCTCTGGCAATGCTATGATGTTTTTCAGTAGTTAGTTGTTTTTATTGTCAGTCTTGTTATCTGTGGAAATCTTTTTGAGAGGCAGCAGAATACTTTAGAAGTTCATGAAATTTGTATTCAGTGGAGTAATGAGTCTCATTATCTGACATGCATCTGAAGCTGGAATTTAATAAACCTATATTGGAACATCCTCAGTATATTTACCCAGTTTTTTTTCTCCCCCAAGAGATAAGGTCAAGGGAAATCTCCCTTTTCTGATTTTACAGAGTGTATGTTGCTTAGGATAATAACTGGCACCTAGTAAGTGCTGAAGACGTACTCATTAATTTGTTTCATATGGAGCTGGATCAGGAGTGTTGGGCTGAGTCTCTCCATGCATGCATGCATGCATACATATATGTATATACATACATATACACATGTATATACATGCATATATGCATACCCACATGATCACACATGTATATTATGTATATATGTACATTATTTATCTGTTAGTAACAAAATGTTGACCATCATTTGATTCTGATGTCATGATCTAGAATCTGTTTCAAGGATATTTTTTGCTTTGAGATCCATATTATTGGGTTTATCTAAACTTCATTTTTCATTTGGCATTCTTTGATTTAATATCTCATAGAGTAGTCAGTTGGATGTATTCTTTCCTTTCTATTCCTTTCATCATAATCTCTTCTGCACCTCATTTAATAGTGCTGTAAAGAAAAGCATGCGTAAGTCTGATGATAGTTTTTCACTTAAGAAAGACAAACTGAGATGGGGTCTGTCCATGACAATGTAGTATATTTCATAAGTTTCTAGATAGGAAAATCAGTTAGCAAAACTGTATGTTTTAAGTTAAAATAAAAATATAGAGCTTGAAGAAGATACCAGTGTATATAAAAGTGTGAAAGAGTAGAATCAGCACAATAGATAACTCAAAATTTAAACCTAAGACATTAATTTTTTAAATAAATATGTTATAGACCTCTCTAAAAATCATCTTCATTTCCTAATAGATCCATGAGAACCATCCATTATCATTTTTTTAAATAAGGAAAAATAAAACCTAGCAACTGATACATGAATCAAGCACAATAGTAAATGCAGTGATTTACATCCAGAGTCCCTTCACCTCTGCAAAGAATGGAAGAAGTTTCTTGGCCATTATGATTATTTATAGTTCACTTTTGATTTTTGCTATTGTTGCCTTTCATATTATTGTAGTCTATGTGAATATTATTTCCTACTTCTGCACATTTCACTTTGTATCAGTTCATATAAGTCTTTCATTCCACATATTCAATGTTTCTTGTATAGTAATACATTCAAGTATCAATGTTTAGCCATTTTCCACTTCATATATACCTATTTTGTTCCAACATTATTATTTTAAAAACGTGCTATTTTCAATATTTAGATGTACGTTGATCCTTTCTTTTTATCTCTGACTTCTTGAAGTATATGATTAGCAATTGGACCTCTGCATATGGGAAAGAATGCTTAAACTGGGAAGCTGGTACTAGCCTAATGGAACTACTGCTTGGAACCTGGAGAAGTCATTCTGTATAACTTACTATTAGGCTAGTACCAACTTCTCAACTTAAGGATTCTTTCCTATATACAACCAGAAGAATTCTTATTAACAAACAAAAATAACTGCCATTGTCTGATATTTTATCATTTCCAAAAGTATGCTTTCCTCAGAAATCTAGTTAGTTTATATAGTGGCTATGGACTCCTTATCTCTGGGTGAATATGGCTACTCCATTCTAACAAAGTTCCATCAAGTTCTATTTTTATGCTGTTAGAAACCATAGTTCTTCTGTTTCTGGCCCAATTCTTTTTCCTTACTTGATATTATCTTCCATTTCTACATCTGTTAAGTTTCCAGATTGTTTCAAGGCATTCCTCATTCTCCACAGGTCTACTTGGCATTGAAATTGAAACAGGAATTCCTTGAATAGTGCACTAATTAATTAGATTTTTCAGTCAAGCTAAGAAAGATGATCTATTATATTCATATGAGAATTTATTTATTGTTATTGAATTGAATTGCCAGAATATGAATTTCCACCTGGCTGTAGTTTAGTTATATATAAATGTATATAACTGTAAATGTATATAAATGTAAATATAAATGTAAGTCACTCCTTAAGGATGTTCATAAACATATGTGTGTGTGTGTGTGTGTATGTATAGCCATTTTAAGACCTTCTTATTCTGATTAGGGAGTTGTTACTAAAACATTCTTTGGATAGCATCAATTACATCTCATTTCAAAAAGGTGTCTTTCCACCATACTTCAATATTTATATGGGTGTTACTTCCCCAAGAATTCTCAAATCACAGATTTAGACCTGGAAGGTACCTATCATTTTATGCCTATCATTTTACAAATGAGGAAACTGAGTCCTAGAGCAGATAATTTGACTTTGCAGAGCTGATATAAGATCCAGAGATTTTGTCCATGCTAGTTGTCCAGTTGAAAGTCATTCCAACTGTTCCAATTGGACACTCAGAGCATCTATGCAAATAGTATAGGAGAATCATACACCACTGTGGCTTGCTACATGAGTGACCTTGGGCAAATCATTTCAGTTTTCTCTAGCCCGCTGTTCTTTACCCTACAAAATGAAGGAGCTGGTCTAAATTGCTTCTGAGGTCCTTTTCAGTTTGAAAACTATGACAATGGGCATAACTAAGAGCCCAACAATACCCACTGTAGGTAAATCAAAACCCTGAGTACATTACCAAGAACACATTTCTTGTGCTCTTCGTCTTCACCTAAGGGCATTTTATTAACTACATTATTAAAAATATAATTAATTATCATTTTTTTCATTCTCTTCTAAATTGACATTACTGAAATATTTAGAACACTTAGTATCTAATATGGAGAAGATGGTTCTTTGTACTTGCTGTACTTTTTCCTAGGTCTTTGTTATTCTTCTTAAAATATACTTTGAGCCTATCTTGCATACTTATCCTGTGCTAGTTTATGTGGGCTTTTTTAAAGAAATATAGAGTAATTTAGTAAGTTTAGACAAACAATTCTTTTAAATGATAGAAAATTGAAAATAGTAGAAATTTCAAATATAATAAAAATGCTAATATAAATAGCTACCTCCATGCTGTCTTCAATAAAAGTTTTATTCCTCCCTGTATTATGGTATGAAGATTTCCTTCATACCTACTTTTTTCTATTTAACTTCTTTTTTTATTATTGTAAACTTGACACACATTAACAAACACAAACCAATCTTGAATACAAAGAACAGAAAAAAAGAAGCATGTATAAGAATCTTTCAATATTTTATGCATAATTTTTTAAAATGCATATAGTAAAGTTAACATCATAATACCTACACCACACATCTTTTGAACTTCCTTCTACTTGTTTTTATGTATTTAAAATGTTTTACTGACTTTTTTCTCTTTTTATGAACATCTGTCACCACTTACATATCCCTCATATAAATTGCTGTCTCCTTCACCTGCTCTTCCCCCACAACCTAATTAGAAGCCTCCATTGTTCCAAATAAGTTTAACCATAGCATCATACATCAAGAACTAGAAGGGCCTTTAGAAACCATTGTCCAACCCTTTCATCATTCAGATTTCTCAGGTTTAGATCATTTTTTGAAAGAAACTGTGGCCCAGAGAAAATGAGTGATTTTCCTAAAGACACACAGATTTTGACAGTTGGAATTGTAGCCTACATTCATCAAATATTGCATACCCTGTTTACTACACCAAATTACCATTTTATTTAATCAAAGCAAATTAAGTTTACATATTGGCTATGTCTGAAATTAGATTTTTCATTCTGCATCTCTCGTGATACTGGAATACTGAAGGCCATTCCTATGGAGTGAAAATTATATCAAATATAACCAAGCTGAAGAGGCTCCAACTATGGGTCTAACAATCACCCCATATATGTTTGTCATCCGAAAACCAGTTTATCTAAATTGTGACATCCATGAGGGCAACACAGGGTCATTGTTAATCCTCTTCCTTGACTAGCATGGAGAACAGTGCTTTATTTGCTCAGAGTATGTACTTAGCTAGCGTCTTCACTTCTAAGGTAACTGCTCTGTACTTATTCTGCATGTACTGATTTGTATATATTGTCTGCCCTATTAGAATATGTGTTTCCTGAGAGCAGAAGTTGCCTTTCTGCTTTTTGTATTCCTGATACTGAGGAAAATACCAGTTGATCACATTTAGTTGATAAGTGTTGAATTTTTCAAAGTGAATGCAAAAATCATTTCTTCATTTTGCTCCATGTTTCGATGAGGTGCTTTATCAGAAAATTTGCTTCTGTTAATTTAAATACATATACATATATGTATACATACATACTTGTGTATATGTATATATGTATGTGTGCATGTGTGTGCATGTGTAGTCCAAATTCTGTCCCTCTCCCACCCATTCCTTATTCCATTGAGAAGGAAACAAATATAACAAATATATACTCGGTATACATGTAAAATTGTGCAAAGCATATGTTCACATTAACCAAGTTACCAAAAAATGGGATAAAAAAATAAAAAAATATTAATCTGTAATCAGAGTTAATTATTTGTCTCTCTAAAAGTGAATATTATTTTCACCACTAGTCCTTTGGAATGATCATGGATCATTGTATTTATGAGAGCAGTTAAGTCTTTCATAATTGATTATTGTTTCAATATTGTTGTAACCATGAATAATGTTTTCCTAGTTCTGCTCCCTTCACTTTATACCAGCTCATAGAGATATCCTCAGGCTTTTATGAAACAAATTCCTTCATCATTTATTACAGTGCATTAGTATTTCATCACAGTTATATACCACAACTTTTTCAACCATTCACCAATTGATGGGAATCTCCTCAGTTTCCAATTCTGTAGCACCAAAAAAAGACCTGCTATAAATACTTTTGTACATATGGATCCTTTTTCTTTGATCTTTTTTGGATACAGATCTAGTGGTGGTATTGCTAGGTCAAAGGGTATGCACAGCTTGATTGCTTTTTGAGCATAGTTTCAAATTACTGTCCAGAATGGTTGGACCAGTTCACGACTTTCCCAGCAGTATGTTAGTGTACTGATTTTTCCATGCCCCCTCCAGGATTTGTCATTTTTCTTTTCTGTCATATTTGCCTATATAATGACTGTAAGGTGGTATCTCACAATTGTTCTAATTTGAATTTCCTTAATTCTTAGTAATTTAGAGAATTTTTTTTCCTGAATATTGATACAGTTGATTTTTCTTGGAAAACTTCTTGCTCATATCCTTTCACTATTTATCAATTGGGGAATGATCCTATTTTTTAAGTTTAGTCCAGTTCACTATACATTTGAGAAGTGAGATCTTCACAAGAGAAACTTGATGTACGTTTTTGTTCCTAGTTTTCTTCCTTCCTCTTCATTTTTATTGGGTTGATTTTGTTTCTTCCAAAAAAAAATCCACTTAATTTAATTTAACCAAAATCATCCATTTTAGAAGATTCTGGAAAGATGGCAAAGTAGGTCAGAAAATTTAAAGCTCTACAGATTTCTTCCTCAAATGAGAAAATAATAGCACCACAGGACAAACATAAAAGTGGTAAAAATAAATATCAGTAGGGACAGAACAATGGTCCTCCTGGGGCAATCTGTGAAGATCTGGAAAAAAATTCCAGAATGAGGTTTAGTCCCTGTGAAGAATAAATGCTTCCAGGATGGATCCAATTAAAAAACAAGTGACAAGCCCTGGGATTAGCTGGGTTGGGGGGCTGCCTCAGTCCCAGTCAGAGGAATTTTTGCCCCTGGGGCAGTGTGGGGAGTTGGGCATTTGAACTGGGGAAGATCAAAGAAATAAGAAATGCCAAACCCAGTTGTTCTATGGAGATGCAGCTGCACTGAGAAGGAACCAGCACATTCCCTGGTGACTACAGAAAAAGTGGGGCAGGGATGCTGCTAATCATGGGCCCTTATAGGAAGCCAGAGGTCTTGGTTTCAATTCCAAACCAGAAAGGGAGAAGTGAGGGAGGATCTGAGGTCAGAGTCACCACCTGCCCATACCTCAGGCTAGAGGTTATTACAAAAACTAAACTGCTACAAACAAACAAAAAAAAATGAATGGACAAAGGAGAAGAAATCCGACCATAAAGAGTTACTATAGGAATCGAGAAGATGGGGGTTCATTTTCAGAGGAGGATGTTGGAGCAAAAAAAAAAACCCTCTTCTACATCAAAGAGTAATATCAAATGGTCACCTGCCCAAAAAGAATCCATAAAAGAACTTTGAAAAAACAAAATCAACTGAGAAAGATTGAAGAAAAACTAAAAAGAGGAAGAAAAATCCAAGAAAAACAAGTTTATGAAAAGAAAGTCAACCGATTAGATTAGAATCAGTATCTTAAGGAACAAAGTGACTCCATGAAAATCAAAATTGGGTAAGGGGAAGAAATAATAAAATATAATGAATGAAGAAATGCAAGAAAATGTGAAACATCTCATAAGAAAAACAACTGATCTGGAGAACAATTCAAGAAGAGAAAACATAACAATAATAAGACAACCTGAAAACTTTGATTAAACAAAGAATCTTGATACAATAATACAAGAAAGAACTAAATTATTCTGAAGCATTAGAACAAGAGGGGCAGATAGAAATAGAAAAAAATACACCAGTAGCCACCTGAAATGATCCAACAAGGAAAACCCACAGGAATATCATAGTCAAATTCCAAAATCCCCAGCTCAAAGACCAAATATTATGAGCAAAAAAAAAAAAATGTGGCTGTGACACAGTTAGAGTGAAACAACACCTGGGAGCAGTGACACTAAAAGACCCCAAGTCTTACCCAACCAAGTTAGGCATAATCCTGTATGAAAAATAAAATGGGAATTTAATGAACTGGCAGATTTTCAGGTTATCGTTAAAAAAAACCCTTACCTTAATAGAAGATTTGATATACGTGAGCCAAGAGAAAAGTAATATGCGTACCAAAGACTAATTGCAAGGCACTCAATAGACAGACTATTTACCTTCTAGGTATGTAAAATGTATAACTACAGTTGTTATTATTAATTGAGTAGCTCATAAGAAAGACTGGGGCAGACCTGAGTATATTATGATTTTAAAAAGTAAAACCATTTAGGAACAGCTAAAAAAAGTAATTATTTTATACAAATGAGGTGCAAGAGGAGGAAGAGACAAAGAGAAATTCAATGCGGGAGGAGGACTGGTATTTCTGAAAACCTATTTTCATTGGGAATGGAATCAGGAGAGAATAAAGCATAAATATCTAGAAAAGTATAAAAATCTTCTAAATTATGAAAGAAATAAAACACTAAGGGAGTAGGGAGGGGGGAGATGATAAGGAAGGGATTTTTTAGAGGGGAAAATGAGGGAATAGGTTAAAAGGTTATACAGAAAGGAGTTTAGATTAATGGAAATGGGAAGATATGGGAGGGATTCTTAGAGAGATAGGTTAAGTAATAAGAGGGCAAAGTAGTGGAAAGAAGTAAAGTAGAGGAGTCAGGAAGGATAGTAAATAAGAGATATGCAGAAATATAAAATACAGATCAGTAGAATTTGTTAGGGAAAAATGCAGCAGGGATGGTAATGATGAACTCGGGCAAAGTTAAAGCTAAAATAGATTTAATCAAAAGAGAAAAATAGGGAAACTATTCTATATAGCAGTCATATTTGCCTATGTTGTTTTGTACTATTTAAAACAATTAAACAGTATAAAGTGGTGTGGGGCAGGAAAAAAATGAGTTACTGGACATAGAAAAATATGAAAAGAAAAAAAACTCATGAAAAACAAGTCAATGGCTTGTTAAAGGAGATTCAAAAAATGCTGAAGAAAACAACACCTTAAAAATGGACTAACACAAATGGCAAAAGAAGTTCAAAAAGTCAAGGAGGAGAAAGATGCCTTAAAACACAGAATGGGCCAAATTGAAAAAGAGGTCCAAAAGCTCACTGAGGAAAATAATTCCTTAAAAATTAAAATGGAGAGGGGGCGGAGCCAAGATGGCGGAGTAGAAAGACTCACCTATGCTAGGTCCGAACCCACAGCCCATAGATTTCCTATAAAAAGAACTCCTGACAAATCCTGGAACAGTGGAAGCCACGCAGCAACACAGTGAAGG
>CM053770.1:389985959-390002318 GCA_028658325.1 Potorous gilbertii | reverse complement strand
ACAAATGGGGAGAAAATTTTGGAACCCAAAATCTTGTGAAAATGAATGTAAAAAGTTAAATAAATGTATTAAAAAAAAAAAAAAAGAATTTGCATGTCACATATCCTCCTCACTTCTGATTTCTTTTGAAAAACTGACTTCAATTCTCCTTTTTCTGAAAGTCTATTTATTTCAAAGAAAGTTTAGCTTAATAGGATATTATTTGGAAGGTAAATCAAATTATCTTGTGCTTCAGCTTATTATATTCAATTTTTTTCCTTTGATTTCTTATAAATGATGAATGGTTTTATAAGATTCAGTCTGACTTTTCTTGCTATGTAGGAGGTTTTCTTGGATTCTGGCAGCATTTGTTGCCTGATGTTTTGAAGTATGAATATGATACTTTTCATGAGAGGAAAATTTAAGGTTCCTCTGTGAATGTTCTTTCTATTTGTATACTTTGCTTTAATTCTAATAATTCAGAATAATTTTCTTATATGATTTGTAATAATATGCTGATATGTAATATTAGTTGTTGGGTTTTTTTATTTCATTCTGGCTTCTACAAGAACCATAAACATTGTTTTGTCTCTTCTCATTCTCTAATCATTCATAAATATAAAGAGTTCATATTATTTGAATCTTGCTATCTTTTTATAATTTCAATTTTGTTTAGTATTCTTCCACTTCTGCATATATGAATTCCAAATGTGTCATTCTCTTTTCATAAGAACTGGTATTTTGGAAGGCCCCATCCTTACACTGCTCTAAATTTTCTACTTTCTTATTTTTCTTCTTTGCTTCATCTTTGAAAGCTACATTTTCCCACCTGATTCTGATCCTTATATTTCCTCTTAATACTTCTTTAATTCCTTTATTGCTCTTCTGAACCATTCTAAAGGATCTTACTCTTTTTAATGACAATTTCTGAAGATCTGATAGAATTTGAATACTATTGAATTATAGAATATTCTCCTCATTGAAGGTTTTTCAGTTCATTCCTTTTCATTCTGTAGCTTCTTATTGCATTTGACTCTTTTTTCTCTATTTTTCATTTTTTCCTTTTTGTTCAGTGCATTGTGTATTTATTATATGAATCATTTCTTATTGCCTCTTTGTTATTGTATTGAACTGAAATGAATTGAGCTCAACTTTAAAACTTGTATGATCTATAGCTCTGAAGCTCAAATAGCAATATTTGTTTTTCCTTTTTTTGCTTTGGAAAGTGAATTGAAGATCACTTTAAATTATAAATACTGTGTTTCTTGTAGCCCTAATCTTTTTCCTTTGAAGATTGAACACAAATAAACAAATGCTTTACTTTTATATACAGTTGATACACATATTTATATGTATGTATCTGTTTCATCTCTGCTCCTTGTCATTATTTTGTTATGCTAGTTTGTATACTGCTTGCTACTTTGAGAGAATATGCTCTTAGAATCATCAAAGTGGAAGAGACCATAGGGCCATTTAGCCCTACTCTCTCATTTTTCACAGATACTCTGCTAATTCACATTCTTCCATTTCAGTTATATGTTTTATTCTTATCCCTTAAAAAAAATGTTTATCTATCTGTTCTAGTTGTTTTATGGTACCAATAAGGGACTTGGCTCACAGCCAATCTCTCAGTTGGCCTTCTTGCTAGATATAATGTTTTTTCAGACAGCTTTGAAGGAAACCCTTCACAATTGAGCCTGTCTCTCATCCTGAGCTGCCAAATCTCTCTTATGTAGACATTTCTCTGAGTAGATTCATGAATCTGCTTTGATGACAGAAGGAGGCCAGGAGTTGGATCGTTATTAAATAAAGACCCTGAGATGCAGTTACAGATGCCACTGCACTCATGTAGATCTCAAGAGCACAGTTTGGCAATATAAGTGGTGAGTAGAAACTGGGTAAAGCTGTGAGTGGTGAGACGGTAAAATATGCTTCTGTTGTTTTTATCTGTAGGGATTATCTTGTGCAGATTGAGTTTTCCCATTTTTCCCCATGTTTTTAGTACATTTCTTGGTTCGTATGTTATTGATTTGGGGTGTTAAGGATAACTTGGCTTAGCTGCAACCTCTGACTCAGTCATCTGTCTGAGAACTCTCTGGATTATTGTCTTTAAAGCATAAAGTAATATACAAGAAATTAAGCAGCAAAATTTATTAGCTAATGAAGCTATTTTTCTGTTTCTTTAGTTCCTCAAGTACATTTAATCTATATAAATATTCCTTCCCTTCTTTCTGATTGTTACTATGCGTAAACAAACCTTGGGGCAGACTCTTGGAAAACAAAATTAACTTTAAGTTTTGAATTAAATAATTTGACCTCCTTGATGGCAACTCATGACATATGACTAATAAAATTCTACCTGTCTCCATTTGTCTGTCTGTCTCTCTCTCTTTCTATCTCTGTCTCTGTCTCTCTGTCTCTCTCTCTCTCTCTCTCTCTCTCTCCTTTATTTAATCACATTACTAAGGGAAAACCAAAATAGAAAGTTTATTAGGGATTTGTTAAACTAGAAAGAGTTCAAACAATACTTCTCAAATGACTTAAGTGAAAGACTACTATATTTGCATCCTACCTCATAATTGATAGCCTGAAAGGTCTACAAGACAGAAAAGTAAATTGGGGAACATCTCATAGAGCTAGAAATCTATATTGTCTTATATAATTTTCTATCTTCTTTAGTGTATCAACTCAATCTCTCAGGGTTTAAAAAAAGAAAAATGGTCATAGACTATATAATTTGTTTTTTTTATGAGAAAGTCCCTGAATGAACATTTTTCTCTTCTGTTAGTTTCTTTCTTGAATCAAATTTCTCACATTTCCTTGATTTCCAAAGTTGAATGTGAGAACAGAAATCAAATGAAGCAGCCTTGAAAACAAGACACCTGAAATGACTGAATTCCACTAACACTTGCACATTGATCAGTGAATTTTGCCATATGACTTATTTCAGCAATGGCCCTAGAATGGTCAGAGTTTGTCATAATTGTTTCTAATAGAACAGAAATGTTTCATTCATTAGCACTTAACATCAACATAAAACCATAGGTTGAGTACTGAAGGACAGGTTTAGATTTTTGGTTACTGAGTAAGTCACTTCCATAGGCCTCAATTTCATCTACAAAATAATCAAATTGCACTAGTTGATTTTTGGTGAATATTTCAGATCTTAACCTTCTTCTTCAGATCTTCTATCGTCCAGTTTATCCTTTGCATTTTATAGGTATGGAAGTTAATATGCAAGGGAGTTGAGGGGGTGGAGCCAAGATGATAGAGTAGAAGCAAGGACCTGCTAGAGCTCTCCCCACAAACCCCTCAAAAGAACCTATAAAAATGACTCTAAACAAATTCTAGAGCAGAAACAGTCACAAAATGACAGACTGAAGCAAATTTCCAGCCCAAGACAATCTGGAAGGGCAAGAGGAAGAGTGTAGTGCAACACGTTAAAAGCTGAGTACAGTTTGGCATGGGCTGCCCCAGCACACATTGAGATAGAGTAGGCCTTAGGGGACTGAATCACTGATGGCTGGTGCAGTTTCTAGACTTCTCAACCCACAAACATGAAAGACACCTTCAAAGGTCAGTGGGAAGGAAAGGTCTCTTACTTGGCTGAGAAGGGAGTTTGATCCAGCCCCAGATCCAGGATGGTGGTAGCCACTGATAAAACAGAGGCTACCTCTGGAGCACTCCAAATAATAAAGAGCTCAAAAGTCAAGTAATTGGCTGGGAAAATGAACAAACTGGGGGGAAAAGACTATAGATTTTTACTTTCTTGATGAAGAGGTATTTTCTTATGTCATTGGTGACAAGAAAAATCAAAACATATAACCAGAAGAAGACAAAAAAGCTAAAAGTTCCTGCATCGAGTCTCTAAAAAAATGTAAATTTATCTCAGGCCATGGGCGAACTCAAAAAGGATTTTGAAAATCAAGTAAGAGAAGTAGAGGCAAAATTGGGGAGGGAAATGAAATTGATACAAGAAAATCATGAAAAACAAATCAACAGCTGCTAAAAGAAATTCCCTAAAATGTGAAGAAAATAGCACCTTTAAAAATAGACTAACCTACATGATAAAAGAGGTTCAAAAATGAGCAGAAGAATGCCTTGAAAAGCGACATGGGCCAAATGGAAAAAGAGGGTCAAAAGCTCACTGAAGAAAATAATTCCTTAAAAATTAGAATGGAGAGAATAGAAGCTAATGACTTTATGAGAAAGCAAGAAATCATAATATAAAACCAAAAAAATGAAAAAAATAGAAGACATTGTAAAGTATCTTCTTAGAAAAACTATTGACCTGGAATAGATCCAGGAGAGATAATATGAAAATTATTGGACTACCTGAAAGCCAAGATCAAAAAAAGAGCTTAGACTTCATCTTTGAAGAAATTATCAATGATATTCTAGAAAGAGAGGGTAAGATAGAAAGAATCCACCAATCACCTCCTGAAAGAGATTTAAAAAGGAAAACACCTAGGTATATTGTAGCCAATTCCAGAGTTCCCAGGTCAAGGAGAAAATATTATAAGCAGCCAGAAAGAAACAATTCAACTATTGTGGAAATACAATCAGGATAACACAAGATTTCACAGCTTCTGCATTAAGGGATCTGAGGGCTTGGAACATGATATTCTAAGGTCAGAGGAGATACGATTAAAATCAAGAATCACTTACCCAGCAAAAATGAGTATAATACTTCAGGGGAAAATTGGAACTTCAATGAAATAGAGGACTTCCAAGCATTCTTGTTGAAAAGACCAGAGCTGAATAGAAAATCTGCCTTTTAAATACAAAAATCAAGAAAAGCATGAAAAAGTACACAGGAAAAAGAAACTATAAGGGATTTATTAAAATTGAACTTTTTACATTCCTAGAAAGATGATATTTGTAACTCATGAGACCTTTCTCGGTATTAAGATAGTTGGAGGGAATATGCATATATATATATATATATATATATATATATATATACATATACATATACATACATACATATATACATATATGTATACACACACATACAAACACAATACACACATATATACATATATATGCATATGTATGTGTGTATATAAACATATGTATGTATATCCCATATATGTTTATATGTGTGTGTGTGTAGATATATATATAAATATATATATCTACATATACAGAGAGAAAGGAAGAGTGCATAGGATGAGTTGAATATGAAGGGATTATATCTGAAAAAGAAATTTAAGTGTTGAGAAGGAAATACTAGGAAAAAAGAATGGGAGAGGTAGAAGTTAGTAAATCATCTCACATAAAAGAGGCAAGAAAGAGCTTTTACAATGGAGGGGAAGTAGGGAAAGATGAGAGGGAATAAGTCAGCTACTTTCATCAGATTTGGCTTCAGGAGGGAATAACAAACACACTCACTTGGGTATAGAAGTTTATCTTATCCTACAGGAAAGCAGAGAGAAAAGGAGGATAGAACAAGATAGAGGGAAATATAGTTAGTTCTTCACAACATGACTGTTATGGAAGTGTTTTGCATGACTGCACATGTATAACCTATATCAAATTGTTTGCCATCTCAGTGAGGGTGGATGGGGATGGGGGAAGGCAGAGAATGTAGAACTTAAAGCTTTAAAAATAAATGTTAAAAATTGTTTTAACATGCCACTAGAAAATAAGATATATAGACAATGGGGTATAGAAATCTATCTTACTCTACAGGAAAACAGAAGAGAAGGGGATGGGGTGGGGTCAGTGATACAAGTGATGGCAGACTGAAGGAAAGTGTAATCAGAATACACAGTGTCCTGAGGTGGTAGTCCTCCTGAGGGGAGAGATGAGGAGAAAATTTGAAATTCAAAATTTTGTGGAATTGAATATTGAAAACTTAAAATAAATAATTTTTTTTTAAAAAGAGCTAAGTGCTTCAGAAGCAAAAGACTTGGAATTAAATGACCATGCTAGATTTTAACCAAGCCTCCCTCACTCCAAATAATTTTCTGCTCTTTTGTACCATACTTTTGCCCCCATGAGATCCTGAGACCTTGAACTTCTTCCATTAGCTATCTTCAAGTCAATACATTAATCACAACCCTAGCTCTAGTAAATCTGCCCTCCCAGTAATAGGATGCTTGATGATTGGAAGTAATTTGTTCACATTCTTCCTTCCACTGAATACAACAAAGAAAAGTGACTCTCCCATAAATTGGTTGTGAAATACATTCTTTTTCATTACAGGAAAACACTGATATAAACTTAAATGAGTTCTGGAAAGTTTTTCATTGACAATCTTTGATATTTGACTTGCTTTTGAAAGTTTGTTTGTTTTTACTCTTCTACATTTAAGAATAACAAGAAATGCCTCCCTAAGGAAGCTACTCTTTCTCATTAAAGCTAGAGAGTCAGTCTTGTTTATCTTAGCCCTCATGGGGTCAACAATATGGTATTACAGACCATGGAAATGAGTTTCTAATGAATGATGTCATTATTCATATCTAATCATATAGGTTGTGATGTATTTTCTCCTTCTGGAAAACTTAAAAAAAACCTTCAGAGAAGGTTCTCCACATTCACCTCCTGTTCCCTCTACCTGTGAGATCAGAACAATTTCCACTTAAAACACTGCAAGAAGTAGCTATAAATGTGCTGGAGCCTTCTTAGCTACAAGAACAAGATAATTTCTTTTTTAGTCATTTAGTTATTTTGTTAAGATCTCTTTTATTATAAAGGTCTTTGGAAGTGCTATAATTTGTTTAATTATATTTAGCCTATGGTGGTTGGAAATCAAAGTTATAAGACCCTTTTAAAAAGTCAAGTAGACAATTCGTTTTTCCCAGGCATAATTGAGCAGTGTGTGTGTGTGTGTGTGTGTGTGTGTGTGTGTGTGTGTGGGTGTGTTTTAAGATAGAAATGGCCTTTCTCACCAATATAAAATTGGAACTATGAGCTCCTTGAAGCAGGATGCCTTTAGAACAGGAGAATCATGGCTATGGAGACCTACCTCAGAAAGACATTCAACCCCAGAATATTTCAGAAAAAATAAAATAACCTTTGCATAACTAAGAAAGATATTGGTGAAAGGCATTCAGGGTATGATAACTTAGCAATATAATAGATAGGAAAGCAATGTTTTCATAACATTCTCATAAGAATTCCTAGTACTTAAAAATATTACATAATTTTTGAAGATAGAAAGCTTATCAATAAAAGTTACAACACATCAAATTATAATACAAAGACAATACATAGAATGCTAGGTGGTATAGAGATGCTGGGCTTACAGTCAGAAAGACTAGAGTTCAAATCTTGTTTCAGACACTTACTAACTGTGTGACAATGGGAAAGTTATTCTCTCAACTTCAATTTTAATTTATCTGACATTAATCTTCTATTTTCCTGTAGAGTGTAGTAGGAAATAAGATATGTAGGCAATGGGGTTGCCTACATATCTTATTTCCTACTAGCATGTTAAGACAAATTTTAACATTTATTTTTAAACCTTTAAGTTCTACAATGTCTTCCTTCCCCCATCCCCATCCATCCTCATTGGGATGTGTAGTCATGCAAAACACTTTCCTAACAGTCATGCTGTGAAGGACTAACTATTTTTCCCTCTGTCTGGTTCCACCCTTCTTTCCCTCCCTGCTTTCCTGTAGGATAAGATAAACTTCCATATCCAAGTGAGTGTATGTTATTCCCTCCTGAAGCCAAATCCAACGAGTAGCCTCAGCTTCCTCACTCTGAAATAGAGACCATAATGGCTTTGTTCTTATAAGATTATAGTGTGCATCAAATAAGTTTATACATGTAAAGTAATTTCAAACTTTAAAAGTGTTAAAGTGCCGTCTAAATGTTAGATGTTGTGGTTGTTGTTGCTACTGTCATTGTTATTACTGTCAGAACTCCAGGTCTTTATTACAAGTTTCCTGCTAGATACTGGCATCTGGAAAATATGACAAAGCTTCCAACTCAGTCCACCCAAAATTGACTTCATCATCTCTGTTTGCTCTTATTTCACCCTTTCACCCATCTTTCCCTTCATTTCTTTGATTCTTTTCAGAGTTACAATTATCTCAGTTATGCATATTTAAAGTCTCATAGCCTTTCTTCTCATAGCCCTCATTTCTAGTTTCCAAGGCCTGATGAATCTGTATCAAAAATATTTTTCATTTTCATCCCTTCATCTTCAATCATATAACCATATATCCTCTAGAGCAGTTATTTTAAATCTTTTGGTCTCAAGACCCCTTTATACTCTTAAAACTTATTGATGATCCCAAATAACTTTTGCTTATATGGATTATATCTATATTTGCCATATTAGAAATAAAAGTTGATAATTTCCAAATAGGGATGAGTGCTATTGATTTAATCTTTTGCAAATCTCTTTAATATCTGATTTAAAAGAATATTGCTAGTTTCTAATATCTGTTTCTGAATTCAATCTGTTATCATGATGTCTTATTTAAAGCATATGATGAAAGTCAATCATCAGATATATGTAGTTGGAAAAGGGAGTATTTTAATAGCTTTTTCAGATGTTTGTGAACCTTCTTATTTGACACTGCACCAAAAATTAGTAACTGGTAATTTCTTAAAAATTAGTTGCAATGTAGAATGTGAAAAAAATATCAATGAACCTTTTGTACTCTGTTACCAGGCTCAGGAGACACATAAGCCTCTTAAAGTCCAGCACTTCATCTTGAGCTTTGAATGGGTCACTTACACATGAATGATTTTGTTCCATCATACATTGGTCATTTGGAAAACAGCAGTTAATTGAATTACAAAGGTCTTACTAATGCTCTTAATATTGTCACATTTTATTATTAACATCATTACTAATCTGATCAGAAAAAGTTTTTAAGTATTTAGATGTTGTCAAGATCACAGGGACCCAGGTAAAAGTTTTCCAAAATCCTAATTTTCACTTAAAGTTTAAATATTATCATCAGCAACAAACACTGTCAACTGTTTTCCATGAAGTGACAGGCTCACTTCTTTCATTTCTAAGAAAATGACTGCCAAATAGCCAAGTCCAAATATCTACAGTTTCTGTCAATCACTCTTTCAAGTCAAAATGGTATTCCATGAAAAAAGCAGCTAATTCAACTCACACCTCTAGCAAATACAAAATTGTTTTTCCTTGAAATGAACACCAGCAGAAAGGCTTTATTTGTGTCATTGCATCATGTAGAATAATAAAAAGATGTTTACTCAAGGGTTGAGATTTAATCAAATTAATAATTTTATAGCTTCATCAAGAATATTCTTTTTTGTGTCAAGTTATTCTTTTTAATTTTGTCATTTGGACTATTACTGTAATATACATTGCGCTTACTGATAGGATGACTTCAAAAAAGAAATCTTTGTGAAAAAGTCTATAACAACATCTGGAGATTTTTAGTCCAAAATTTCTCAATATTCATTTTGATAAATAACAATATTATTTTTAAAATTTAATCAATTTATCTGTTTTCAATTTTCAACGATCACTTGTATAAGTTTTAAATTTTCTCATCCTCCCTCCCCTCTCATCAAGAACATTCTTAAGTCAGTGTATCTCTTTTTTTCTCTGCCAGTATGTGGTGGTGAAGAACTCAACGAATACTTGGACAGTTTTGTGTTCCTGCTTTAATTCATTCTATGACACCAATAGTTTTTTGTACCATCAGCATGAATGCCAACAGTCTTTCTGGGACAAACCATAAGACATCATCTATGCATACATACAGATATAAACATATTATATATATGTGTGTGTGTACATATATGTGTATAAATATATATGTCTTTTTATTATATGTAGTATAATATATTTCTATATACACTCTTTCATTCTAGAATCATTTCTGTTTATTACCAAGTTGTTCCCTTCCCCCAATTCTCCCATCTGAATATCTTGCTTCTTTCTTTATTGAGAAAATCAGGGTCATTTGATGTGAGCTCTCCTCTTCCCTGTTCTATTCACCTTATATAATATCTACATTATTTTCCACTATTTCCTTCTTTCCCTACTTTATGACAAAGAGGTGGCTCTTCTCCTTGTTGAGGTCCAACTTGGAATATAACAATTTACCACACCATTTACCCCTACCAGCAATCCATCAATATGCAGTTTGTTGGTTCATTTGTTTGCTCAGTTCTCAGAGTTTTTGATCTACTTACTATATTTGCAATCCTTGATTATCCTATCCTCTTGTCTACTCTACACTCTCTGGGTTTTTTTGTGACATTATTTTGTCCTGGTTGTCCTCCTATATGCCTGACCACCTCGTATTACTCTTCTTTGCTGGTTTATCATCCATATTACATTCCCTAACTTTTGATGTTCTCAAGTTTTTTTCTCCTAGTTCACTTCTTGCCTCTATCTACAGTCTCTTGTCAGCCTCATCAACTCCCATGAGTTTCATTAATATCTCTATGAAGATGATATATTCTTTCGATAGGGAAAATCTGGGGTAGCTGTGTCTTTAAAGTTAAGGCAAATCACTGTGAGGCAAGAGGTTTTCTTTAAGCCACTGAAGTAAATAGAAAGTGCATGTAAGTAGGTGGTTCAGTGGATAGAATGTCACTCCATTGACCCACTCAACTACAAACAGTTGTCAATGAAATTCTTAGAACAAAGAAGTTAATTCTCTTTCCCGCCAATCAAAAGTCACTTAGCTGTAGCTTTCTGTAGATTGAGTGCTTCTAAATGCCAGAGCTCTGACAGAGTAACCTTTTAGTTCTCTACTGTATTTTTAATATGCAGGTTCCTGTATTAGGTTCCTACATCTATTGAGTCTTGTATTTCAAAGTCAAATTTTTCTTGCAGTTCTGGTCTATTCACCAGGAATGTTCAAAAATCCTCTTTTTCATTGAATATCCCTTTTTCCTCAGAAGGATTATACTCAGTTTTACTCTGTATGTAATTCTTGTCTGTAATCCTAGCTCCTTTGCTATCAGAAATATTATATTATGTAATATGTAGAACGTAGAAACTTCTAAATCTTGTGCTATCCTGACTATGACTTCACAATATTTAAATTGTTTCCTTATGACTTCTTGCAATATTTTCTCCTTGACCTGGGAGCTCTTGAATTTGGTTATAATATTTCTATCCCTACATCCTATCTTTGTGGTTTAGGTGTTTTCAGTCATGTCTGACTCTTCATGAATCCATTTGGATTTTCCTAGCAAGGATACTGGAGTGATTTGCCATCTTCTTCTCCAGCTCAGAAAACTGAGGGAAACAGAGTTGAGTGACTTGCCTCAGGTTACACATCTAGTAAGTGTCTGAGATCAAATTTGAATTCAGGACAATGAGTCTACTTGACTCCAGGACAGACATTTTATCCACTGAATCACCTATCTATATGCACTTCCTACCTACTTCAGAGGTTTAAAGAAAACCTCTTGACTCACAGTGATTTGCCTTAAATTTAAAAAGATACAGCTCGCCAGATTTTCCATCAAAAGACTAGTCCTTTGTAAATCATATCTCAGGCTCAAATGTTTTTATGAGTTTTCTTTTTTTTTTAGTTATAAAACAGTTACCTACAAATAAGCTGAGATAATACAATCCCCTTCAGTTTTAGAATCCTCAATATGATTAAATATCACTTAGAGGTATCATTAAAATGATGTTTCTTCACACTGAGACTTTTTGAAGTTTTAATGAATAAAAATTTTTATCTTTTTCTCTTTAAAATCAAATTGTTACTTCATATGTGAACTATTATTCTGCATTGTCCACAAGGGGGATCTAATTTCTTATGTTTGAACCACAGTTTATTTTTTGTCTCAAATTGCTCAAATTTCATCTGAAAATTGTTTCTTCACATACTTATGTAATTCACCTATGTTTTTAAAAAATGCCTCCCTTCCTATTTTCCAAAGAAAGCAAATTTCAAATAGAAAAAATTATGTAACCTGAGCAAGTTTGGGCATGCAAAGTTTCAGCAACATGGAGGTAAATGTTGAGGGAGCATATCCAGATTATCTATTATGGAGGCCTCTGCATTCCCTATCATGTGGTTGTGGGTAGCCTCCTTTTACTGTTTGCCAGTATCTTTAAAACTGATGACTAAGTCTTTTGGGAACAAATTTCTGTGCTTAGTTATTACCTAGACATGAAAGAAGAACCAGCCATTACTGGTTTTTATTGAGTACATGATTTGGCCTTAGGCAGTTGTGGAAATTAGAATACAGGCCAGTAAAAGATAAGCACCAATGAAGTTAAGACAATATTCAGGGAATGGTCCCAAATGAAGGTACACGTGGAAGTATGAACACCACGATTTAAAGTGGAGCATTGTGTCAAAGTTGGACAAGCCTCTAGAAATCAGCAATCACAATGAAACAGAAGGTCATCCTGGAGAGCAGGTAAAACTCATTCAAGTGTCTGTTACCTTACAAATGTCCTTCTATTTTCTGAGTTTTCATTTCATCAAAATAAGTCTTCTCCTAGTGAGTCATTTCCCATGTCACCAGGAATAGGTACTCTGTCATTAGTAAAGATTTTGTAATTAGGAATCTATTGTATCCAAGAGCTCTCCAAGTTTGGGGGAGAGGGAGAAAAAGAAAAGGAATAACTTATTAATTCAAAAATACAATTGTAAAAAAAATAATCATCCTACTAAAATAAGTTGATCATGGGGTAAAATTATCTCTATTTTTTTTACTTCCCTTTTACCAGCTCTGTGACTTCATTAGCATAAGGAATTCCTGGTAAGGACTCTACCTCTACTAATGCTGATCAAAACCTTATCTGCAGCTAAGTATGTTAGATGGTTGCCTGGGGCACTGAAAAATTAAGTGACTTGCTAATAAGAATCAGATGTAGGACTGGAACCCACTTCCTCTTGCCTGTAAGGTGAGCTCTCTATGCACCATGCCATGATGATCAAGTTATTATACTACATATATCATATACAAAGAAAAACATTTTTGAGAAGTATATGGCACCTTAAGAAAATATCTGTAATGTAACATTTCTCCTAAAATCAATTTTATTTTTTCTCTGTGTCAGTTTAATCAATTAATTAATAAGCATACCCACTGTGTAAACAACATTCTGACAGGATACTTTGGAAAGTTATGTGAACATGGGTTTTCTGCCACGATATGGAAATAGTTTTCTTACAGAATAAAAAAAAAAATAAACTAAGAGAACCAGCTAAAATCTCAGTGTTCAGGGATAACTGGTAATTTAATATGACTCGAGTTCATTGAATGTGAACAAGGTCTGACAAGAAGAGATGAGAAATACATCAAGATCTTTATATAATGTTCATCTGTATGATGCACTTTATGCCTTTTTAATGAATACTTTTTTGAACAAAATAGTTAGATGAATACATTCAGAAGATAAATATTTTCTGGTATTTACCAAAACACATACACATTGCTAAATACAGTTTCTATGCTATTCTAGTTTGAGAAAAAATAGTAGAGGATCATTTCAAATTTATTTTTGCTTCCTACTCTTGACAGTTTCAGTCCCATTACAGAGAAACATAGATGGAGAAAAACACCCTGAAGTTTCATCATGAAAATTTAGACAAAGGAAAAGGGAGACATGGAAAGAGAAGGAAGACAAGAGAAGTGAAGTAATTATGAATAATGGCTAGTGCTTTATGCTTCTCTTTAGAATATCTTCATAAAGGCATTATATAAGGCCCCTTATGGGACCCAATTGTTCTATTTAAACTTCTCTACTTTAATAATGAAAATTCTGAAGTCTACCTTTGTCAGAAGCATGAATATAATTGTTAAATTAGCTTTCACTTAATATGAAGTTCCTGCAGAAGTATTATTTCACTTGTGCATTGGTTCTCAGATCATGGGAATCAATAAATGGAGATTTTGTTCTCTATTTCATTTTGAAATACACCTCTCCCCCCACCCCAATAATGGGGGATGGGAGAGGCGTAGCTGAAAGAAGCAAAGAAGGAAGGCTTAAGCTGCATGTCAGGTTTCAACGAGTCTGAGGTCAAGACAGCATCAGCATCAGCTTTGTCTCTGTCATAACCTTTCCCAGCTTCCCACTGTTTCCATTGTCGCTGATGTACATAATAAAAAAAAAAGTCTCCACAAGATAGAACATCCCACTTCATCCCATTTGTTTTCTTTACATGAGCACTTTAGGCATAATTTTACATAGTTGTAATAGTGTCAAGATAAAAAAGAGAAGATGTAATACATCATCCCAAGAGCTAGTTATAGAAATCAGATGTAAGAAATTAGAAGTAGTTTTAAAGTCTGCAAATGAATCCAGTGAATCAGAGGCATAGACTGTTCTGAGCCTTTCCCAAAAAGAATGATGAAGAAAAGTAGAAATGACCTATTCCTCACCCTTCTGGGATAATTTTTCCCCTCCTTTGTTCCCATTCAAATCCTACCAGTCTTTCAAAGGTCAACTGTGTCTGACCTTCATAAAGCCTTCCCCAAATATCCCAGTTCACACTGATCCCTCTGTCCTTTGAATTCATACCACATTTTCTGTAACATTCCTTTCATCATTTCTTTTTTCATTCTTATTTAAATTTTAAATGTTTCATGTTTTTTTGTCCTACTTCTCCATTAAGACTATTTTCTTCTTGAGAGTCAGTATCTTATACATGGATCCATCATGGCACCTAACATAGCAAAATGCATAAAGTAGATTTTCAATTTATCTTTGGGCTAAACTTCCTCTTTGCAAGAATTCATCTAGGATATTGTCATTAGATGACATCTTTCTGAAAAAAAATATTACCTTTATAGTAAATAAAATGCTATATTTCTCATCTAACCATCCATTTATCCATTCCTTCTTTCATTTCCTCAATCATTTGTTTATTCATTAAAACATTTATTCAACAAGCATTTTGAGACTGCTCTTATGTGTCAGTTAATGGCTGAAGCACTGGGGTTTAGAAGATAAGAATGAAACAGTCCCTACCCTTATCACTTTGAGGAACCTCAGACAAAACTAGTCTACCCTTCTCAGTTTACAAAGGAGTGAATATAGAGCCTTAGAAGATGATATGTAAAGAGGTTGATTGTAACAGCTTGGATTTTGAACTCATTTCTCAATTTTCCATCATCCTTTCAAGCCCATCATGCTATCTCTACTAAAACAACACTATGAAATGGTACCTGCCAGTTCTAAAATTCTACTATTTTGTTATCTAGAATACACCTGTAATCTATTGAAGCATCATCAACATGGTTGATGCTCTCAGTGTCTGCTGTTTTTGGTGCCTTGCCTAAAAGCTGTAAAATGACTGAATTCAAGATGAACCACATCATCTCTGATGACTAGTAGTCTATATCTAATAAAGTTGTCTATTTATCTTTGTCTTTTGTTTTGGGAAATTTGTGAAAGTATTAGTTAAGTGGGTTTATGTAGTCATGGTACATGGCTTATGTACTCATTTGGACTAGTAATATTTCATAGATTTCAACTTTGTCTTCTTGACCAAGTAGTTATAAGATGTTAATTTCTTTCTCATTTGAGTAGATTCTTGATCTGCTTCATTTATCCAGTATGAGTTTAGACAAGTAACTTTTACTTTCTAGACTTCACTTTCCTCACCAGTAAAAGGAAGGTGTCAAACTAGATTGTCTCTAAGGTTTCTACTAGCTAGTTAACTCTTATTAGTAGACTAATCCTTGGCAATGAAAAATGCATCTCAAGGCTTCCCTGACCAACTGCTTTGTGTATAATACTAGATCAGGAATATGAGTATAAGATATCATCAAATTCCAAGGAAGATAACAACCTTAGAGGGGAGACTAGTCAAAAATTCCATCCCTGGTGTCATGACTTGCCCATATTTACACTGTTAAAATGACTGGTAAATATAGTGTCCGAGAATCACTTTCTGGATATTTCCTCTGACTCTCCCAGTTAGGATCTTCATATACGACATGTGACTTGCATTGACTCATGCTTCTCAGTGCCTCAAATTTTCATCTGACTTGTCAAATCAAGCTAGCAAGCTTTTATTAAAGGTTTATTATCTGCCAGGGCCCATGAAAATGCAATTTTTTTTTCATGTGTGTTGCTTCTTTTTTTTTCCTATCATACAAATTTATTTATTTAACTTTTTACATTCATTTTCACAAAATTTTGGATTCCATATTTTCTCCCCATTTGTCCCCTCTCCCCACCCCAATACACCGAGCCTTCAAATTTCCCCTATCACTAATCTGCCCTCTCTTCTACCATCCCTCCCTTCTCTTGTCCCCATCTTCTCTTCTGTCCTGTAGGGCCAGATAACTTTCTATTCCCCATTACCTGTATTTCTTATTTCCTAGTAGGAAGAACAATACTCAACAGTTGTTCCTAAAACTTTGAGTTCCAACTTCGCCCCATCCCTCCATCCCCACCCATTTCCTTTGGGAAGGCAGGCAGTTCAATATAGTCCATATCTGTGC
>CM053770.1:389907993-389985859 GCA_028658325.1 Potorous gilbertii | reverse complement strand
TGTCCCTCCCCAAGTGTTGACTTCAAATTGCTCCCTCCTCCCATTGCCCTCCCTTCCATCATTCCCCCACACCCTGCTTATCTCCTCCCCCAATTTCCTGTATTGTAAGATAGGTTTTCATACCAAAATGAGTGTGCATTTATTCCTTCCTTTAGTCGAATGTGATGAGAGTAAACTTCGTATTTTTCTCTCAGCTCTCCTCTTTTTACCTCCACTAAAAAGTCTCCTGCCTGCCTCTTCTATGAGAGATAATTTGCCCCATTCCAATTTATCCTCTCTCCTCCCAATGCATTTCTCTCTCACCGTTTACCTTCATTTTTTTAAGATATGATCCCATCCTATTCAATTCACTCTATGCTTTCTGTCTCTGTGCATGCGTGCATGTGTGTATGTGTGTGCGTGCATGCCTGTACATAGGTGTGTGTACATGTGTGTGTATGTGTGTGTGAAAGTAATACCACCAACTACCCAGATACTGAAAAATTTCAGGAGTCACCAATATTGTCTTTCCATATAGGAATGTAAACAGTTCAACTTTGGTAAGTCCCTTATGACTTCTCTTTGCTGTTTACCTTTTCATGCTTCTCTTCATTCTTGTGTTTGAAAGTCAAATTTTCTTTTCAGCTCTGGTCTTTTCATCAAGAATGCTTGAAAGTCCTCTATTTCATTGAAAGACCATTTTTTTCCCCTGAAGTATTATACTCAGTATTGCTGGGTAGGTGATTCTTGGTTTTAGACCTAGTTCCTTTGACTTCTGGAA
The DNA here is from genome assembly GCA_028658325.1 of Potorous gilbertii. Classification (NCBI taxonomy): domain Eukaryota; kingdom Metazoa; phylum Chordata; class Mammalia; order Diprotodontia; family Potoroidae; genus Potorous; species Potorous gilbertii. The sequence continues at coordinate 389,985,099 of CM053770.1, read as the reverse complement.
TATCCTATTCCACACCCTTCGATCCCTTAACGTAGAAGCTGCTAGATCTTGTGTTATCTGATTGTATTTACACAATCCTCAAATTGTTTCTTTCCAGCTGCTTGCAATATTTTCTCTTGACCTGGGAATTCTGCAATTTGGCCACAATGTTCCTAGGAGTTTCACTTTTTGGATCTCTTTCAGGTGGTGATCGGTGGATTCCTTGATTATTTTGCCCTTTGGTTCTAGAATATCAGGGCAGTTTTCCTTGATGATTTCATGAAGGATGATGTCTAGGCTCTTTTTTTGATCATGGCTTTCAGGTAGCCCCATAATTTTAAAATTGTCTCTCCTGGATCTATTTTCCAGGTCAGTTGTTTTTCCAATGAGATATTTCACATCAACTTACATTTTTTCATTCTTTTGGTTTTGTTTTGTGATTTCTTGGTTTCTCATAAAGTCATTAGCCTCCATCTGTTCCATTCTAATTTTGAGAGGACTATTTTCTTCAGTGAGCTTTTCAACCTCTTTTTCTATTTGACTAATTCTGCTTTTGAAAGCATTCTTCTCCTCATTGGTTTTTGAACCTCTTTTGCCATTTGAGTTAGCCTATTTTTCAAGGTGTTATTTTCTTCAGCATTTTTGAGGGTCTCCTTTAGCAAGGTTATTCTTGCATCTCTTTCATTTCTTTTCCCAGTTTTTCCTCCACCTGTCTAACTTTATTTTCACAATCCTTTTTGAGCTCTTCCATGGCCTGAGTCCATTGAATATCTATTTCACATGTTTGGGATACAGAGGCCTTGACTTCTGTGTCTTTCCCAGATGGTAAACATTGTTCTTCCTCATCAGAAAGGAAAGGAGGAAACATCTGGTTACCAAGAAAGTAACCTTCTATGGTCTTATTTTTTTTTCCCTTTTCTGGGCATTTTCCCAGCCAGTTACTTGACTTCTGAGATTTCTTTCCACACCCACCTCACGTCCAGATCTACCCAGCTAGTGCTTGGGGTCTGAGATTCAAATGCTGCTCCCTAGCCTCAGGGTTTTCAGCAGGGGGTAGGGCTGCTATTCAATGTGAGCTTAAGTTCTGGTGCTCAGGTTGGGACAGGGCTCAGTTACCTCAGGGGGTTTATGTGGAGACCTTCAACAATGCATCTGAGCTCCTGCCTGCTTTGTGAGCCCCAGTCTGCTGCTGCCTCTCAAGGGGGCCTGAGTTATGGAGACACCCTGCTCCCCTCTCAGCCTGTCCAGAAGTCTCTCTCACTGACCTGTGCGTCTGTGGGTGGAGGGACCTTCGCACCTGCCGGAGATTCTGTCCCTGAAGCCTGCTTGGATCTGCTCCTCTTGGGGCCACACGTCCAGTGCAAGGCTGTGTTCTGCTCCAGGTCCGGTGCGTGACGCACCTTTGGTGACGGTTTTTCAGGGCTCTCTGGAACAGAAATCTCCTCCACTCAATTGCTGCACAGTTTCTACTGCTCCAGAATTTGTTGGGAGTTCCTTTTTTACAGGTAATTTATGGGGCTGTGGGTTCGGAGCTAGCATATGTGAATCTTTCTACTCCACCATCCTGGCTTCTCCCCCTGAAAATGCAAATTTAAACAAAAACTTTCCCCTAACTTCAGAGAGCTTACATTTCTAATGGAGAAAAATAACTCATAATAGGTTGCATAAAGGGGGCAGGGGAAAAAAGAAGGTATTTAAGGCAAGAACATTATAGAGAAAGTCCAGGATAGCCAGGAGTGTCACTTAAAAGGAATGAAGACATAGATGAGATAGGTCTCACTTTTGAAACAGATGTTGTAGGAGGAGTCAACCAATCAGAGGGAGAAGTTACAATGTGTGAAGTTCATGGATGGAATGAGATTCCAAAGTGAAGAGGTTTCTGAGGCATTGTAAAGAAAGTTAAGTAGAGTCTAGAATGTACTCTAGAGAGAAATGCAATGTTCATGTTTTCTAGCTCCCATATAGACATTATAGAATAAGTTGGTGAAATTCATCACCAAGTTCAAAATATGTAACTATAACACTAAAACCCTAGTTAACAACTAAATTGTTTTTTCTAAACTATAAGTGTGACAAAATATCTAATTCTATATTTGCTCATAGCTATGAGTAGCCTATCAATATAATCATATTCACCATGCACCTTTCCATTACCTTTTATTTGACCTTCTACTTAAATTCTTCAGATACCAACATGTTCTGTAATACATGGCTAATAATGATAGTAGAAAAGGAGGTGAAAATTAGAGGAAGTAATTTTCCTGGTTCTACATTAAATAACTGAATAAATTGATCAATCAGTGTTTTAGCGCAGCATTTTCAGCATGTTCTATGCATTACTTTCTCTTACACTATACATTACATCAAATTTTTAGTATGTTTTATACAAAATATGCCCATGACATGTGAATTGAAATTCTGACAAACAGAATTTGGGATATTATCATTCATAGGTTTTGCGGAGGGGATTCCTATAATGAGAAAGACTTTGGATAAAATGAAATCTGTTGGCCCTTCCAATTATTAATACAACATCTCAAATAAGGGATGCAATCATTCCACTTGTTCCTTTTCAAAATGGAAATTACTATGTCCTGTTCTATTTTAGTCACTTTTTGGTCACTTAGTGGCATTGCCTCTAACAATTCTGAGTCTTAGTTTCTTTATCTGTAAAAATGGGGAATATAAAACTTTCACTGTTTACCTCTTTGGTTGCTATGAGGAAAAATGCTATATAAGCTAAATGATTACATACAGCTATATAAGTGCTATATAAGGATGTTGTTATTAGTTATTTTAACCAACAAATGTTATCAATTGACAGATTGATTCATTGGCAGCAAATCATTTGATTCGACTCAGCTCTGAGGATATATACTTCTGGGAAGTCCCCCTTCACCCAGGGGCTTGGTATATGCATCCCTACTGGGATGAACTGTCAAGTAAGTACTAAGCTCTCCATAGCTCTTAGGGAGTTAGACACCTTCTGTTTGTCAGTTCTACCTTCCTTGGTGAGGTAGTGCCAAAGTATTGCCCAAAAAATGAGATTTCTGAATTTGCCAAATCAGAAACCATCTCTAAGATCCCATCTCCTGTTCAAACTCCCACAACTTCTTGTACTTGTTATATTTCAGGTTGCTGCAGACTTTTGGATACTGGATTTATCATTTCTTCTAAGCATAGAATTAATCAACCAACAAATAGTGGCACATAGTAGGTGTAGAATTAAATGCTGATTGCCTTGACTTGACTCATGACAAAAACACTATGTCTAATAAAGCATCTAACCAGTAGCTGCTAAGTCTACTATATTCTGAAAGATTTTTTGGATATAAGATCAATCCAAAACCAGAACTTCTAAGTGAACAGTATAAAACCTTCTTATATAAGTAAAAGAGCATAAGCAAACAACAGTTTCAACAGGATGTTCAATTTATATTTCCAGTAGGACAGTTCATCAGAGGAGGGTGCAGATATTCTTGAGGAACTCCGAATCTGGGACTAATGGCATAAGGGATAGTCTCAAACTTATGACTCTTTAGATGAGCTAAGAAACAAGCAAATAACAGTTTAATTCTATTTTTGAATGCCTATGTGCAAAAGGTCAATTTCCCTGCAAGTAGCACCTGTATAAGGAGTTAATTTGCCCTAGATATTATAATGTTGTTCTTTGTCTCCTTCCCACAGCAACATCAGAATTCTTTCTTTCAGCAAGAGGGTTGAGATGTTGGCCTAAACAACACACCCTTGTGGGATTCTTGTTGAGTTTTAATGAGCATCTGGACAGACCCTGGGAGAGAGATGCATTCTCACACTGCAAAGGCAGGCTCAATTTTTCAGCTGTTGGCACCGTACACAGTAGATAGTGTTCTCAGTAAAAAAAGAGTATTAAGAGAACACTCTACTGCTTCATCCCCTCCCCTTTGGTTGAAGAGAATTGGCTGTAAAAGAGAAGTCCAATTTCTCATGTTTCTGAAAGCAGTAAAAGCAATGGAGTTTCCAACTGACTTTCTATAACACATTTTTGTGAGTTGCTCTCAAATGTTTGATTCAGTCATTGTTCTAATTCCCCAGAAGTGAGATTTCAAATCTGTTTTCTGCAATTGTCAAAGGCTTATTTTAAGACAATATTGGATATGAGACATTTTAAAAAATCGTGCCACTGTCCCAATTTGGAGGGAGTGGTGAGGATCCAGAAGAAACTTCAGAGGTCATGTTAATTCCGACTTCTTCATTCTACAGATGAGAATCTGAGACTTAGAGAGGTAAAGTAACTTATCAAAGTAAGTTACCCTATGTAGGTATTTTTTCTACTACACCACACTTCTTTTCCCATGAAAAAATGCTAGGATGAGTACTAAAATGAGGTTTCAATTTAACTATACATCTTCAGTATTTAGCACATACAAGTTCGACTTGTTTTAATGTTAGTGAGTCTATTGTCAAAGAGATAATGATATCCTACTCTTTACACCTGAGATGGACTTCAAGCTAAGGATCTGAGTGTAGCTCATATGCAGGGAAGGAAAAGACCAGACAACACCTTGGAAACTCACGAGTTTTACTGAATAATTTAGTTTGTCTCCAACTTAGAGTGAATAGAGTGGTCTCTGGTTATAGAGGTTCTTGAATGCCATGCAAAGGCTTTGAAAGTTCCATGGTAACCATCTCTAGGATGGAAAAAGAGAATAGGGAAGAAAACAAGGGAAAAAAGTAATTTACATGATAATTTTACTATATATTTAAAAGGAATAGAAAGCTGTGCATAGTAGATTTGCAGTTTCATGTGTAATCATCTTTCTTATTGTACTATATTATTGAAACACTTGTTTTATTCCATAAATTAAAAATAAAATAAATTTTTAAAAAGGAAGTTCATTTCTTGGAAGGCAAAGGGGAATCATGAGAGGGTTTTGAGCAGAATGGCATTACTACATTTATACATAAGAATGATGATTTTTTTGTGCAGGTATTAAAGATAGATTGGGGAGGAGTGTGGATTCAGAAATACTCATCAGATTTTTAAATAGCCCAGACAGTTGGTAATAAAGTTAACCCATTGTATTAAGCACCCCAACATACACTGGGAGGAGGGGTGCTGTTACCAGAGGTTGTTAGGTCTACATTTATAAAAAGAAAAGAAACTTTTGAGGGATTAACAATAACTTTAATCATGCATGTATATCATTCACCTAGTTAAGGGAAGTCAGCGCCCTGAACTTCAAAGAAAATATAGAGAAATTAAAAGTCAACAGACATGGCTTCCTCTGCCTGAATGCAACCGATAGTTCCAACTGTCTGACTATACTTACCAGAGAGGGAGGTGCTAATATATGGATTTTCAAAGTCAGAGAGCTCCTTAAAGCAGCTTCCCAGAGTCCAAGTCTGTCACTCAAACCTACTTACAAAAACTAAGCCCCAAAGTAAAACCTCACCCTCAGAGTATTTATGCACTTTTGAGAGTCAGAGGGTATAATCCTCTGACCCAGTGTCTCGATAGGAAAAAATAAAAGGTACTTGGGACCTTCCTACAAAACAGCTCCCCTAATCAAGTTTCCCACAATGGGCAGGCCCATCAATAGGTGGGAAAGATCTTCTTTAATCATATTATTCAATCAGAAGCATTTTTATTAAAAAAAATAAACAGAAAAAGATCCTAATTTGATTGCCATCACACCCATAAAGGTGAACATAGAGAGAATAGTAAAGATACAAATGAGATGTCAGTATACTTTTTACTAGCCAGACAATTTCAAGCTGAACCCTAATGTTGGTGGAATGGGAAGAGGAAAAAATGAAAAAAAAAAAGAATGAAGCAATCTGAGCCAGGAAAGGGGATTCATTTTCACTCTGAGATTCTGCACCTATGAGTGAACCAGCTCCAGAAGCCAGGACAACTTGGTATATTATTCTTCTTTTGGTAACCAAACCTCACAGTATCTCCCAAGCTTACACATTGTTTCACCTTCTATCCCCCAATGGTACCAATAGCTACCTCCTTTTTCACTCTTGGTGCACCAGAACAGGGGTCTACCTTTTCTATCAGTTGAGTGGATACAGTAGGTGGTAGTTACTGCAAAATCAAACTTAGATATTAACTGATTACCCAGGGCAAGTCATTTAATCTATCTGACCCTCAGATTTCACAACTGAAAATGGGAATAAAATTTGGGATAATCTTTCTCCAAGGTATTATGAGGGTCAAATGAGTTAAAATATACAACATTATTGAAATGTTAACTTGTTATGTAGTCAGCCTGTGAAAAAGAACAAACAATGGAGAAGAGAAAGTGATTCTTCTTTGATACTGAACCCTACATTATGGGCCAAAGAAAAGGGAGAAATCTCCTAAGGATGAGTACAAAATCTGAGAATATCAACTAGAGATTGGTTCACAGTCACACTTGCAAAGTTGGCAGGAACAGAGGGCCAAGACTTGAAAAGAACATCCTTTGCCACATTGCAGTTATTAAATGTACCCCTTGTGAACCACACAACTATTTTGTTCTTGCTTGGCCTTTGGATAACTAATGGTCTCATTATTGTCTATCCTAGTTAGATCACAGTGGAGTATTATATACAATTCTGTGAGTTCCATTTTAGAAAAACTATTGATTGATTGTTTGGTGTCCAGAGAAATGCTACAGGGATGGTGAAAGATAGGTCTGTATCTCTCTGTCTCTGCTTCTCTCTGTCTCTGTCTCTGTCTTTCTGTCTCTGTCTCACTGTCTCTCTGTCTCTGTCCCTGTCTTTCTTTCTGTGTTTCTGTCTCTCTCTGTTTCTGCCTCTCTCTGTCTCTGTCTCTCTCTTTCTATCTCTGTCTCTGTCTCTCTCTGTCTCTCTGTCTCTGTCTCTGTCTCTGTCCCTCTCTCTCTCTCTCTGACAGTGTCATCATAGCAGCAATATTCCCAAGTCCAGTTAGGATTGTACTGGTTGAGGCAGTCTTGGTCCGTCTCAGTGTCTTATAGCAACATTAAACTCTGGTATTTTCCCTCAAGTGTCCTGCGTTTGCTGTTCCTGAATTCTGCATCAGACCAGTTAAGCCCTCTTGCCCTTTGGGGAGCACTTTGAGACCACTCATGGTCTCAGGAAAGAGCAAAACCATTGAAAGTACAACACCCTCCCTCAATGTAAATTGCTAGAATTCTGTGCCGCAATGGGATGAGCTGGTTCTCCACCAAGGTGCCCTAGAAGTGCCAGAGTAACTCCTTGGAGGAGACATTCAGCATTTCCACAGAGCTTCAAGGTTTTCAGGCTACTTTATACACGTTATCTAATCGATCCTCACAGTGACCCTGAGAGTAGGAGCTGTTATTATCCATTTTACAGATCAGTAAACTGAGACTGGGAGAGATCGAATGACTTGTCGTAAGTTACCTAGCTAAGCGCCTAAGGCTGAATTTGAACTCAAGCCTTCCTGACACAGCATACCCCGATAAGATACAAATTGACATCTTCAAAATAATTTTTATGAAGTTTTTCTGAAGGTGAAGAGTAGTTGTTCAGTCATGTACAACTCTTCATGACCCTGTTTGATGTTTTCTTGGCAAAAATACTGTAGTGGTTTGCCATTTCCTTCTCAAACCCATTTTCCTGAGTAAGCCGAGGCAAACAGGGTTAAGTGACTTGTGCAGGGTTACACAGCAAGTCAATGTCTGAGTCCAGATTTGATCTCAAGAAGATGAATCTTCTTGACTCTAGGCCTGGCTCTCTATGCACTGCATGCTTAGCTGCATTGAGGTCAATGGTGAAGATTCAAAATGCCACAATATACAATAACCACAAAAGCTTACATTTGTGTAACAATCCCTCAAAAGTTTCTATTTTAAAGCATCTTTTGGTATAGTTTCAGTTGTTCTGTTCCTTCCATCATAACTTTCATGTTAAAAATTATCTATACTGAGTGCAAACGTAGGAAAAAGTTTATGATGTGTGTTGCTATGCTCCTGAGCTTCAGTGTTATGCAAAAATGTAAAATTTTATATGCCCTTCTTTAATTTTTATTACTCTATAAAGCCGTGCAATGCTACATAGGAGGAAACTGAGGAAATACACATGTATACACATACACATACATGTGTGTACATATACATATATGTATACACACATTATGTATGTATTGGCTAATATAACCAAGGCATATATATTTACATGCATATCGATACACACATATGATCACCTCAATGAGAACATATAAATGCCTCTGTAATGCAAATATTTCAACAATTTGCCCACAAACTACTTTTCCAGCTTTTGTACACACAAGATTCACACCAGTTCAACTGGTCTTCTGTCTCTTCTTTAAACACAACTCACCATTTCCCATTCCTGTACCTTTGTACTGACTATTCCCCATGTCTGGAATGTACTCTTATCTCACTTCTGTCTTCTAAAATCTCTAATTTCCTCCAGAATCTCCTTCAAATTCAACCTTCTTCCTGGGGTTTTCCTAGATTTCCTGCCTTCTTCTACACAATCATCTTTGTGTTTTGTACATCCCTATAAATGTAGATTTGTCTACCTTGATGAAAAGTAAACTCCTTGATTTCAAGGATTGTCTCACTTTTGACCCTACTGACTCAAGGAATAGCACAGTGCAAGCACATAATAGGCACTTAACAAATATTTATAAATTGTTGATTGATTGAAGGGATTGGTGCATGCATAGAGATTATCAGCATTAGAGGTTTGTCTCAAGCCTGCATCTTGTGGTTTCCAAGACAGGACTCTTTCCACTACTCCATATTCCCCCAGTGCAGTATTTATGATGGTTTGTAATATTGTAATACCTTTTTTTAATGGCAATTATGAATTTACCCAAGAAAATGACATCTTTGAGGGTCCATGATTCTTACTAATGTCATTATCAAAGCTTTATTTCCTTTGTCTCCTAAAAATCCAAGAAAAACACCTTATCTGTTCTTCATATATGTTATTACCTAGTATCAGTGTTTCTGTTACTGCAGGACCTAAATTTTGGATGAATTATATATTGGAAAAAATCTTTCATGAAACTGGATTATGGAAATGAAAAAAGGCTTGAAAAGGAAAAAGGCAAATATATATCTTGCTTTTGTTTTTCTTCTTCTTTACACATACCCTCTGGAGGCCTCAAGTAAATTCACAAAGGCCGTCCCATTCTTTGTGACTTGACTGCTAGGAATACCTCATCATATGACTGGGGACCAAAATAACTGCATTCTGATGTAATCTGTCATCTTGGTTTGCCTTGATTTGGTTTTCACTTGGGACTCTTCCATAGAACATGATGTGGGTGCCATTTTCTATAAATGTAAATACATCCCATGTTACCCAAATAGTACATTTGAGATGCCTTCCTGTGGCCATCAATCCAGTCTAATAAATTAACCACATGAAGAGCAATTGTCTGTTTTTAACCACCTTCTTGAAAAAGTAAACTTTGTGGTCTTAAAGATTTTATTTTGTTTTGTTGTTAAGCCACCAGTCCACCACCTCTGAGAGCAGTTGAATGGCCTTCAGTTGCTCTGGCAACAGAGAAATGAGTAAAATAAAATGAAAGGCAAATGTGAGAGTATTGCTAAAGACTAGAAGAAAAAAGGAAAAAGATCATATTTATATTTTATGACTCAAATGAGCTAAGGGATGATATCTGTATTTTTCGGCTTTTTCAGGTTACTTATATGTATGAATTCATATGGTTTATGTGTATGGATTCATAGGTATTTGGAAGAATACAGTTTAGAGGCCTCTATAAGTTAGAAAAAATGTTCTTGGGGCCTATAGCTAATTGTGTTTTAAGGAATGCTTTTGCTTGTGTTTCCTTTTCACATGAAAACGTGGGTGAAGGATTTTTCTCTTTCCAAATTAGAGTAAACCTAAATGTAATGTAAATGTTAAATGATAGCTGTAGCTATCTTGGATTTGTGCCATTCTGTGAATGGATTGGACAGGAGAGAAGAAGTGAAGAACTCAAGATTTCATGGGAATATGTATGATTAAAAAAAGAAAAAGATAAGCCTCTCCATAAATCAAATAAAAAATTCAAAGTTCAGGTTAGATTTCAGACTAGCTGGTGGATAAATGGGAACGCTATTAAGTAACATGGAGTTAATATTGAAAAAATATATTAAGCCCCCTACTAGGATTATAGTAAGAAAAGGTGGAAAAAAGAATTTTAAAGATGATCAAGTTCCAAATGTATTTTAGATGAAGAAAATAAAAATGGGGAAGGTCAAATGACTTGCCTAGAGCCATATATAAACTAGTAAAAAATCAAATTGATTTGAACATACTCTTCCTTACTCATAGGCCATAACTCAAATCACCTCAGTATCATATCTCTTCACTCAGAATCCAGTATTTTCCATCACAGTATGCTAACTCTCTTTCTCGCAGGTTCAGTGTGTATTAGTGGTTGTGGGGAACATATGAGACAAATAAGATATGGTCCCTAACTTCATGTTACTTTCAATCTAGTGGTACTACTAATAAACAGCTATCATTACTAAAATAGATACATGCAGATATGTATACATGCATGTGCATATACACATGTGTTTATGTATATATAGGTATCTCTGTGTATATATATATATATATATATATCACAATTTTAAGCTTTTATATATAATTGTATATGCAGAAACATCCCATTTTAAGCTACTAAAGTTTAAAATAATGTACATGTGTGTATATACACACAAGATGTCAAAGTATACACAAACATACATATATATATATACAATAGGATCCATGCTGGGAAAATGTTCCCAGGCAAGGACACCCTTAGCACTTAAATAAGGAGAGAATATTCATAATCCTTACACAGTCTTACAGACTGAGGGAGAAATGAGATTTTTCCTAAATCACCAGAAATTGTGTGTATAAGTATAAACACACATTTCGTAGTTTAAAACTATACTCAGTCTTTTACGATATGTGTGTAGATAGAGACACATCTAGATACACATATGTGTGTTTGTACATATATAAAATATGGATATATATATATACTTACATTGTACATATACATGTATTATGTATATATGTAAGTGTAGCTGTTTGTTAGTAGTACCATTAGACTGAAAATAACTTGAAGTTAGGAACTATATCTAATTTGTCACATGTGTTTCCCTCAGCAACTAATGCTGAGCTTTGAAGAAAGAGAGAACACACATGTATGTATATATATATATGTATATTAATATTTTATATATAATATATTTAAATTAGTTATACATCAGGTGTAGAAATAAAAGTGACAATATAAATAAAGAGGGAGCAATTGCTTCCTACTGGACTGATCAAGGAAGGAGATGACTTCTGAGTTTAGCTATTCTATAACAGTTGGGGGTAGGGGATAAAAAAGAGCAGTAGAGGTGGAGAAAAGGGTACTGGGAGCTAACCATGATAGTTCCCATGTCAAGAAAGCTACGTCTATTTCTTGCCTCCTTCCCTTAACCAGGCCAATGTAGGTCTTTTGAACAGTCAAAGAAAAAAAAACTGTCCAGAGATGAAATGTGTTAAATTAGTCTAATTCTAAGTTACATTTTTGCTTTGGGAAAGAGAAGATCGAAAGGGACGGAAATCTACCCTGCTTGCCTTTGAAAATCTCACTGCCACAAGTCATTTTAAATGTACAATTTATAGTATTTCCTAACAAAGAAAAAAATTCCACAATAACATAAACATGTTTATAAAGAAAGCTCAGAGGAAAGTTCAGTTCAGTTTTGATTCATCAAATATAATAATAGTCACTTAAAATGTTGAAAGCATAATAACAGTCATCTTGATGAATCATTTGCCTAAGCCTGGTCATGGGTAAATTTCACATAATTAAGGTATTTCTATCCTATCTGGTTACCACTTGAATTCATTTTTCAAAAATTTGGTATCCTTCTTATTTTTTCAAACCCAGATTTCCCCTTCAGAAATTGGTTAGAACTTTGATAAGAATATGGTAAGAGGATTGTTTAGAAAATGATAGATAAAGAATGGTAAGATTCTTCATTCAGGTAGGATAAAAGAGATGAGAAGAAAGTATGATTCTGACTACATGTCTTTAACATGTAGTCAAAGTAAAAAGGGAGTGAAAGAATGACTTAGCATGCTCCCACAGAACATTGCTTTTGAGGTGTGATATGTGTATATGTGATAGATGTACGTGTAACAATGATAGCTGTGGAGTGGTACTCGCTGTGTGACCTTGGGCAAGTCACTTAACCCCAATTGCTTCATCCTGGGTCATCTCCCGTCACCCTGATGAATATTTGGTCACTGGATTCAGATGACTCTGGAGGAGAAGTGAGGCTGGTGACCTGCACAGCCCTCCCTCACTCAAAACAAAATCAAGGGCAAGTCATGTCATCATTTCTCTGATGGCATGGTCTTCTTTGGCAATGAAGGACGAACACATATTTGCTTGAAACATTGACTCAAAGGTTCTGTCTGTCACAGTTAAAAATTCAGTTATGGTGTTAGAATTTGTTCTGAAGCAAATAGTTGTATTAGCCACTAATTGGTGCTCTATTTTAAACATCTACATACAGAATATACAACTGTGTAATCTGTATACACCTGTATGCTTTTAATAAATTGCATCATTTCTCCAAGCAGAAACTTTGTCTACAAACTTATAAGCTATTCCTACCATAGAGCATTGCTCAGTTCCCTTTTTAGATATGTCTTTTAACACTTTTTCTGTCCCTAGTCTAGTCTAGCAAATGAAATATTGATAACATATCAAAATGCAGAATGTACTTCAGAAAGCAGGTTAGTGAAGTGAAAAGAATGCTAGATTTCCAGTGAGAAGGATTGGTTTGGAATCCTTGACCTTTTATTATACTCCCTTGGTGACAAGGAACAAATCTCTTCCATTCTCTCCCTCCCTCTCTCTCTTTTCCTATCTCTCTTTCTCTCTCTCTCTTTCTCTCTCTGTTTCACTCTCTCTATTACTCTCTCTCTTTCTCTGTCTCTCCCTCACCCTCTCCTCTTCTCTTCTCTCTCTCTCTGTCTCTCTATCTCTGTCTCTCTCCTCTTGTCTCAGTTTTTTCACTTGAAAAATGAGGCAGTTGGATTCAATGACTTCAAAGATCCCTTCCAACTCTAAATCTGGCTCTGGTCCTCCATCCTTCTAGGGGTACTTCACCCTCTCAAGTCTTTTTCTTTAATAGTCTATAATAACAGTTTTATCATTAATCAAATAAAAGGTAAAGAAAAATGGGCAAAAATCCTTCTCCTCCATAATGAAGTTAGTCTTCAGATTCTCCCCGTTATCATACCATCTTCTTTTCAGCCTTTGGGATGTGCACAAAAAAATATTCCCAGGTATGGACACCTCGATATTTACTTAAAGGAAGAACAAGCACTCATTATCTTTTCTGAGACACACAAATTAAGAAAAAGAGGAGCTTTTTTTCTGAATCTCCAGGCCAAAGGCAAACTATTCATAAAAATGTGTCAAGCATTCCTAAGGAGCAGTAAACTACTGAGCTGGTTTTTTTTTCCTTTTCCTTACCTTGACCAATGCCCCACCACTACCACCACCACCTCACCTCAGTAAGGAATATGGGAAAGAGGCAGAAGGACACATATTCTGATAGGAAAGGGATTCACTCTCCCATAATCCTGGGGCCCAAGGTACTCACATGTGCAAAGAAATGGAGTAAAGGCTTTAGAAGGACAGCACAAGAAATAGTTTCTAGAATCTGATAGGCAACGGAAACAACAGCCTCCAGGACAACAGTCAGAGTTTTCTAACCCAAATTTAACCAAATAAACTGAAAATACCAGTAGCAGTCAAAGGTTGACTAGGAGGTATAGGGCTAGTCTTCAAGATAGTAGTTGCAAAAACATTGAAAAAGAGAGTATCTGGAACATTGGATAAAGGCTGCTAACATTTAATTGCTCCAGAAGCCATCCAGTAATGTATACAGACGACCATCCTTATTATCATGAATCTTTTGGGTGAACTCAGACTTAACTAGTGGGAGGCTGAAAGGGGTAGCTAGCTGCTTCGAGAAAAAAAATCACCTGGAGTTTGAATACATAACTCTTCCCTTCTTCCCTTGTTAATGTTGCTTGGATACAAGTGCTTTCTCTATTTGTTATTTTCCTGAATAATCTTTCCATGTCTAAATGCTTACTGTTAGTTTGTTTCTTACCAGAGTTGAAATTACATATGCCTAAGGGAGAGCTAAAATGAACTAAATTCTAATGTTTCCAGAGAGTAGGTTCTCGCTGCATGGGGGCAGAGCCAAAATATGTGATACTGAAAAGTTCCCAAAATATTAACTCAAGTCATGGGAACATCTTGATTGCTAAAAGATCATCAAACATTTATTGAGTACTGTTTGAAAACTCCTGGGAATGGCAATTCTCAATTTAATAAAAATTTATTCTAAATGAGAGCAGCAGTGTGAAATAATGGATAAAGAGATAGCTTTAAAGTCAGGAAGACCTGGATTCAATCTTTGCCTTTGACACGTACAGATTGTGTGATGCTGGATAATTTGCCTAACTTCTTGGTGCTTCCTAAACAGTATTCTAAGGCTAAGGTACAGAGCAGCTGTCAATCTGCATTGTTGTCAGGAGTTCGTTCATGGAGATTTCCCAATTCCAGTAAAGGATGAGGTTGATACAAAAATGGAAATGAGTGATGATGGTAGATGAGAGAGAGAGAGAGAGAGAGAGAGAGAGAGAGAGAGAACCTGAATGATAATGATGTTAAGAATGATGATGGTGATGGTGGTGTTAGCATAGTAATAGTGATAGTGACCATACAAATACAACATGCAAGAGATAAGGGAGAAATCACTCCCCAAAGCTTTCCGGTCTCTCCAGTTAGGTTTTCAGCATGACTTGATTTTTTTGTGATTGACATGCTATATTGTACCCAGACATATGTAGATCCAGAGGTGGGAGCAAAGCACAAAGATAAATTAGATGATATTTCTCTATATTTCAGAGTGAATTCAACATTAAATGAATAGTTTGTTTTGTGCCATGAGGTCTATCCTTTCTATAAGCTCCACTGACCAGTTCTATTGACTCAACTCTGAAGACATATGTGAAGCTGCCTGATTTTTTTTTTACTCCTAAGTCAATGGATGTGGACACTATCTGTTCATGAATGTGAGGCTAGTACCTAGAAAAATCTCAATTTATAATAGATTTTTTTCTTTCCTAGTCTCTATGGTGATCAGAAGTTAGTACCTTCACATGACAACATTCCTTTGAATTCTGCGGAGGTATAAAAATATAATAAGATAATTTCATTTTGGAAGAAATGTTATTCTTGAAGCCAATATAGGCTTTAAAATAGCTGAATATAAAAAAAAAGCAAAGTTATGCTCTTTCAAATGAACTGAAGTAATAATTTTGCTGCTCTGCTCAGTCATTCCTCTCTAATACTTCTACATCTCAGAAAACCTATTTTCTTTCAAAATGCACTCCAGAGCTTCTGACACCACCATGCCCAGCATCAGATGCCTCCTTTCTGTACTTCCAACTCTCTTGATATTCCTTCCATCCCTCCATCTACCCAACCTGCTTTTCATTTCCTTTTAATGTATATTTCTCCATTAAAATATAAATACCTTGAGGGCAGGAATTGTTTTATTGTTTGCATTTTACCTTCACTATTTAGCACAGTTCCTGGCACAATAGGCTTATTCCTGTCAAAAAATAATTTCATAATTTGTAAACTTTTATATATAATTATATTTGTGCATGTTGTCTCCTAGGCAAAATATAAGTTTCATGAGTACAGGAACTGCATCATTTTGTTTTATTTGTGTAGACATGATGAGATTTTGGCGAAAGATTGGATATGTGAGGTTACAGTAAAAAGTGGAGGATGATACCAAGTTTGTGAGTCTAAAGTACCTTAGAGTATAAGTAGTGCCATTCTACAGGGTAATACATAAGGAAGGACTGTGAGGGGGAAGAAATGAATTCTGTTCTGGACATACTGAGTTTGAGAAGCCTATGGGAGATTCTGTTTAAAATACTCAGGAGGCAATCAGAGATGGAGCTCAGTAGAAAGACTAGTGCCAAGAGAATGAGTAATCATTTTCATGGAGATGACAATTGAATTCATGAGAGTTGATTAAATCACCAAATAAGATGGAATAGAATGGAAAGAAAAGGGTCCCAGGACTGACTCTTGCCATCAGCCATCATCAGAAGACATGACAAAAATGAAGAACTAGCAAAGAAGACAAAAGGAAAAGTCAGACAAATAGACATGAAAACCTAGAGAGAAAAGAATTTCCAGAAAGAGAAGTCGATCAACAGTCTGAAATGGGACAAAGAGATCAAGGAGGATCAGAAGTGAACAAAAAAGACAATGAGATTTGGAAATTAAAGGATGATTGATAATTTTGGAGGAAATAATTTCAGTTGAATGATGAGAATGAAAGCAGAGAGTTTGGAAAAGAATGAGAAAAAAATAGAGATCTCACTCACTGATGACTTTCATCAGTATGAAGAGGAAGAACCACAATACAAATGCTATTGATGACAGAAATAGGAAGGGAACTTGGGATGCTGAGGAGCAAGCACTTTCAGTTGAGCCCACTAGCTCCAGATACTGAGTGAAGAGAGGAGAGTGTGTCCCAATTCAGGAAAATATGTTTGTGTTTCTGCTCAGGTTGGATCTTTTAAGTAAGTTTTTTGTTGTTCAGTCACTTCAGTCATGTTCAACTCTTTGTGACCCCATTTAGGGTTTTCTTGGCAAAGACAGGTATGCCATATCTTTCTCCAGTTCATTTTACAGGTGAAGAAACTGAGGCAAACAAGGTTGTGACTTGCCCAGGGTCACACAGCTAGCATCTGAAACCTCATTTGAATGCAACATGAGTCTTCTTGCACACTATCCACTGCACCACCCAGCTGCCCTTCCATGGTATACTTAGGGGCTCTTCTGTAAGCTATGTTAATGTGAAAAGAGTAGCAGGGTCATTCATGAGGCATGTTGTGTTTTTTTTGGAGTATATACACAGGACATGAAGAAGAGACTGCCAAGATTCTTCAAATTCAAGAAACACTACTACTCACTGTTAGTGATTCATGGAAAGACATAATGAAAACAGAAGAAAACTGTAATATATCTGTAGTAATTTTCAAGGATTAGGCAGGAAACTGATAACCATGGGAACATTTTAACACGATAAAGGACACAGCACATATTTTTTGTTAGTGGTGATGTTTTACGTTGTTGGGTTTGTTTTTTTTTGGTGCCCTTGCTTTTACATCATATTCAGTTATCAATATGCCTTTCCTCCTTCTCTACTTAGTACCTTAGTACCTTTAGCAAAATTGACCAATACATTCAACCACAGGGACAGCATATGCAGCATTCCACAGCTATATTTACCCACCTCTCCAACAAAAGGAGGAAAGGAAGAAAGTATACCTTCTCACATCTTCTCCAGGACCAAGCTTGGAGATGCTGATTATAGTTTCTTACATTCCATTTTGTCATTTTTTGAGTTTACATTGTTGTACTTACCATTTATATTGTTTTCTTGGTTCTGCTAATTTCATGATGCATTGATTCATGGAAGAATTTTCATGTTTCACTGAATTTTATAGTTTTTCTTTTCTTATAGCAGAGTTTTATTCACACACCACAATATCCTTAGGTATTTTCCAGTCAATGGACATTGTGTTTGTTTCCATTCTTTTGTTACCCCAAATATTGTTCTTCTATGGGTTCTAGTGTATAAGGAATGGGGTTTTTTTGTTTGTTTGTTTTTACCCTTTGACTTCCATGGGCTGACATACTCAGTAATGGAATCTCTGGCTAAAATAATGTGGATATTTTTTTCAGTCTTTTTAACTATAATTTCTATTTATTTTCCACAAAGCTTGGACCAAATCATAGCTTCACCATCAGCTTATCTTAATTCAGTTCCTCTAAAACTATTTTCAATTTATCTATTACAATTTGGGTATGAGGGAAAAACCACAGAGCTGTTTTAATTTCTATCTACTTTTATTATTGATGATTTGGAGAAAATTTTAACTAAATTAATGGTCTATAATTCTTGTTTTAAGAACTATTTGTTCCTATCTTTTGACCATTTATCTTCTGGGGAATAGATCTTGATCTTTTGTATTTCTGCTAATTCTGTGTGTGTGTGTGTGTGCGTGTGTGTGCTTGAATTTCAGGGCTTTATAAAAGATATTTAATGCAAATATTATTTCAATTCAGTAAGAAGACTGGAAAAGTAAGATGGTAGTGTCTTCTACAGTAATAGGGAAAATCTCCTAGTTCTGTCCACTCTGCCCTACATCATTTTATACCAGTATTCTGAGGTATTTACTCAGAAATTCTTCATTTTATCATGTCTTAAGATACAATAATATGGTATTGAATTTCTATGTCACAATTTGTTTAGTAATCCCCCAATGGAAGAATGGCTAAACAAACTGTGGACAACCCTTTACTTTTCCAGTTTGGGCTACCATGAAAAAAGTTGCTAAAAATATCTTACCCATATAGTTTTTTTCATCTGTATGCCATATTTCAAGGAATTAAAAATAAAGGCTTCTTAGAGCTCTTAAAACCAGAGGGCAAGATGAAAGTGGAAAGAATATATAGAGCTTCCATGTTAAAAAAATAAAACAACTATGTACATCTAAAAATGAATTCAAGGAACTATAATGAGCCTCACACAAGTTCTCGCAGCTTTTATCAGACAGGAGAAAAGAGCTTGGAAATTGACATTATAAAATCCAAGATAAAAAATTTACAATTAAAGATAATCTAAATGGGAAAACTATGTATAATCCTAAAGGGGAGGTTGTTCTTTAATAGAATAAAGGATTTACAAACATTTGGGGTGAAAAAGGAAATACCCAGAAACCATTTTGAAATTAAAAACATACTCCAAATCAAACACTGAATGGCATACATGTTTTTTTTTTAAATTAAAAGGCAACCATGTGGATATCAATTGTTTATACTCATTAGAATGAATATGTTTTACAAGAAAGTCTTCTACAAGGAATTCTTTATGACTTTAAGGGTCATAGAAAAATGTAGAATTAAAATAAGAGTATAGAGTAAAATCTATCATGATTCAATTAAACTAAAAATACCAGTGGTATCGATCATGATTTGAAATAAAGTTTCACCAAAGAAAGTCATGATAATAAGACAACATACCAAAAGGTATTACTCTTTTGATAACCCACAAATTTAATTCTTGGAAGTGTATAAAGGACCATGATATGTAGCCATTCAGATTCACCAGAATAATGTTGAAATTAAAATGATTAACTTTTCTTTTCAGGGAAAAGTTTAGGGGTCATTAAAACATTGTATATTTTCCTGAAAAGTAAACCAATCTACCCTCTTTCTCTTGTTCAGTTCTTGGCATGGATCATTGTCCACTCACAGTCTGTCCACGATTAAATAAAAGATCATTTATAGCAGTTGTCCTTCAAACTACATATTATCATCTAGACAAGAGATATTTTTCATCCACTTGTTTTCTGTGTGGGTAGTTATACCAAAGTGCTCTTTTTTCCTTCTCCCTTTTACTCATTCTCCTTTTCCTCCTCATCCTCCTCCTCCTACTACTATTATCTTCATTAACATTATTTTCATAAGTATAATTATTATGCCAGTGGTAAGAACTGAACCTGTGATTTTTATCAGTGTTAGAAAGTCTACTTGTAGAAACTCCCTTCACCAATGAACATGGATAGTCCATGTAAAATGTAAAAGTCTTAGAGAATTGCCTGGGTACACTGACAGAATGAATAAGTTTCATAGGGTCATTCATTCAAGATATAACACAGTCAAGGCTTGAACCCAAGTCTTCTTAAGTCCTAGGCCAGCTTCCCATCCTCTAATATTCTAACGGTTGGTCTGATTAACATTGTGACCTAAATAGGAGCATCTGGAAAAGCTTATCATGACCAGGGAATCTTCAATTTGCATGATATCCCTGGACATTCCCCTGAATGATGGTCAACATCTTTGGTGAGTACATACCTCCTCATCTCTGATGTTAGATATGAATGAAAGACCCATTGGTAGAAAGGAGACTTTAAGAAAGAAATCTCCTGTTTCAAATACTTTTAAAAATAGTTAACAATTAGTGTAATAGCATCCATGACTGCAAGATGCAGTCTGTTTCAGAATATAATTTGAAAAAGCCTACCTTTTTCCTTCACATTCCTTCAAGACTCTCAGACGTGCATAGATCAGTCAGTCAAAATGTATGTATTCATTGATGACTGTATGTCAAACACTGTACTAAGCACTGGGGATACAAAGGTGTGGGGGGGCAAAAATTGTGGCCCCTGCCCTCAAAGAGCTCACATTCCAGTGGAGGTGACTGCATTCAATTACCTCTGTATATGCAAGGTATATTTAGTATAAATGGAAAGCAAAGCCAGAGGGAAGATATTAGAAATGGAAGAAGAGAATGACTGTGAAAGACTTCTTGTGGAAAGTGAAATTTGAGCTGAATCTTGCAGTAAGTCATGGAAATCAAAAGCAGAGGTAACAATGAAGAATATTCCAGGTGTGATGATAAACAGTGAAAAGGCAGAGAGTTGAGAGGTGGAATATTATGTGAGGAGAAGAAACATGGTGTTGCTGAATCATAGATTATATGGAGGGGACTAAAAGGTAAGGATACTAGAAGGGAAAAAAGGGACCCGATTGTGATAGATAAATAGATCATTTTGTATTGAATTCTAAATGTAATAGGAATTCACTAGAATCTATTGAATTGAGGGTGTGGACTTTTATTTTAGCTTATTTTCATAAAAATTTTGTGGAGATAAGAAAGTTTGCATTTCATTAGTAATTAATATTTACTTGGTTGTATTTCTGGTAATAATAGTAAGCTCAGAGATTTATCTTTCAAGCATTTTGTATCTTCTCTCTCTTTGAGATACCTTGAGGACTGATTTGAACTGAAATGAACTGGATCTTACTGACAGCATATATAGGACTCCTGTAGCTATAGAAACATAGGATATATATGTGTGTATACATATGCATATATATTTGTACATATGCATATAAATAGATACATGCATACATACAGCTACATGTTATAGATGATCGAGATACATAAGGGTATCCCAAAAGTCCTAGTGCAGTTTTAAGTTCTCAAACCTTAATAGCTTACATGTTAGTTAGTTGAAGCATAAACGTAATAACTTAAAAGTATGCCCAAAGTATTAGAACACTATGTATCTAACATTGTAGATAGATGGGGGGGTAGAAAGAGAGAGAGAGAGGAGGTACCATAGTAATGTAGCATATGCTGTCTGTATTAGCATAGGACCTTTCATTGCCAGGGGGAGCTCCCTTTACCTGTCAAATGACAGGTCTGGTCAAACAACAATAACAGTACTTCAAAACTTTACAGATTCTAAAATGTTTTATCATGTTTCATCCTCACAACACACCTGTAGGTTGACCCTATAGTTACTATCTTCATTTTACAAATAAGGAAATTTGTATTTCTTGCCTTTTTCAGTCACTCAGTATCAAAGGTGGGATGAGCTCAGATAGTCTCTGCTTCTAAGACCTGTGTGTTTTTTTCCTCCATACTATGCCGCTTGTGAGAGTATAAAGGAGGATTCACAGGATGGAAAGTTAAGTTTTGGCTTGAGGGGGAGAGTGGTTATTTGAAGGAGATAGCATTAGAGTAGGTCCTTAAAGAATCAATAAGATTTCAATCAGTAGAAATCGAAGGGAGTAAAAGGGGTTGGGGAAAGGAAATTTCAGACAAAGAAAACAATATGAGTAAAGTTATGAAGAAAGAAAAACCAGAGCCGTGTTTAAGGAACAGCAAGTATCTGGCATGACTGGACCATAAGGTAAGTGAAAAAGACGGTGTGAGATAAAGCTGATAAGGCTAGGCTAGAACCATATTCAAGTGAAGGCATGTATATGTCAGAAGTTTTCATTTATATCTAACAATGTTTTGTGAGACAATAGACCTATGAATTCATTGATTTTCTCCTAATGATGTTTAGCATTTGCTCTAAAATTTATAATGCTATAGTGTTAACTACCTAGTACCCTGAGAGTGTAAATGACTTGTCTAGAGTACTACCACCAGTATATATCACAGGCAGGACTTGAATCCAGATATTTTTCACTCCAAGGCCAATATTCTACCCACTATTTCACACAATTTCCTTGGTTAAATATACTTAATAAGATAACATAATATGTATATGTATACTTCAAAAAACCTAAACAAATTATATGTTTAATATATGCTTAATAAAAATAACCCTTAATCTCACACACATGCATGTATTCACTTGTTATTTAATTGATTCATAGTCCTTTGAACATTATTAACCTTGAAAAGTAGGCATGGAATACATTATATAGACAATAGTGTTTTCCAGTTTGGGTAAATATCTATTCTTGAAATCCTTCATTTTATTTCTATAAAAATTTTCAGCAGATAACTCTGGTTTTGCAGTGATTTTTGGATATACTTTACACATTCACACAGTCATGAAGTGACCAATTATGGTGGCTCATTTGAAAAATTTTACAATATCATTGTAAAGATTTTAAAAAAGAAAACTCCAAAATGGGTTCATGTGTTTACACATTAGTGCATGCAAGCCATGGCTAGAAGGAGCACATCTGTTCAGGGTGAGATTAATCGGTTATACTGCATGCAGAGGGAAGCCGGGAACTATTTCATTGTCACCATTGGGTAGCTCTCCAGATGCTTAGAATTCTCCTTGTTTCAGGGATAAACCTTTCAATGGCTTCATTGACACCAGAGTATGTCAATAATGCAATGTATTAGTTGGATGCAAATTTTATACAATACGGTATGGAAAGCAAACTGTAATTGCGAAGACTCGGGTGAATGGAGCTTTTTCCTTTGACTGAGCCCATTGTTGAATTGCAGCCTGAACCTCCAACCCTTTACTCTGTAAAGACACAATAGGCTTTGATATGAGATGGTGGGAAAAGGACTGGAAGCCTCATTTCACATTCAGCTGCAATTCATCAGCTTGGCTAGGACTTTTAGCAGCTTTAATGACCAGTGCAATTGATGGTTAAATCAATTTGCACCGGTGACAGCATGGCTAGCCTCTAGACTGTAACAATCCAGGATTACAACAGGCAAAAAGGCCTCTGGTATTCAGCTGGGGATGGTTTCTGCTCAGCCCAGAGTGAGAACAACCAGGAGACAAAGTCCCTCACAAAGCAGGCACTAGAAAATGCTCACATTCAATCCAGCTGACTACAGAAAGCCCTCACTTCTTTGAAAAGTGGCAAAGTGGATTGGAGGTGGGGGTGGGGAAGGCATTGTTAAAAGTAAAAATATACAGTAGAGGACAAAGGTTCCTCATTTTTACTCTATCCTAAGGAAAGTAGCGTGCCAGAAATAATTTAAACTATGTTTTCTTGGACTTCGTGGGTGGTCTTGCCTCCCCCCACTCCACTCCTCAAAACAAATCTCAACAGCACTGTCTGAATTATGACAGAGGATTTGAATTTTTTTTAAAGGTGGAATGAGAATAAGAAAAAAAAAAACTGCACACTTCAGACTCAGGCAATGAGAAGGAAAAACTGCTCCCTCTTCTGTTTATCAGAGGGAAAAAATAAACAGGAAAAAAAAAGAAAGCATATAAATCTTACTTTTCTTTTTTATCTGTCTTAAAATTTGAGGATTAAAAAAAAAATACATACATTTCTGAGAAGGAAAATGGTACTATTAGCATAGCAAGTATGCCTCACCCCTTCTGGTATCTTGGCTGTTCAAGTGATGTTTTAACCCATAAGGAATTTTTATTGAGTTAAATATTTAGCCTTTCCTATCAAATGATATATAAGATAAAGTTTGCCCAATGTAGGATAGTTTGAGAAAGAGGAGAAAGAAGAGAAAGGCCAAAAGTGTTATTTGGCTACAAGTGGAACTAGCCTTTAGCATACATACCCTGCAGTCATGTAGTCTGTGCTCTAGCAGTCTTTGAAGACTCCTCAGAAATCTATGAAAGATCAGAAATGGAAGAATCTTTATGACTAAATGTTCAAGAAACTCTAGGATCTTCCCAAGAATTTTTCAGATTTTTCAGCTAACTTAAAGGAGAAAGTGAAATGTCAGTATTTCACCAGACCAATACATGAAGTGAGTGATTTGGGGGAAAACAAAATAAAACAAAGAAACAAAACAAAACAAAACAAGAAAAATCTAAGAGATACATGTATTATCCTAAAATAATCAAGCTCACAAAAGCAACCAACACTACTAGTCCAAATGACATAGAAGTGCTCATAAATGTTTACCCCTTTGAATGAATGAAAACTTGGATGGTGGAGTCATTTAGTGAGTGTTAAATTGAATTGAATTGAATTGATCTCTTTGATAGCTACATGGGACTCCCATGTTCAGCATCGTCTGGTAGACACTATTGGATGTGCTAGAATAACAACATAGCGCTAACATTTTTAAGAGAAGTAGAGAAAGAAGAATGAGCAGGAAAAAATAGGTAGAATCTCTTTAAAAGCATGACTAAGTCCATGGGAAATAGTGTTTTGTTTTGGGTTTTGTTTTTTTTTTTTCCAGAATGCTCAGCTAAGACATTGTGAAAAATTTAAACAACCTCTCGCAACAGATTTGTCTAAATATTGAAAGAATATTGAGGCTTGTAGAGAGGAGATCTTGGCATTGGGTCCAAAATCTGTGCTTGGTATAAGTGGGGGAGGGGAGAAGGGAGAAGAGGCTGGTTTCCATGGTAACATCGCTGGGAAAGCAAACAACATGCATGCATCCTTCCCAGGGGAGGTAGGAGTGTGTAAAACCTGTAAGGAGGGGGAAGGGCAAAGGATGGCAGCTTCTGAAAAGCCATTTTATGCTGAATAAGAGTTTTTGTGTAAAGCTGTGACGTGATCCATAACGGACAGTACACACAGACAGAAGAGAGAGGCTGGTGCTGTCCTGCACGAATGATTAAGGCTCTCTCTTCCTGGGAATATAATTCTGTCTTCAAATTTCTACCTCAAATGGGTACAGGAATTATATGCATCCTCCTACATATGTGGAATTCTGTCATCCAAATTCTGCCCTGAAATGACAGTGACAAAAAATAGAATTCTTTTGAATATCTGCATTCCTCCACCAGTGTATTTCATTAAGCAGGTTACATGAATAGCTTTTTTCTCAGATTCATTTTATTTGGTTTTCAGATACCCATTAAAATATGATTTCTTCTACTTTGAAATATAGAATTTCAGACTTTAGGGACTGGAGGGACCTTAGAAATCATCCAGCCCTGTTCAATTCATTTCAGCAAACACTGGTCCCTAATACAAGAGGCTCCTAGATCTACCACTCAGATCCTAGATTTGAAGAAAAAATCTGAAAGGAAGAACCTTTTTAGGCAACTAGGTGGAGAAGTGGATAGTGTAATAGACCTGGTGGCAGGATAGATCTGAGTTCTAATATGGCTTCAAATGCTTACTAGCTTGTGTGACAGTCATTTAACCTCCATTTCCTCATCTGTAAAATGGGGGTAATAGTAGCATCTTGATCTTGGAATTGTTATGAGGATAAAGTGAGATTATATTTGTAAAGTTCTTTACAAACTTCAAAGTATAGTATAAATACTATAGACCAATCCACTCATTTTACAAATGAAAAACATAGACGCCTATCAACTGTAAGACACTTTCCTGTCCTTGCTAGAAACAACAAAAATGATGGAGGAAACTGTCACTGCTCTCAAGAAGCTTTTTGTGTACTGGAGAATGCAGTAAGTAAGTAGACAGGTAAATATGATATAAAGTAGCAGAGGTCTTTAATTTTATGTAAGGTGGAGAGAGAGGTATAGAAATAGAGATTTAGGAAACGAGTTTTAAAGTGGTTTCCACTATACTACCCCTTTGTGACTCTGACAAATGTTTTTGTTTCCATTTTTAATGATGGATTAGGATCAATAACCCTCAAAATCCATTCCACTTTTTATATTCTATAAATCCAGGAAACTGAAGCAGAGAGTTTAAAAGCCTTCCCTAGAATCATGTAATGAATGATAGAACTCATACTAGGCCTCAGGTAATGCCAACTCAGGCACTGTCTAGATGACATAGGGCAAATACATCACTTAAACTGTCTGTGATGCAGTCTTCTCATCTACAGAATTGGGAGGTTGGACTATCAGTCTCTAATTTTCCTCCATCTTCTGACTTTCTAGGTTGATATTTCTATACTTATTGGCCATTTCCATTATCTCAACACTGCTGTAATTAGCAATCTTGAAGGATATTCTTGCTCTACTATTGTCACAAAGTGATAAGAACACAAATTTGGTTAGACCAGCCCAGGAAAATACCATAATGATGTTGTGGCTATAAATAGATATGGGTTGCTGTCCTTCGTTTTCAAAGAGGACCAAGATGATATCACCATGATAAAGTGAAGTTTCAGTGTGTCCAACTGTGACTGGTCAGACCAATCAAAATGCTCTACCACAGGTTGGGCACAGATAGTCTGCATGAATTTGGGGGTAGCTACTCCAGATTTGCGCATCCTACATTTCCTTTGGGCTGTTTCAATTCTGCTTTGCTCAAAGAACACAGCACCCTTTCTGATGTGGGCACACCATGCTGAGTGGCCCTGTACCAGTGTCTCCCATGTTGCACAGTCAAATCCAAAGTTCTTGAGAGTGTCCCTGTATCGCTTCTTCTGACTGCTATGTGATTGCCCATACTACGTGAGTTCTCCATAAAATAATCTTTTTTGACAAGCATATATTTTGCATTCGAACAATGTGACCAGTCGTTGAAGTTGCACTCTCTGAAGCATAGTTTGAATGCTTGGCAGTTCAGCTCGAGCAAGGACTTCAGTGTCTGGTGCCTTATCCTGCCAGGTGATCCTCAGAATCTTCCTAAGATAGTTCAAATGGAAGAGATTCAGTTTCCTAGTATGGTGCTGGTGGACTGTCCATGTTTCACAGGCATACAACAATGAGGTCAGCACAGTGGCTCTGTAGACCTTCAGTTTGGTAGTCAGTCTAATACCTCTTCTCTCCCAAACTTTTCTTTGGAGCCTCCCAAACACTGAGCTAGCTCTGGCAATGCATGATGCATCAACCTCACTGTCAATGTGTAGATCCCTGGAAAGTACACTACCAAGGGAAGTGAACTTATCCACAGCATTCCAAACTTCTTCATTTGAGAAGACAGACATAGACAAACAGCTACAAACACTTACACAGACAGAAGCAGGTGCGCATGATGCATATATGGAGTGAGTAATGAAAGAGTAATGGACTTAGCAGCTAAGTTCATTCCTAGTTCTATGTAAATAGAATTGTATGAGTTACCTTAGACCAGGGGTGGGGAACCTGTGGCCTTTTGGCTGAATTCAAATTTTATCTTCTTATTTAAAGAATTTAGGCCACAAGTGGCTTCCAGGCATCAGGTTCCCCACCCCTGCCTCAGGCAAATCAGATATCTGTTCAGGTGAATTTTCCTCTACTGTGAAATACTGATATTAGACTAATTGATCTCTGAAATCCTTTCTAAATTTAAATGCTATGAAAATAATGGGCAAACCCCCTCCTCGCTAACACACACACACACACACACACACACACACACACACACACACACACCCCTATTAAGGGCAGGGTGGTGATATAGTGGCAAGAGTCCTAGACTTGAACTTAGAGCACTGGTGTTTCAATCGCAAGTCTGTTATGTATATCAGGTCACTGGACCCAGATGGCTTAGGAGAAGGTGAGGTTGGTGACCTTTCACATTAGGTCTGCAGGTCATGTCATCATCTTGATGTCATGGTCCTTTTCGAGAATGAAGGACAAACACAACCTGAGTGAGTAGCAGCCTCCCCTGCCCTCCACTCCGTTCCCTTCCCCTCCCCTCTCCTCTCCTCTGGTGTTCTGCCCAGGTGACGGTAAAACTCCATGGCCAAAAGCTGCCTTTTTTCCTCTGGGTTTACTGGCTACGTTTCTTGCTCAGAGATCAAGCCTTAAACCCAATTCACTCTGGAGCTCATGGAGTGGACAAGTCCCCATTCACCTAGCATAGAATATATGTAACAACTAAATAGTAACTGTTTCTCTTTCACCCAGGAACCCTGAGGGTCTTCCCTTACCGGTTTGATTTTTTTTTTTATAAAAGGGGCCATGCCTTAAATAACTTAAAGAAGCCTACTCATTAAATGGGTGTATCTCACTCAAAGTGAGATTGTGATAAGACCTAAGCCTGAAAGGTCAGGGTCTCACATTGCATTCTAGGCCATTTACAGTTTTTCTGATGAATATCAGGCCACTGGATCCAGATGACTTGGGAGAAGAAGGTGAGGTTGGTGACCTTGCACAGCCCTCCAGTCATATCATCATCTTGATGTCATGGTCCTGTCTGAGAATGAAGGACAAACACAACAACCTGTATATATTAGATGTGTAACCTTGGACAAGTCATGCAAACTTCTATGGACCTTAGTTTAAAAGACTGGATTTAGTTGTTTGTAAGGTTTTTTTGTTTTCTTTTATTTTTTCCAATTACATGTAAAAACAATATTTGACATTTTTTTCTTTAATTTTAAGTTGCAAATTCTCAGTCTCAGTCTCTTCTCATTGAGGAGGCAAACAATTTGATACATTGTACATGTGCAGTCATACAAAACCTATTTTTCATATTAGTCATGTTGTGAAAGAAACACAGATCAAAAAAAAAATAGGATGCTTTGATCTGCATTCATACTTTATCCGTTCTTTCTCTGGAAATGGAGCAGTTTTCATCATAAACCCTTAGAAATTGTCTTGGATCTTTGTGTTGCTGAGAACAGCTAAGTCATTCACACTTGTTCATCATACAATATTGATGTTGCTAAGTATAGTGTTCTCCTCAATTCATGTAAGTGTTTCCAGGTTTTTGTGAAAGATCCTGCTCATCATTTCTTATAGTATAATAGTATTCCCTTCTAATCATATGCCACAACTTGTTCAGCCATTCCCCAACCGATGGGTATCTCCTCAATTTCCAATTCTTTGCCACCATTAAAAGAGCTGCAATAAATATTTTGTACAAATAGGACTTTTCCCCATCTTTTTTTTTTTATGTCTTTGGGATATAGACCTAGCAGTGATATTACTAGATCAAAGGGTATGCACAGTTTTATAGCCTTTTGGTCATGGTTCCAAACTGTTCTCCAGAATGGTTAGATCAGTTTACAACTCCAGCAATAGTGCATTAGTTTCTTAATTTTCCTATAATGCCTCCAGCATTTGCCATTTTCCTTTTCTGTCATATGAACCAATCTGGTAAGTATGAGATGGTACCTAAAAGTGGTTTTAATTTGCATTTCTCTAATCAAGAGTGATTTAGAATACATTTTTTCATATGACTAAAGATAACTGATTTCTTCATATGAAAAAAATCTATTCATATCTTTTGACCTTTTATCAGTTGGGAATTGGAAAATGACTCATATTCTTAGAAATTTGACTCCGTTTTCTGCATATTTAAGAAATCAGGCCTTTATTAGAGAAACTTGCTTCAAAAATTGTTGTAGCTGCCAAAAACAATTTTTTCATCTTTTGAGATCATAATATGCTTTTTGTCTGTTTTTTAACTGATATGTTAAATTATACTGATAGTTTTTCTAATACTGAACCAGCCCTGCATTCATGGTATAAATCCCACCATGTTATGGTATATGATATTTCTGATATATTGCTGTAATTTCCTTGCTAATATTTTACAAAAATGTTTACATCAATATTCATTAGGGAAATTGGTCTATAATTTTCTTTCTCTGTTTTTGCTCTCCCTGGCTCAGGAATAAGCACCATATTTTTTTATATTAAAGAATTTAGTAGGACTCCTTTACCTGTTTTTTTTTCTTCTAAATACTTTATGTAATATTGGAATAAATTGTTCTTTAAATTTTTGGTAGAATTCACTTGTGAATCCATCTGGTTCTGAAGATTTTTTTAGGGAGCCCATTAATGGCTTGTTCACTTTTCTAAAATAAGTTTATTTAAGTATTCTAACTCCTCTTCTGTTCATCTGGTCAATTTATATATGTATTTTTTTATATTCATCAATCTCACTTAGATTATTAGGTTTTTGGCACTAATATGTATTCAATTAAGTATTATTTATATTTGCAATATACTTCCTATCCTTATGTAGATTTGTATGTAATCTATCTCAAATCAAATCAAATCAAATTAAAAGGGGAAAAAGTTCAAAGAACAGAGATTCTGCAAAAAATATTATATTTTAATGGCATGTTCAGCCTACTCTGAAGCTGTAAGCCTAAAATCATAGAATTATGAAGCTCTATTAATATGCTAAAACATTTACAAAATGTGAGAAAAAAGATGAATATATACATATTAATGATTTTTAGTCCAATGTAAACAACAGCAAATTACTGCAGAAGGAGGAAAGTGTTAAGCTAATTCTTTTAAGGAATGTAGATTTTTAGCCAATCAAATTTTGTCAGTATCATTTGCAAGCCCTCATTTACCTATTTCATTTCCATTATTGTCCATAAGTATCTTTATAAAATTCCTATATTTCATTATTGTAATAACAGAATAGTCACTACCTTGTAGAAGTTAATAGGTAATAGCTTGGAAGCCCCAATTATGCTGGTAATTAATCTGACATGGAGGTGGAATCAGGTTATTTTTACCCATATGTCTTTCTCTTACCTTGTATATTATTACTCATATTGTTACCCTGAGCTTTACATGTTCCACAGCATTTTTATTGCTGTGCTGGCCTCTCAGTCCCTATCTCTTCTCAATGATCCCAAAGATGTCCTTCTTTCTGCGTAGTCTGCTCTACATCATGGACATTATGATGGGACACCATATGCACTCCTCCCTTCTCTTCTTCACACACACACGCACGCACGCACGCACACACACACTTCTGTTCTCATATAAGAGGTCTCATATGAAGTCAGTAAATGAGTAATACTAATCTTCAGAGTTGGTGCTTCTAGAAGCCTGTGCTGCAGCTTAGTATTTTTTAGTTTTCTCCTCTAGATGATTGGCTAAGATCATTGCAAATACTTCACCCTCTATTGCTTTCCCATTCATATAATCTGGGACTCTAATTGTTACTCCTCTGTCTTCAAAATGAACTGTCATAATCTTTCAGGGTCTTCAGACTTTCTAATTTTCCAAAATCACGAAAGGATTTCTTAGACATTTCTTCTATCACTGCAATGACCATATTTCTCACAAACAAAACTTTAACCTTAGCCATAACCTCTGGATTCTTCCACAGAATCAGCCCACTAAACAGTTAGATTATTGCCCTGGACTACTTTTCTACTCACTGGCCTTATGATCTTCATACCTAAAGAAACAGAATCCTCAGTTCTTTTAATCATCAGATTGATGATAAAGAAAACATCCATCAAACCTTCTGTGATTTTACTGAATTCTTACATTTTCCTTGGTTTTATTCTTTGTAATCAATCCAACAGCCTGTTTTCCACAGAGATACCCATGCCAAAATGTTTACCAGGATGAATTTTATATCTGTGTCATATAGACATAAGAAGTGATGAATGCATATATCTATTTTGCCCTGAAAAAGGATCTAACATAAGATATAAGTCCCAAATGGAACCAGCCTTTTCAAACAGTGGTACCATCTTATCTTTATATAACTTTTAAGATCTATATAAACTACCACCCCAAAGCAGATGTGGGACAAGTGATGGAATACAGGAGAATGAGCAAAAAGTGTTTTGAAAACAACTAGATATATTGCCTTGTTATGCCCTCATTATTTCCTCCTTACCCTCCCCACACCATCAACCACCAATCATTTCCATCCCATGTAATGGACAGTTAATTCTGACAACCAACCTAATGGTTTATTTTTCTTTAATGTCTATCTGGGTTTTCAGTAGTTAACATTTTAAAATTAAGTAATTAGGTGCTGAGCTTGCTTCCCTGAAGTCTGACATTCAGTGGGAGTTGTTCCTCTCCAGAAAAAGAGATGGTCCTAGTTATTTCCATTGAAGAGTCTTAATCTGCCAAGAATGACTAATACAGAAGCATCAGTAGTGGTCCATAGTTCCATCATTAGTAACCAAGAAGAAAAAGGGAGCACAAAAACAAAATTCAAGACAGAAATTTTAAGAGAATATCATCCAACCTTTGTGAACAACAGAAAGGGTTCAGGTATAAGTATTGCTTTAATCCTTCACTAACATCCAACTCCAATGGTTAATCTTAGCTTGAAGTTGACCCTCATTCTCATGCTGTGCCAGCCGGACAAAACCCTAGAATGTCAGGCTAACCAAATGATATTGAATACAGACATATACCACGATGGACTATTTGAACGTGTTCTATGCACCAGCCTAAATCTCAAGTAGACTTTTCATCAGATTGGTCATCACATGTCAAATTGTTATGGTCAAAGTAAGTCATGAAGACTACTCTGTGATGTATGCAGGATTACTGATGAGTTCATGGAAGGCATGTCCTCATCATAATACTTGGCAAGAACTTAAGTCTTCTCCCCAGAGAATACAGAAGTTACTTATAAATCACCTCTAGAGACAAAATGCTTCACTGTTTGCCTCAAGTTCTCAATTCATGAGCATGGCACTTTAATTATAATTTGTTAATTGATTGATTCAATAAATATTTATTAAAAGTGGAAAATTATTTTAGGAGTTACCTCATAATTGCCTCCTTGATCTCATCCCCTGCCCAAATTCATTTTGATAACCTAACCCCATAATTCTGTATTCACTTCAATTTTAGGAACACTAGTCTCTAATACACACTAGTATGGTTATGCCTTATACTTCAGCAACTATCCAAATTGTATCATCTCCAAGATCTAGAACCTTAAAATTCTACTTTTGCACTATGACAAAAAAAAATTCATATGCAAAGACATGAGAGATAGTATGGCACAATATACAAAGCACTGGCTGTGGAATCAGGAGAAATGTTGTATAAAATCCCACATTAGATGCTTCCTAGCTATCTGATCATGGACATATTGTTTAGCCTCTCTCTAAACCTTGGTTTCTTTATATGTAAAATGGTAATAATACTCATAACAGCTAAACTACGTTGTAGTAAGTATCAAAGCCTTTGCAAACCCTACATAAATGTGAATTGTTGTTGATACCTCCACTCAAAAACATTCATTGTCTTCCTATATCTTACCAAATAAAATTCAGCCTACCATTCCATAACCTAGCATCATCATGTCATACCAACTTTATCTTCATTTAATTCTCCCAAATATACTTTATTCTGTAGCTAAAGTGGATAGCTCTGCCCTTTCCATCTACTCCTCTACCCCCACATCTGTACTGTATTTCCACACCTTGCTTTTACATAGATCAGAGGTATCAAGAATAATATATCCTGTAATATTCCAGAGTATGGTTCAAACCCGATTAAAAGTGTAATTGAGAACATAGCAGAACTAGCCAGGACCTAGTTAAACTATCCTACCAATCACCTCTAAACAACTTTAAAATGATACCTCAAAACAAATTTTGGAGTAGCAGAGAGAGCAAAAAGTCAGAGAGACACATTTTTTCAGTCTAAGATAATTTAGGAGGTTGGCAGGAGAAGTCTCCACTGGGGAAGGCATAGGCCAGGAGAGTGGCAAGAGTACCAGTGGTGGTTCTTGTAGGTGGCCTTGTCAACTGCAGCAGCAGCTTTGGGAGTTATCAAACTAGAGATGGTAAGGGGGTCTAACAACTGATCAGCAATAGATTACAGAGGACCCTTTGTTGGGTGAAGCTGGTGCTGACTGGCCATACTATTGGCCATAAGAAGTTCTAGGTCACAGTTTCAAAATGGAGAGGAGTACACAAGGGAACAGGGGCCCTGGTCCCAGTTTCTGTGCTAGCATTTGAGACTGCAGAGGAGCAGGGCCCTTCCTCGGTGAAGAACAGAGTGCAGACCAGGAGAGCCATGACCACATCTCTCCCTAGATCACACCAAAAATTTGCAAACCCCCCGAACTAGTTCTGAAAACAGCATCATGAAAAAACCTCAATAATTGGGACAGTTTCTCCCCACCATCGGGTGAGCAGACCCCAACTTAAACATTAAGTTCAAAAAGCCTGGGAAAATGAGCAAGCAACAAAATGGCTTGACCATAAAAAGCAACTATGGCAGCAGGGAAGACCAAGACAAAGATTTAGAATAACACAGCAATATGACAAACATTTACAGGAAAGTCCTCAAATAAAAATGCTAATTAGACCCAAGGCCCTCAAGAATTCCTGGAAGAGTTAAAGAAAGAAATGAAAGAGCTAAAATGGAGGGGGAATGAGGGTGATGCAAGAATACTATGAAAAAGAGAATTAATAGATTAGTAAAACAAAGACATTAAAACACTTAATAAAATGTCACCTTAAGAAACAGAATTTTGCTAATGGTAAAAGAGACATAGAAATTTCACTGAAGAGCTCCTTTAAAAGCAGAATAAGCCAAATGGAAAAAGAGGTACAAAAGTTCACTGACGCTTTCCTGAAAAATTAGAACTGGGAATTCCTTAAAATTAGAATTGGGAAAGTGGAAGATAATGACTCCACAAGACTTCAAGAAACAATAAAACAAGGGAATAAGAGATATAGGGAGGGGTCACAGTGGGAAGGTAGAGCAGGGGAGGTAGGGGTCAGAAACAAGACAGGGTGAAAAATATGAAAAAGGATAGAGGGAAATGGGATGGAAAGAAATGTGCAGTTAATAATCATAACTCTGAATGTGAGTGGGGAGAACAAACCAATAGAAAAGAAGCAGAATGAATTGGAAATGAGAATCCAATAACATGATATATTCAAGAGACACACCTGGGACAGAAAGACACACAGAGCGTTGAAATGAATGGCTGGAGCAGCGTTTATTATGCTTCAGTTGAAATGAATAGGGCAAAGGTGGTGATCATGTTTTTAGACAAAGCAAAAACAAAAACACACCTAACTTAAAAAAGATAATCTGGGAAACTACCTCTTGCTAAAAGTACCATAGACAATGAGTTAATTTCAAAATATTTTACAGCAAGTTTCTCTGATAAAGGCCTCATTTCTCAAATATGTATAAAGAACTAAGTAAAATTCTTAAAAATAAGAGCCATTCTCCAACGGATTTAAAGTCAAAGGATACAAACAGGCAGCTTTCAGAAGCAGAAATCAAAGCTATCTATCAGAAATTGCAAGTGTTGGAGATGAGGGAAAATAGGTATATTAATGAACTGTTGGTGGAATACTAAACTGGTTTAATTATTCTGGAAAAGAAGCTTGAATTAGGCCCAAAGGGCTATAAAACTATGCATACTCTTTAACCAGAAATAGTACTACTAGATAGAAACCTCTAAGAGATTTTTTTTAAAAAGGGAAGGATCTAGACATACAAAAATATTTATAGCAGCTCTTTTTGTGATGGCAAAGAATTGGAAACTGAAAGGATGCCCTTCCTTTGGGGATATGGTTGAACAAGTTGTGACATATGATTGTGAAGGAGAACTATTGTGCTAAAAGAAATTAAAAGGGAGGCAGTTTCAGAAAAACAAAAAACAAATAAGCAAACAAAGACATAAGCTTTCCCAATCCTACATGAACTGATATAAAATGAAAAGAGAAGAACTGAGAGATTATTATGCACAGTAATGACAATGTTGAAATGATAACCAATCTGTGAAATATTTGACTATTCTGATCAATACAATGATCCAAGAAAATTATGAAAGATTGATGATAAAAAAATATTTTCCTTCTGAGAAAGAGAAATAATTTCTGAGTGCAAATTGAAGTATAATTTCTCACTTTTTTCTTTCAACTTTTGCTTTTTTGTATGATATGACAAATATAAAAATATGTTTTGCATGATTTCACATGTATAATTGACATATTCTACTTCCCTTCTCAGTAGATGGGGCAGGGGTTGGATGGAGGGAAAGAATTTGGAACTCAAAATTTAAAAACAAATGAATGTTAAAATAGAAAAAAATTAATTGAGAAATAACAAAAGAAATAAAATACAATAAAACAACGTTAATATCTGCTTTTCTAAGACAATATAGTGTACAGATATTCTTAGGTATCAGTTAGTGGCCACACAGTTTTATTTGAGTTTGACAGCACTGATTTAGACTGTTTCCACTGCCCGTATTAACCTCCCCATCTTTTCTTGACTCACTTTCTGTTAAATACTAAACAAATCAAAGATATCTTGATCTTTCCAGTTTACTCTTCAATTGATCCTCATATAATATTTAGTTTTTCACCTTTCTAACACACTTAGAGGGGCAGATAGGTCAAAGTAGATAGAGTGCCTGGCCTAGACTCAGAAAGACTCAACTTCACTGGTTCAAAGCCATCCTTAGATACTTACTAGCTGTGTGACCTGGGCAAGTCACTTAACCCCATTTGCCTCAGTTTCCTCATATGTAAAATGAACTGGAGAATGAAATGGTAAACCACTTCAGTATCTTTGCCAATAAAACTCAAATAGGGTCACTAAAAGTCAGACACAACTGAAAAATGACAAAACCACAAGAGAAAACACACAGCATGTAATAATTGTTTTTGTACTGTTTTATTTTGTTTTAATGCTATGCTATCTTGTCCTGTTCCCTGAATTCTTTTTTTATTAGGTAGCCTGGATTCATTAAGGTATACTAGAAACTAGGCTTTCCATAAACTGAGGAATCAATGAGCTAATAGCTGTGCCCTTTAGGCCCATGTATAACACTGTTGATTATTTATTTTCTCAGTTACCTTTGACATTCCCATACTAGATTATTTGAGGGCAGGCATCATGCCTTCTATAAAATTTATTTTTTCCAGTGCCTCTACATGTAGTAGTTTCTTAGTATTTGCTATGTTACATTATATCATATCATATTATATCATTTTACATGGTAACTATGAACAATTAATTATACCAAATGCTGGAGTAGACAAGACAGAAAGCTCAACTAGGTAATATCCTTACCTTCAAGTAACGTGTGGTAATATGACACAATCTTTTTCATGCATTATGCCCTTTAAACTAAGTTTTTAATAAAGGAACTGTCATAATGTAAACATACTGTCAACTATATGTAATGTAAGACAAGATGGACATATGCAGGAGGACCAGTTAAAGATTGGCATCAGAATAAGTAAAGAGGAGTTATATTGAATAGTAGTCAAAGGGCCTCTTGCAAAAAGGAGAAAAATGAACCAAATAAATTTTACATGCTTTGAAACTCATGCAGGTTAATAATATTTCCTGCTCAATACTTTCACTATTGTAATGAAGCATTGTGCTCCCACTGGTCCGTCTTGCCATAGTAAAATGCTTTTCATGATTTTGCCCTTTTTAAAGGAACCATATAGAAAAGCAAATACCCTGACACATCCAGGTTGACTTGTTGTACAGGTACTTAGATCTGCTTTTCTAAAAGGAAAGTAATTTTTGAGGGGTCAACAATCACTTTAATCAAGTCCATATATCATTCACTCAGTTCAGGGGGAAAAGTCAGCACCTTGAACTTCAGAGAAAATACAAACAGAAACAAAAATCAACACACAGGGCTTCCAGCTTTCTGACTATAAGCAATACGTACATCACAGATGTATCCTGACCATTACATATATACATAGCTACCAGAGAGAGAAGCTCCAACATCTGGGTTTTTAGAGCATGTATGTAGGTAGAGAGAGCTCCTTAGTGACTGCCCAGAGTATTGTCTGGCCAAACAGTTCCCAATGAGTAAGCCCCAAAGTAAAACCTCCCCTCAGAGTATTTATACACTTTTCAGAACCAGAGGGCATCATAAGCCTTGAGAACCAGTGCCTCATTAGAAATTAACAAAAGGTGTGGGCCTTCCTACAAAACAAAATTTTCCCTAGTCAAACTTCTCTTGATTGGCAGGACCATTAATGGGTGGGGAAGATCTTTAACTCTCTTAATTACCATTACACCATCTTAGATTTACTCAGACCAACTTTTGGTTTCACGCAGTAGGTTGAAATTTTGAATTGGACATAATATTTCACCACCGGACATAATATTTCACCACCGGACATAATATTTCACCATTGTTTGTATTCATAGCAAAGTAATATGGCTAGAATTTGGAAGGACAGAGCTGTACCCAACAAAGCCAACTCTGTTATCCCAGGTCTTATTTTCCCTTCGGTAGCTATTCAGTTATGATGGCTGTTACTATTTAAAGTCTCATCCTCTTCCTCCAGACCTTCAATATATCATAATGCAGCTTTTCCCAAAATATTCTTTACAAAACTTTCTTTTTTATTTGTCCTATACTATATTTGCTCAAAGGGGATATCTGTTAAAATTAAATTTTCAAGAATTGAAGTCACAAATCTTTCCTGGGGCAGTAAGTCAAGTTGGCTTTCTCTTCATATATAACTCTATTTTTCTTATGATATTTGCAGAAAATACTGTATATCTTAAGGTATTAGTGTAGTGACTAGCAAAAAGTCAAACTCTCCCAGAACTGCCTTTTTACTATTGCCTCTTGACCCTCACTCCACGGAACTTACTATATTTGAGCAATGTGCAGCAGCTTAATCCCTGATTTTTGCTTTAATCTGCATTTTCTCTAAATACCTAAGCAAATCAAAAAAATATTAACTCCAAAAGTTACAGCCATGTAGGTAGCTATGAATTATATTCCTTCCCTGAGAAAAAGAACCATGAAGATCACATTCAACCATGTTCCCTAAGCAGTTCAAGGGTATGTCCTCTTCAAGGGAAAGTATTAGATACTTGTAAATGTCTCCATGGTATAATATTGCTAGCTATGCTTCCGTTAGAGTGGAAAGAAATGGGCATCTATCATGTGCTATTCCCAGCAACATCACACACACATTTGCTAGTTACTGAAGTGGAAACTTGCCAGGCCATGCATCAAGCTCAAAATAGTGTCTGTGATATGCAAGGGAAAGTTGTGGTTGCCAAATGATATGGAGGCTGTCAGTGGCTACTGCCCCATCCTCTGCCAATTCTTCTTCCAGACCCCCCTCTTTTTAAAATATATGATATATTTGCAAAAAATTTGGGTAAGATTTAGTTCAAGCTAAGACTCTGCCCCCAAATCAGTCATCTGTAAAGCATCTTCTGCCCTAAAATAGTTATGTTGATAGGAATACGAAGGAACTTGGTCCAGGTTTTTCTCTCTATGTATCTCTTGAGCAATCTCAGTTAATTGGTTCCAGATGAGTTGTGTGCTTGTACCAAAAATGTAAAATGCTACATTCCTATGGGGATATCAGGAGGATATATGTAATTTCTCCATGTTTTATATTTAGGGATTAAATTTTTGTCATTTGCCAGGTTTGTATCACTATGTCAGCCTCTTTTCTATGGATGAACTAGAGAGAACACCTTACTTTCCTGATCATGTCCCTCTATTGTTGATATCCCACCCAATTCCTCCAACTCCCCCATTACCCCACCACTACATATGACCATGATCCAGTTTCTTTCAGGGATATTTTATAGACTGAGATTAATGATCTGTGGATAGATTTTGTTAAGTGGTCACAAATCTATTATAATCTCAAGGAGATACTTGTATCAGGAGTTCTCAATCTAAAATATGTAATCTTTTTTTTAAATAACATTTTTATAATTGTTGTTATTCAGTCATGTTCAGCTCTTTGTGACCCCATTTGGGAGTTTTCTCAGCAAAGATACTAGAATGGTTTGCCATTTCCTTCTTCAACTCATTTTACAGAAGAGGAAACTGAGGGGCATAGGATTAAATGACTTACCCAGGACCACACAGTGTCTGAAGCAAGACTTGAACTCCTGAAGAGGAGTCTTTCTGACATTAGACCCAGTACACCTAACTGCCATTTTGATAACTGTATTTCAATACAATTGGTTTCCCTTTTAATTCTATGCATTTTATTTTATATATTTAAAATCATTGTTCTGAGGAGTCTATAGACTCCACCTGACTACCAAAGGTAGTTAGGGCGTGAAGAAGATTATGTGCTTACTGTGTGACAGGCACGATGAAGATACAAAGACAAAAAAATAAAAAAAATAATACCCACTATATCTACTGATATAATATATGCACCATGAGGGCAAGGGATGATTCACTTTTGTTTCTGCTTCTCTTTCATGCCTAGTAGAGTGACTGGCACATAGTAGGCATGCTCACTGATTGATCATAAACCAATTTGTTGGCCTACCCTAAACAATTAATGATTGCGTGTATTAGAGATTGAATATACTTTTCAACATTTTTTCTTGAAAATGTAATAACCATATGGTTGCACAAATCTGCTTCCTGGTCTTTACATCATTTCATTTTTCAGAAGTATGTGTTAACCTGTTACTGGTACCCAGTTCAGTGACAGTACAAGAGTCAACTCAAAATTATCATTCATAAATGGTATTGTTTCTTGTAATTGGCTTTCAAATTCTCATTGGTACCTATTCTACCTGAATATTTTGTTGACGGACCCTAGATGTGTGTTTGTCCCAGCCCAACAGTAGTTAAGGTAAGTGGTTTGAAAACCCTTCTGCCCTCAGAAAGATGAAATATTTTATTACTACCATGATCCACTTACCTGTAAGCTTTCAAAGAACTGCTGTGTTCACTCCCCAGATGACTTATATAAGATGCTATAGATATAGTATATCTGTAGTAGTTAACAATACCCATGAATTAAAATCCAACTTCATGAAAACATAATTGTGGAAAGGTTATTTTAATTACAAACTTGTCAAAATTTGTCTTTAATGTTGTCAAATGAGAGCACTGGTGGTTTATGGTATATTTCTGCTATGAATTCATACAATTGCATTTTTTAATAATCATTTAAGTGCCTACTATGTGCAAGTTGCTGATCCGATATAGATTGTTCCTAGATATATCCAGCCACAAGGATTCCTCTGAGACAGTCTGGTGTTCTTTCTACTGGGATAGACTATCCTCTAGGCTACAGGTTAAACCCCATCTCTCATTGTTCATTTCACAGGTATTATTTTAGGAGCTTAAGGAGACTTTTGATACTTTCTCAACTCAAAGATTACTAATGCACAGATTCACCATCTTAAGCAGGAGTAAGACAATGTGGTTCAAGTACCAGTTCCCTCTAGAACT
Source organism: Potorous gilbertii (assembly GCA_028658325.1). NCBI lineage: Eukaryota > Metazoa > Chordata > Mammalia > Diprotodontia > Potoroidae > Potorous > Potorous gilbertii. Next base: position 389,944,010 of record CM053770.1, on the reverse strand, counting down.
TAAGCCAGGACTTAGTATTAACTATCCTTGACATGTTGGATCACAGATGTCAGAGCTGGAAGTAATCTGAGGGGCGATCTATTTCAAACTATTCCTTGTCTTGGTATGGAAAGGGGAATACACATTTATATAGAATCGGCTATGTACCAGGTACTACGTTCAATGCTTTATAAATATTATCTCATTTAATCCCCACAACAATTCTGTAAGGTAGGTACTGCTATTATCACCATTTTACAATTGAGGAAACTGAGGTAAATGGTGGTTAAATAACATGCCAGGATTAGGTATCTGAGACCAAATTGAACTTGTCTTCCCAGAGCTCTATGCACTGTACCTTCTAGATACCTCTTTGCCCCCAAGATATTCAATGAGAAGGAAATCACTGCCTCCCAAGACAACACATTCTACTTTTGGATAACTCTAGAGATTCAGTTTTCCTTACATTAAACCTATATATTTCTCCTTCCATGTAGTTTCCCTGCATTACTTGTAGTTTCTATGTACTTCTAGAACAAAGAGAACTTTCTAATCCCACTTCTATGTGACAATTCTTCACAAACATGAAGATATGTTACTTTCTAAGGTTCCTCCTATAGGGTAAACTTGCCTCATTCCTCCAACTAGTTCTTGTGTTATATGGACTTGACTTCTCTTGCCATCCTGGCTGCACTACTCTGGGCACCTCAGCCCTACTATCCAACTCTTGATGTCCTTTCTAAAGATCTGTACTCAGAGTTAAACATAATACTTCAGGTGTAGCCTGTCCAGAACAAAACACAACAAAATTCACTTTTCTAGTTCCAAACACCTTTCTTCTTTAATTTCAATTTAACATTGCATTAACTTTAGCTGCTATATCACACTGTTAGCTCATATTGAATTTGCAGTATTCCAAGTACTGATCGGACTAGATGGGTCACCTAGAAATTTGATAAGCTTACCATTTATTTAATTCAATCAACAAACATTTATTTCATTGTTACTACATGTAAAGCAATAACACAGAACCCAGAACAAACCTTTGAGACATTCTACCAAAGACTTCTCTCTGTATACACACACAAATATTGCATGGACATCTATTTTCCCTCCTGGTTTGGAGTTCAAAAGTATGGTGTCCTTGGCAAAGTGTGTGTATGTGTGTGTGTGTGTGTGTGTGTGTGTGTGTGTGTGTTGTAGGTTGCAGTGGGTGAAACACTTTCAGTGTTTCTTTTCACTCTACCCATCCCCTCCCACCTCTTTTGAGTGACTAATTTTTTAGATTCAGTTGTGGTTTTTGTTGATGCTTTCTTTTGTTTTCTGAGATTGGTGGTAATTCATATGCCTGATACCACAACTGATTTTCATGGAAGTTTTGATCTATTGTGTTTTTTCTAACCTGAGGTGGTTCACCCCTCTTCCAGCAGTCTGGTAGACCCTCACACCTACTACATGCTCAACACTATGGTCACAGAAACATAAAGGAAGTAGCCTTTGGTCTCAAGGAATTTTCATTCTACTAGGGGAAGAAAGACAATGTGGATGTATGAAAGGTACAAAATGATCTCAGAAGGAGTACTTCAACAACTTGGCAGATCAGGAACAGCCCTCTCAAAGAGGTAGCAAATCAAATATGCCTAAAAGAGAGTCATGAAATCTAAGAAATGGAAGAGGATAGGAGACTCATTCAGTGTTGCAGGATAGCCTATTCAAGAGCACAGAAAAGGGAATTTCTGTTACACAGGAAGGATTGCAAGTTAGCCAGTTTGCCCAGAGCATGAGTATGCGGGGGGAGTAGTATGCATTCAATGTGGGAACATAGGTAGGAACCACACTCATGGACTCCCTGAAATCTAGCCACTGGATCCCTAGTTAACAACCCTTGTATTAGAGTATATTCTTGAACAAAGAAACATGAATTATCCATGTTTTTGCCAGTAGATATCAATGCAACTTGAAATGTTCAGCAGCAGACAATTTGAAGAGAAAAAAATGAAATCCTCTTTGAGCAATCCTTTAAAGAAAATCTATCCTGTTCATATCTAGTGCCTCAGGTTGCAATGTGGTTATGGATTTATGAAGCATGTGTCGGAAAGAGGTGACAGCAGGGAGACACCTTTGGTTTAACTGTGGTGCATAGCACGCTTTAAAAAATAACTTTCCAATGGAGTGCTATTTGTGCTGCTATATGTAACTATCCAGCTTCCAGTGAAAACAGTGGGAAGAAAAAAAATTGTCTGACACTGGTTACCATGGCAGCAATGTAAAGTGCAAAGAGGAGCAGAGAATCTGAATTCTGTGGCCAGGTAATGAATTTAGCATCTACAGGAACAGAAATGGATTTCCTGTCACAGCCTGTAAATCAAGCACAGGAAATGAACATACTGTGGATATTTTGGTTATGTTTAAAACCCATTTGAGATGCACATGAGGGGTAGGGAGGATGCATCATATTACCCCAAGGGCCTTGTCCCTTTCCATTAGCCTGCTTTCATCCAAACAAGGAAGGACAAAGAAAGAGCTACCACTAGGAGCCCAGCAGTCTGCAAATGCCAGTGGAAGAAACGAAGGCTCCCAGAGGGATAGTGAGGTAACCGGTTCTTATCTTTCGGGTCCTCTCTGGTGTGATTACCAGCTGAGAACCCTCACCATCATTCTTCCCCTTCTTTCTGCCCACTGAAACACTGTATGGGGAGGTCCTCACAATAACCCTCTCTGGATCATAAATTTAGGGATAAAAGATCATAAAATTAAAGAAACTTAGAGGTCATCAAGGCAAGCCCTTTCATGTTTTAGATGTGGAAACTGAGGCTAAGAGAATGAATGACTTGACAAGGTTCATGCAACTAGTAAGAGTCATAGGTAGCATTTGAACTCAGTTCTTTCACATTCTAAGCTTAACATTCAACCCAGTGGGTCACCTTTCTTTTTACTTACCTCTGCCTCACCTCCTCATTTTTGTTAACTCTATGTGACTTTCAAATTGGTATTCCAGACCTGACATTTTTCTCTCATTTGTTTTTCTCACTAAATCATTGGCTAATTAATTTCACCAGTGGATCCATGAAGAAAGTATTGATTAGTTGTATTCCAAAGAATAATCTGGGGATGTAGGTGGCATAGTAAGCAGACTTACAGGCCTGGCGTCAGGAAGACTCATCTTCCTGAGTTCAAATCTGTCCTCAGACACTTATTAGCTGTGTGACCCTGGGCAAATCACTTCACCCTGTTTGCCTCAGTTTCCTCACCTGTAAAATGAGCTAGAAAAGGAAATGGTAAACCATTTCAGCATTTCTGCTTCAAATTGTGTCATAAGGAGTTAGACATGACTACAATGACTAAAAAAACAACAAAAGATAATCAAAAGAGGTGGGAGGGGATGGGTAGAGTGAAAAGAACACTGGAAGTGTTTTACCCACTGCAACCTACAAAACACACACACACACACACACACACTTTGCCAATAGCACCATACTCCTGAATTCCAAACCAGGAGGGAACATAGATGTCCACATTGCTCTACTAGATAAAATATGAGCCGGTAGCTTTTTATCATATTTTAGACTATGGACAATTTACCTAACCTCTCTGAGACTCCGTTCCTTCATCTGTAACAGGGAGCTGATAATATTCTTAATACATCTGCCATAGAATTGTTGCAAAGTTCAAATGAGAAAATGTGTGCAAAGTGTTTTGCACTATAGTTAAAGCACTATAAAAATGTTAGTTATTATTGAATACTCATTGATGGAAGGTTCTATCTCTCCCCAGGTGCACCATCTCTGGTCTTACTCCATTGTTTTTCCTGAACATTCTGACAAAGAGCTTCCTGCTTCAGCTTCTTTTCCTCCACTCATCCTTTTGTATGTCTTTTGTCTCTCTACCAGAGGTTGCCACACTGTAATCACCCTCCTACCTATCACATCTCCTTCTCAGTTATCCCCTGTAGGTGTTCAAACCTTCAGTTCATACTCACTCCTAGATATTTTCCAGTGTACCCGCCATCACTGCCTCTCCCTCCACATGGCCACACCCAAAGCTCCTAGGTTACCTCCCAAATCACTAGAATGTTCACTATCCCTGACGCTTCTTTTATGATGCTCCTAAATAGCACCTTTCTCCCTACACCTTAAAATTTCAAGTATTTGTGTTTCCTTGCAGATTGCTGTGGTTTGTCCTTCATTCTTGAAGAGGACCATGACATCAGGAAAGTGATGCCACAACTTGCAAGTGAATTGGATTTAAGTGAAGGAGGGCTGTGAAAAGTCACCAGCCTCACTTTCTCCTCCATAGCCATCTGGGTCCAGTAGCAAGATATAGATCAGGACGACTAGAGATGACCCTCTCCTTTGAAGATTGTCCTTTAAGGGCAGAAAAAGGGAGAAAAATCTATATCCAGTGAGGAACATCTGTATCTGTCTTTCCCACTCTCAGTTCCACAGTATTCCAACTCCTGAGAGCATTCACATATTTGGAACTGACTCCTGACCCTGAAGTTTGCAAAATGTGTAATCTAGAGCTAGCCTTCATACCTATTGGCCTCATTTTCTTCAAAGAAGGGGAATACCAATGATAATTGGGAGATAACATAGGAGACTACTAGGTTGGGCAAAAGAGGCCTTACATGCAAATCCCAGCTCTATCACATATGACTTGGGTGGCACTGAGCGAAATTTCTGTTGTTGCTCAGTTGTGTCTGACTCTTTGTGACCCCATGAATGATAGTGTCCATGAGTTTTCTAGTCCAGGATACTGGAATGGTTTGCCATTTCCTTTTCCAATAGGTTAAGGCAAACACAGATTCAGTGATATGCCCAGGGTCACAAAGCTAGTAGTGTCTGAGCCTGGATTTGAACTCAAGTCTTCCTGACTGTAGGCCCAGCACTCTATCTACTGAGCCATCTAGTTGCTTCATTTTGGGATTAGGGGATTAGGTCCCTTCCAGCTCTAAATCTAAATATTCCTATGATAGTCCTACATAACATGGAAAACTCTTTTTGAACTACAAAGCACTAAATAAATGTGGAATATTATTTACTGGGCATAGGTTAAGAAAGTGCCAAAATTTTATTAACAAAAATCCTGCTTTCTATGCTTTGGTTATAATCAATCTTACCACTAATCAAATATCCACATGATATTTGGGTATTGCATATTGCCACATGTGGGTTATTTACTCATTTTCATGAAGTTTTTGAATGAGAATTTTAATGGAAATTAAAGTGTCCATGGCTGAAAACATAGTACACATTTAATAAAATTTTGTTAATAATTAGATAATTTATTGCATACATCAAGTATCCTCACATGAGTATGGCCTCTGCTAATGAGGTTTGTAGTCTATCTGGACATCATCATTCTGTGGCATTATTTCCATATTTTCCAGCAATCAATAAGCATTAATTAATCTTCTACTATATGCCTGAAATTAATCATAAAAATGACAAAAAGGAATCAATAGCCACCCTCAGGAAACTTATGTTTTATAATTCCTCTATAGCCTGAGCTACACAAATCACAGGTGGCTAGATGGTCCAGTGGATAGAGTTCTGGTCCTGGAGTCAAGAAGTCCTCATCTTCCTGAGTTCAAATATGGTCTTAAATACTTACTGGCTATGTGATCCTGGGCAAGTCACTTAACCCTGCTTGCCTCAATTTCCTCATCTGCAAAATAGCTGAAGAAGCTGGTGAACCACTCCAGTATCTTTGCCAAGAAAACTCCAAATGGGGTCATATGAGACATGTCTGAAAAATGATTTAGCAACAATATATAAAGCAGTGGAAATGCTCCTCTGGCTCCCTTTTGCCATGTAACTATTCTGTCTCATTTTCTGGACAGACAAGTCTTTGGAAGGCAGAGATGGTATGGGAAATAGAGTGCTAAACAGAAACCCTGTGTTTGAATAATGCTTCAGATACTTCCTAGCCAAGTGACTCTTGAAGAGTCATCTAACATCCCGAAGCTTCACTTTCATCATTTGTAAAATGAAGATGTTGGACTCAATGGTCTCTAAGTATCCTTCCAGGTCCAAATCTATGCTAAATTTTATGGTAGTGACTTTCACCCACAAATTACTGAGAATAATTCTCCAAAACTCATCCTATAAGATAATGTATTTAAAATTCACCCCTTTTCATTACCCTGTGGATCTCTGCAGTCATGTGTCTTCTAAGATTATGGTGTTCCTTGATGCGCTGGTATCACCTGGCGAACATCAGTGTTAAAAGATAGGCTTTATGCAACAGGCCATAAAGGAGCATTTGACAATTTCCCAAATATGATTCTTTCTTATCTCCTCCTATTCGATTCTGAGTCCAGCTCATTGCCCATCTACAGCTTCTAAACAAAGTGTCTTGTGAATGATAAACTAAATGGGTTTCCAGTTTAAATGTATGTCATAATCTGGACAATATACATTTTTCATTCACTTTTTATTCTTCATACGAGTGGCTAGGCTGACCCCTCAAATTATTGCATATCTATTTGGGAAAGCATTTCAGCAGCATTCTGCATCTCTGGAGTCAAGCTGTTCTAAGTACCCACTAAATCTAGCCAGCCCCAGACACAATAGTCATGCTTCAGCATAGATAGGATCTCTTCATTTGTCCTGCTATCACAGGTGTACTTTATTTTCCCTTCCCCACTACCACCATACTATTTTCTTTCTCCTGACCTGGGAAGGTCTCAATTATGCAAATAATAGATCAAATTCTCACTATTCAAAATCATAATTTTATAAAATATAGGAATTGGTTCCAACCCAATGGAAAAATGCAGTAGAAATCAAAATAATGCAACAAGTTCAGGGGATAATCATCCCTCCTTATTAGAACTGGCTGTGATCAAATTAATAGTGCCGTTGCTTCTAGAAAGGGTGTGTCAACATGCTCCTTTATGGATCAATTCAACATCCGTTTGAGTCTCAAGATATTCATTTCTCTGGCCTCTATTTCCATATATGCATTACTATCTTTATTAAAATTCAAGCTCCTTGAGAATAACACATCTCTTTTGTATTTATATCCCCATCATTTAGTACCATGTCTGTAACATAGTAAGGGAGTAATAGATATTTTTATTTCATTTATACAGAAACAAGAGGATCTGTAGAACCATTTATCAGTCATCATTTTAGGTGGAATCTGAAGAACAGCCTGTCATGTCAAGAAACATATGTGTTCTTCTTTTATGCTTACTACTTTCTGTTGATACCTGATGGATCATTGACTCAATCAATAAATAAACACTGATTTAGAATCCACTATGTGCCAAGCACTGGGGTAGCTTCTGGGAACACACACAAATAATTTCTACTTTCAAGGTACTTACCTTTTATTAGGGGAGACAACATATACAAAATACATACAAGGTAATTTGGAAATGGGGCAGAGGGAGAGATGACAACAACTGTAGAGGTCAAAAAGAACTTCATGTTGCAAATGAAACTTAAAGTTTGATGGAAGCTAGAGACTGTTGGCACCGTGGATGAGGAGTGCTCATTCTAGGCCTGGAGACAGCCTGTGCAAAGGCAAGGCTATGGTAAGAACTTGTATTTACCTAATACCTTAAGGTTTGCAAAGTACTTCACTTATGTTAAAATATTGGATCCTTATATAACAAGCCTGGGGAAAAGAAAGAAGTCTAATTTGGTTAGATCATGGGATTCAAAGCGAGAAGTTTGGATCTAAATCTGAAGTTAATAAGGATCTACTAGAATTTATGGAACAGGAAAGAGACATAGCTCTGTCTATACTTCAAGTATATCACTCTGGGAACTCTGTGGAGGACAGATTTGGGAAGAGACAAGGTGGGGAGACCATTTGGGGAGATGATGCAATAGTCCAGGAAGAAAGAAAGGGAGGAAGGGAGGAAAAAAGGAAGGAAGGAAGGAAAAAAGAAAGAAGAAAAGAAGAAAGGGAGAGAGAGAGGAGGAAGGAAATAAGCATCTATTAAGCATATGGGATACATTATACAAGCATGATTTCACTTGATTCTCACAACCCTGAGAAGTAAATGCTTTATTGTTCTGATTTTACAACTGAGAAAACAGAAGCAAACAGACAAATGACTTCCTAAGTCACACAGCTAGTAAATGTCCAAGACCTCATTTCAACTCAAGTCTACCTGACTTCAAGCTCTCTTTCTCTGTTGAGTCACTGATCTGCAGTAGGCAATGGATAGGTCTGAACTAAAATGGTGACTATGTGAAAAAAGAGAGAGCAATGTAGGTAAGAGATGCTATGAAGCCAGATTTGACAAGATTTGTTGGACCGAAGATATCTTTATGGTTCCATTGGTCATAGGTATTCATGATTTTAACATGTGTGGGAGATTTCTTCTTTAATGAAAGTCTTTCAGGATATATTTTCTTAAACACAGTTATTATTTTTTTCAAATTGAGAGTGTTGAATAACAATGCTGAAGAAGGACAAGGTAGGGAGTCCAGCATCTGGATAGAAGATTAATAATGGCTCTGCTGAATGTCTTTGTGTTAGTGGCATTCCTTCCCTGTGGTATCTTAATGCCTCATTTACTTTCTCTGTGAAAGGGAGATAACAGCAGTCTTCTCTATAGCTTACCAAGCAATATGCTGAGCTGAATTCAGAAATGCCTGGGAAACACAGGAAGAAAGGTCAATGCTAATACCATTCATTCTGTGTATTTTAGGTAGCCTTGAAATCTTCAGTGTTTTTTTTGTTTTGTTTCGAGTTGTTGGGTAGCCTTGTGCTCATCAGTCAAGTGCCTTTAGCCTTGGTGTTTACATGCATATTATACTTTCATTCATTTTTATTGTCTATATCCTATTCCATTTCCAATCACTTCCATGTAATTGATGCTTTAAAGTTTGCAAAGTACTATTCTCACATAAACCTATGAAGAAGATAATATCCCCATAATTGTATCCCCATTTAGTCAGATGGGGAAACCAAGGTTCGGATAGGTTAAATGACTTTTTACTTATGGTTATATAGCTTACAAGTTTCAGATACAGCCTATTTCTCCTGGTGACAAGTCCAGTGCTTTTTTTTCAACCATTTCAGCATGCAAGAAGGATTATTGTGAAAGGTTACTGTTATTCCCACTTCAGTATGAAACACAGCAACAAATCAGATGGTAAGATAATTGGTTAGATACCATTATTAAGCCACCAATTAAAATGAGAAACAATGCAGAAAGTACTAGATGTCTCAATTCTTTTTAAATACAAATAACAGACAGAACAGATAGATAACAAACAGAAATCGGACAGACTAACTTGGCCAAGACCCTATTGAAAGTAAATTAATGGACTGCAGATGTTACTGCATTTTCACAGTATACTGTACCCAGATCAGAGAATATGAATGGCCCCAGAAGGACAGATGTTTTTTGCAGTCAATGGAAAATTCAATCAAATAAGCTATAATTGCAAAAGTAATTAAAGTTCATTACTTACAGTAAATATACCCAGAAAACTTAAATTTCCTAAAGAGGAGTGACTTCTCTCCCTTGCCATCACATCAGACAAAATTAAAGATGAAAGAATTAGATCACTAGAGTAAGGGAAAAGAATTCTCTACGGATAAAAAAATAACTAGAATAAAAAGATTCTAGGTGGCCAAACATCTGTGAAAAGTAATACAAAGTTTAATTAGAATATTTGGGATGCTTTCTGGAATATCAGCTTGGGATAAAAACAAAGTATAAGCAAAGAACATTATCATCAATCATGGATGATGACAGATATGATCATGTCATGAACAACACATTAGTTACATAACATCCAAATGGTGCTGTCAAGAATATTACATAAGAAGATAGGAAATGTAATAGTGGGTCAGAAAAATATTCTACCAAGCCCCATGGCCTCTCTTTGACAGTGGTACCAACAAGTGTTTTTAAAGAGGGCATGATTTCCCTCTGAAGGTTATATACAATAGAACAAACACTCCTAGATTTCATTAGAAACATCAGGATCTGTTATCATTTGCTAATTTATTACATCCAAACCATTGTTGAATCAATTTCTTTTTTTCAGCTTCCAGCACCTAGATTAGTGAGCACGTAAGGAGGGAGAGGAGAGGAGTAGAGGAGAGAGGGAGAGGGAGAAGGAAAGGGAGGGGAGGGAAGGAGAAGAGCTGCTACTCTGTACTCACAGGTTGTGTTTGTCCTTCATTCTTGAAGAGGACCATGACATCAAAATGATGATATGAGTTGCACTTGACTTTGATTTGAGGGAGGGAGGGCTGTGCAAGATCACCAGCCTCACTTTCTCCTCCAGAATCATCTGCATGCAATGACATGGTATTCATCAAGACAACTGGAGATGGCCCAGGATACAATTCAATGAATAAGCCTCTTTAAGTAGTTACTCAAGGGATGGCCCCTTTTAATAAAAGGCCTCCTCTCCACTCCACTCCCCTTCCCTCTCCTCATCTCCATACTTGCCTGGAGTGCCATGGCCAAAAGTTGTCTTTTGTCTTTGGGGTTACCGGCTAGATTTCTTGCTCAAAGACCAAGCTTTAAGCCCCCTTCACTTTGGAGCTCATAGATTGAACAACAGGGACTTGCCCACCTAGCAGAGAGTGAATGTAAATACTAAATAGTAACTGTTTCTCTTTTACCCAGGAACCCTAAGGGTCTTCCCCTCCTAGTTTTATTTTTTTTTTTAATTTTATTGAAAGGGGTTATCCCTTGAGTAACTACTTAAAAAGGCTTACTCATTAAATGGGTGTATCTCATGCAAAGTGAGAATCTGATAACAACTTAGCCTAAAAGGGCCAAGGTCTCCCACTGCATCCTGGGCCATCTGCAATTGTCCTGATGAATATAATATCATGCTACTGGACCCAGATGGCTCTGAAGGAGAAAGTGAGGATGGTGACCTTGCACAGCCCTCCCTCACTCAAATCAAAGTCAACTGCAAGTCTTGTCATTTTCTTAATGTCATGGTCCTCTTCAAGAATGAAGGACAAACACAACAGTAATGAGTACATAAAGTAAGACTTTTTTCCTCAATATTATCTTATTATCTTCTTGTCTCTTTCAAGTTCTGATAATTAGTGAATGAGTAGTCAGTCATCCTATCCATGCTTCTTTATATTTCTGCAAATTTTAATAATCCCTTGAACCTAGACCTTTTCACAATGGACAAGAGATCTCTTCATTTGGATCTTCATTCTTGACATAATATCATTTGGCTTACTGTAGATTTTTCCCATCTCCCATGTCTTCTTGAGACGAAGTGACTAAAATTGTAGCATTACATGTAATGTCAACACCCTGGCACTGTACAAGAATCAGATCATATTTAAAATCTTGTTTCTTTCTCTAAGACTTCCATGATTTGACTTTGGATTTTTATTCACAGCTGTGTATTGAGTCAACCTCAATTCACTTCAATTGTCTACTGAGTGCTTATTCAGTTCAAGGCACTGTGAAAAGCATGACTCTACTTTCATACTTTGCTATGGTGATGGTCCTAAGATCTTGTTTGGTACAGGTAACTTCAACCAATACAAACTTTCTCATCCTATGCCACTTTTTTCTATGTTCTTTTGTAAATCCTTCACAAATAGTTGGGGACCTCCTTTAGGTCTCTGGAGATGCAAAGTAGTGCTTGCAAACTATCTATTGATTAACTACTTTTTGCTCTCAATACATTATCAATGCCTTTTCCACTCATACTCTTCTCTGATGATATCCTTTATGCCACTTCTTTGGAATTATGTAGACAAATCAAGCTTTCTTCAGGTAGTAACTTCTCATACAGCTCAGAATTGTAAAGCAACATGACTTTTCACTGGTAAAATATCCATAAGCTAATATGATGAACTTCCAATTTCTATATTAAGACTAAAAGTGATGAGGGTATAGTGAATAGCATGTTGAATCTCGAGTCATGAAGACATAAGTTCAAATCCTGTCTGATATAAAAGCTATGTTATTTCAGGCAAATCACTGCAGTTTCTTAACTCTAAAATGAGAATAATACTATCTATATCCCAGAGTTGTTGTGAAAATCCAATGAGTAACCATATAGCAATGTTTGTCAGACGACCAGTCTTGCTTCCAGATTAGCCCCCACAGTCATGATCCAGGAAAACTACTCCTGTGGAGAAAGTGCCCATCATCCACACCAACTATAATTTATGGAACAGGTAATCCATTCAAGCAGTAAGTGACAATGACAGAGTACAGGAGGTAGCATATGTCAGGAAAACCAAACTAGCATCACCTAATTTCTGATCCCAGTGGAAATAGCTCAGGAATATGAACTAAAGTCTTGAGAATATCCATGCCCCCAAACCACCAATCCTACTTAATAAATGCTTTATCAACTCATTTTTTTACTCTATGGAAACATTTGGAAAATATTAATGTACTATGTAAATGATAATGAGGAAGAGGAGCAGGAGACTGGAAGAACAGGAAGGCATGCATCTCTCAGAAAGATGAAGAAATGAAAACAAAAAGAAAATATTGATAGGGAAGTTAGAGGTTGGGGGAAATGTTGTATTTTATGATAATCACAACTCAGATGGGTCATGAGTGTGTGTAGAAATAGTAATAGATTCTCAAAAAGATGATACTAGTTTACCAAGTTCTAGAAGTCCCTCCCAAGCAGAAAAGGGTTTGAGCAGAGGCTGATGTGCCTGTTACCTGAAAACAAGCTTAATTACAGTAATTGAAAAGAGATCCATCATCATCATGACTCAAATATATACAGCCCATTGAAATTCTCACAGCAATCTGTGTGAGGTAGGTAGTACTTCATGTTGCTATTACTGTTCTACATATGAAGAAACTGAGACTTATTGTGATGTCCATTGACTTGCCTAGGATCACCCAGGTGATAGATATTAGAGAAGAATTAAAATTCCAGTATCCAAACTCTGAGTCCAGAGCTCCTTTTTCTGTACTACACAATAAGATGAACCATCAAGTGATAAAATGTGTGTGTGTGTGTATGTGTGTGTGTGTTTGCCAAAAGACATACATACATTGTATGCATGAAGAAATTCATCTGGAGCAACCAAAGGTCAAGGATCTCAAGGGAAATAATGACAAAAGTAGGCAGAATGGAAACCCAGTAGTATCAAATTTCAGATTATGTTGCAAAGTTACTAATCACTAAAAGAATTTGGTTTTAATGATTTAAAAAAGAGTCATTCCGTGAAATAAATTAGATATACAATATCTGAAAGCAAATCCTAGTGATCTATTGCTTTACAAAAGACCCAAGACACAAGGGGAAGGACTCGTTATTTCAGGTCTACAAAAAAATGGAGAACAATGTGAGAGAAATTTCAATTAGACTAACACCAAGGTGACGACTGGAGTCAGTTCAAACTAGCTTCTTCAATGCATAAATAAATCAAGTACCGATTTGTAGCATTTCCTAACTTCTGAGGTACAAATGCTCACATTGAGAAAGTAAGATGGCCTAAGTCCAGATAAATATCAACCACCAGAATCTTGATTAGATAAAATATTTACATTGAAGGAATCTCTCAAAGTAGGAAATAATCCTGGGCGATGATAGAACAGGGAAAGTCCAGAAGTGGCAATGGGTAACAAGAAGTCTTCCTCTTCTACCATGACTAATGAGTCAAGATGTTTGAGGAACAGGAAACAGTACAGGAAAGGATGACAAAGAATGAACTGTCAATAGGAGGGAGCCTCATCTCAATAAAAGGCAGAAGATAGAGGGAATGAGAAAGGAAAGCATTTAGGATGGAATCAGATTTGTTAATTATGGGACAGGCATTCCAGAAAACACAGTAGGGAGATCTGAAGAAGGTACTGATGGTATGAAAGTAAGAGAGTGGTCAGTAGGCAATGAGAATTGGAGTTATATAGTAATATATAGTAATAATGGGGGTATTCAGAATCACTCAGATGAGGAGAATATAAAGGTAGGAGTATGCTAACCATTTAGGAAGAATGCAAGTAGAACAACAGTAAGAGTGAGGTCTATTGAGGGAAGTAGGTGTGATTAGACTGCTCGTTCAGGGTGCCCTCTGAAAGTCCAGCTTCGTGACAATAGTAATGCCGTATCCAATGAAGTCTTAGAAGTTCAAATCACAGCAGGAGAAAGCAAAAGATACGAGGAGTGTTAATTCAAACACAAAGGAAGGAGGTGATACTATATATCTGGTTCATGGCTGAAGCACTGGAGAAGACCTTGTGGCAAAAACATATGGTTTGGGGGGATCTGAAGCAGGGCTGACACAGGATTCACAACTGATCTCTCTAGTTGCCCCTGTTATGTCATGTTTATCTACTTATATGGGTAAAAGTCTTCCTCCAAAACACTTACTGAATTTTTCTCAGAAGTTCTCCATAAAATATAATGTAAACTCCACAGTTCTTTCCAAGTGCCTTGCAGATGTTGTCTCCAATGGCAGTCAAGGATTAGAGCCAGGATTCTCCTGTTTAACAGGCTTCTCAAATTTCTGTGACCTCTTAAAGATGTATCATGTGTTACAAGTCACTGTGTCAGGGGCTAATTAAACTTTGGGTGACATTTACAAATGCATCTTTATGTGTATATTCCATAGTAACTTAATATATGTGTTGAATTTATATATGTGTATATATATATATATATATATATATATATACACGTATGCATACATATGTGTGTGTGTGTGTGTATATATATATATATGGAGAGAGATAATATGCTTGTGTATTCATATATTAACTCAATAAGTCATCTTTCCAACTCCATGACATAATCTGGGAATATATGTTTCTCACGTATTTTGCTTTGCTTTTCCAATATGGACAGATACACTCATAAGTCTCAATACTATTGATTTAACTGGGGAAACTTTGTAGTATTCTGGAGTTTTACATGTATTATCTGTGACTTTTGAGTCCTTCACCTTCATTCAGGAATTTTTCTCTTTGAAATTCATGCTGGCCATCCTGCATGTCAGTTAAGGACATCTTATGCGAGAACATAGCTTTCTTCTACAATTCTCTTGTTAATCCTCAGTAATATTAAGTAAAGTTATCCTTCAAGTCACATCTGTAACAAAATCTTGAATAGTGTTAATCTGAAAAGGCAAATATAACATTCATTCATAATATTGTTAAAAATAAAGTAAAATGTATTTTCTGCCCAGCATTTTGCTTTTAATTGGGTTATGTTTCTGGAACTTTTATGTTCTTTACATTTTAGTTCAAAAGTTGATCACTTCAGGGATAATTAGGCAAATGAAAAATGAGAAACTCAAGTTTATCCACTGGCTATTTTGCAATTAAGTCATAAAATTTGCTTTCTAAAGTCAACTTTTAATTACCTAATGACTGATGATTCAATTTAAATAATTATGCTGTGGCTTATGCAGTGCTTTGCTGATAATACAAAGATGACCTTCAAAGAGCATGCACTCTATTCATGGATACAGGAATAGTTGTAATACAAAGCAAATTATGATAAGTGAATAAAAGACATACAAAATATTAAGGGGTACTAAATAGAGTTGCTGTCTCATTGGAAAGGTTCAAGGTGGTCTTTCTGAAAAGCTGCGATCTGAATTGGGCATGAAGAAAGAGTAGGAATTGCAAAAGCGATAATAGGAGAACATTCAAGACAGAATCAACAGCATAAGCAAAGAAATGAAAATGGGAATGTTCAGGACTGAGTATTTTTGCTTGACTAGGATGAAAACAAATGTAACTGGCATTTCTTACACCTGGGGCAAACTTCACAAATCTGGGACAGACAGTGCTAAAAGTATCCTCAAGTCATCAGGATAGTAGAAGGTAAGCTATTTTAATTCAAGTACAATTTCATATATCTATTTGTAGTTCCCTTACTTTGTACAGTGCCTGGCACATAATAAGAAAGTAAATTGTTATTGAGTGACTAATTGACATTTTTGGTAAATGCAATGGGACTAAGGTGGTGAGAAGATAGAATTAGAGACTGAGAAATTTGCCCTTGTAGACAGAAAAAGAGTAATAAAAAAGGTCATCTGTTTGGAGTCAAAGGACATGACTTCAAAGCCAAAATCTGCTCATAACTACTGTGATTTGGCAAGTCATTTCATTGCCTATGAACCTCAATGTCTTCATCTATAAAATGAGGGATTTTGGACTGGATGACATTGGAAAATCCATTAAATTCAAATCTCTGATCCTGTGAAGTCCCTGGAAGGAAACACATGTTATCTAGTAGCTTCCTAATTTGACTAATTAACTTCAGCTGTTTCATCAATGCTAAAGGATTGCAAGTGCTTTTGGTACTCTTTGCATTTTGGTGTCTGAGAACAAAGTCAGGGTGCTCCACCCTAATAATAGTCCTGAATGTAGGGTACAAACAGAGAAAGCTTGAAAGGCAGAATGGAGCCAGAGCATGGGGAACATTAAATGTTGACTTTAGGATTTTGAACTAATTTGTTAGATACTGGGATTTCTGAGTAGCAGAGTAACATAATCAGAGCTGTGCTTGAAGAAGATTAAGCCACTCATGCATTGGATAAATAGAAAACATGAGAGACTAGAGACAAAGACAACAGTACAGAGATTATTGGAATAATGAGATGTATATACCTAAACTGGAGTACTTAAAAATTAGCATATAAAGGAAGGTACAAAACTGATAGATATCATGAAGGCAAACATCATCATGGTATCATAGCTCCCAATAGATGTGATATATTTTCTTTTACATATAATCCATTGCTTCCTTTTTACTAGGTACTCTATAATCTAATCTGTTTTACCCTCCATTGACCTTCACTCAAACATTTTTGAACTTTTCTAATCTGAGTACCTCTTCTTAGCATATAATTACAATATACTGCCTTTTTTAAATCAATTCTGTTCCATTTGGATAAAATATAGTCTTCCATAGCCATAGAATAGAAGACCAGAGTAGGAGATACCAGAAAACTGAGGAAAATCAAGTGACAAAGCAACACAATAGTCAAAGGATGTGAAAGCTTTGAGACAGGTAGTTTGTTAAATATATCCAATGCCATGATGAATGCAAAGAGGATGTGTAATTAGGAAAACTTACTAATTTGAATATTAAGACAGAGGGCAAAATGTTTCTACACCACAAGAAATAATTTGAAGAATTCAGGAAATTGCAAAAAGACATATGAAATGGTTAAATGTAAATAGAACCAATATAAATATATACAATTATTTTATGTATATATATAAATATATGTGTATATGTGCATGTACATATATATACATGCACATATACACATATATATGATAGGGTTCTACTGAAAACCCTTGGTGTTCAAGAAACCCACAAATTAGCAATTAAAATAAGAACTACTTTTAAATTGTTGGGAGACTGAGCAACTTTCTAGTTCATAGAATAACACTAGAAAGTAATGGTCTCAAAAATGAATCCAAAAAAGTGACTGAATTTTAACTTAGGTGGTGTAGTAGATAATGACCTAGAGTCAGGAAGAGGACTTGGGTTCTAATTCATCCTCAATTACTTGTCATGTGACCCTGGGCAAATCACTTGTCATCTGTTTGTCTCATTTTCCTTAACTGTAAAGTTGGGATATTGATAACCCTACCTCTCAAGGTTGCTGTGAGGATCTAATTTGATAATATTTGTAAATATTTGGACAGTGCCTGGAATATAGTAGGTCCTATGAGGGCTTCTTCCTTTCCCTGTCTTCTCACTATGCATTTTTTAGTTTTAAAGGAGAGATTGCTGTCATTTTTTCACTTAATTTTTTTCAAAATTTATTTGTTTTCAGTTTTCAACATTCACTTCCATAAGTTTTAAATTTTTTTCTCCTCCCTCTTCCCTCCCTCCCTCCCCAAGAAGGCATGCAATCTTATATGGGCTCTCTATATACATTCTTATTAAATACGTTTTCACATTAGTTTTAAAATAGGAATTACACATAAGTAGTGTGCTTAAGTTTAGTTGTTTTAGCTTTATTAGTTTGATAATTAAATTAGACATCCTTAATGATTAAGTATTTAATAAATGTTTTCTATTTAAAAAAATAATAATTTCCTGATTGCACACCCTAATGGAATGTGTCACTCATGTCTATGTGTTCAGTTAGCACCAAGTAATAGTTTATCTGGATATAGATTGTGTGAAGGGAAGTAATGTGAAATCAGTCCAAGAATATAAGATGGTACTATATGATGGTTAAAGTCAAAGAGAAAAGATAATTTATTTTATCCTGGAGGCAATAGGGGGGCTAATCAAGTTTCTTCAGCAAGTCACTGACAAAACTAAATTTGTGCAAAACCTTGCTCTAAGACACCATGTAGGAAATATAACAAAAATATCCTCACTCTCAAGGAACTTCCATTTTATATAGATGACACAGTAGAAGAAAATAGCATTAATACTAACAAATTTAGCAATCAAAGGGGAAAAACCTAACACAAAAGGAAAATGATGATGATGATGATGGTGATGATGATGATGATGATGGTGATGATGACGATGATGTAATGATGAAGATGATGAAGATGATGACGACTGGCAGCACTTGTTTGAACATTAACAACAAAATATGATGTATGTACTCATAGGCTTTATGATATTCATTTTACAGATTAGAAAAATGAGGCTCAGAGAAGTTAAGCAACTTGCCTTTGGTCATACAATCACTCAATAAACTTTTATTAAGCACCTACAATGTATAAGACACTAGGCTAAGTGCTAAGTAACGCAACTAGGAAGAGTTTGAGACAGGACTAAAATCCAGCTCTTTCTCACTCCCATTCAGCATTATATTCCCTAGACCACACTGTCATTCAAATAAATGCTTTACCAACTAAAGAGATACGCATGCACATACATATTTACATATATTTACATATTTTACACACATACACA
Source organism: Potorous gilbertii (assembly GCA_028658325.1). Taxonomy (NCBI): domain Eukaryota; kingdom Metazoa; phylum Chordata; class Mammalia; order Diprotodontia; family Potoroidae; genus Potorous; species Potorous gilbertii. The sequence continues at coordinate 389,925,192 of CM053770.1, read as the reverse complement.
CATATTTAATTTAGTGTTGTTCCTGACTTAAGACATTTTAAAATAAAAGGTCATTTCAAACCAATACTTCATAGTATAAAAGGAATCTCATTGTAGCGATATATGTGAGAATGAGCATAGGATGGAAGATAGACATAGATCTCCATCCATCATCTCTAAAATCATCTACTGGTCTTCAGGATAGATAGGCTTGTTAAATGTCTATTCTAGTCCATCCCAGAATTGTAATAATGTATTAGATCAGCAAGAGTGTGTGACTTTAAGAATCCAGATCTTTGTCATTGAAGTTTTCAAAAATCAGAATAATACAAAAGACTAATCTATGTTCCTAGGTAGTTTAGGAAAAGGTTTGGAAGCAAAAGGTAAAGGAAGACTTGAGATCCATGGCCAATGTACATATAACTCTTCCAAGGAACTACAATTTAAACTTTCTGCATTGACTCTTTGCTATGCATATTGGAGAGCCAGTTAGACACATGATGCTATTTTGGTCTGTGTTGAAAAATGCTCACTCATTCCATGGAAAGAAACATATCACCATAATGACAGTGATGCCAGGCTAATGAAGAATCTGTTTTCACAGCTTGGACTACTGAATCACACAATCACAGATCCAGTTTGCATTCCAAGAATAAGAGCATTCTGAGAAGCAAGCCATTGGATGATGGCGTTGGCTAAACATTCTGTACAAGTCCCCAAAATAGGCAGCATGTGAAAGCAACATATCAGGGCACCATATTTCACATACTTGTCTTCATTTATGATGCCAGCGACCTGTACTATTTCAGTTATAGTTTAAGGGGAACAGATGCCAATAAGTGGAATTGCCCTTGATAGAGGAAAGAAGGGGAGCAGTCAGCAAGGAAAGCAAAATTTAAAAAGGAAAACTGGAAAAAGTAAAGTGAAGAAAGATCCATTACCATGTGACTTCCTTGTTGATTGGAGAGCCAGTTCCCTACTACAGATATTAGTGTGTTGGTTTTGTCATGAACATTTGTAATTTTAAAAGAAAAATAGCTAAGTATTAAGGAAAAAAGAAGTCTTACAAGATCTCTTTCACCATGTTTCTTCAAGTTTAGGATTGTAACAATATATGAATTCCAACCCTGGCTTTACCCAAAGTACTACACACCAAAATATTACATGTGATTCATTCCTCGTCAACTCAACCAGTTTGAATTTGTTCCATCATTCTTTCAATTTTGTTTCCAATTTCCTTTTCCTTGACCATGTCAGAATCTATCATACTCTTGATACCTTGGAGTGAAATAGCTCAAGTCCATAGCCTAACAATAAGGAGTCATTGCTAGGACCAGGTGGATTGAGACAATACATCCACATCCTTTCCTTGAAAAAAGACCATATGCTTGGGACCCATGCACATAGTTAAATCCTGGAGAAACCTGACCACTGAGAAGAAAGGTTCTTTTTCTCATACTCTTTGACTTGCTACTTTCCTGATGCAGCATCCTACAGAAAACTGTTTAAGACTTATGTCTTAAATGTCTGATATCTAGGGCCTTCTCAAAGGAGGAAAAAAGGATGTACTCAGTATATAGTATCAACAGAGATGTGACAGAGTCAGATCACACCAGCTCATACGAGTTAATTGTTAAATTTTCATTGTGAGCATGTATATCTCAAAAATTGGCAAATGCTGCAAATCAAGGTTTAATTTATTATTTTTTTCTAGACCACAGGTGTCAAACAGAAGGCCCACAACACTCCAGAGTGCTCTCCAAAGCAGATTAAAATGCAACTGGGGAATATTTAACAAAACAAATAGATACAATAAAACATTGATGTAATATTACACTTTAAAATGAAGTCAGCATGTGTTCTGCAGGGCTTTTTGTACAGATTGCTGGCTCTCTTTTTCATTTGAGTGTGATTCCATTGATGTGGATTTAAGAAAGTGTTAGGAAAAATGTTAATAATGCAGTTTAAATTAAATGTGTTGTGCATTTTTGAAGAGCCAGTTGTTAAACTTTAACCAGCACATTACTGAATATGAATAAATGTGGACTGAATATTTGTTATCTACATATAAAAAGAAATGTTATACTCCTCTTAATGCATCCCAAGATAACATTAAGAATTTTTTATTTCAGCACTGTTGACTCACAGTAAGACTGCAGTTCATTAAAACCCCCAGAAGTTTTAAAAATAATTTCTTTCTACCCCTCTCTTCCCCCATCTCTGTATGTGAAGTTGGAATTTTGCACCTAAATATAAGTTAATTTCATTTTATTGTATTAGAAAATCAGAATCTTTTGGGATCCTATCATCTTGTATGTTAACTACCCTTTGCCACTTTGGGCCTCCTGAAAATTTGATGAACATACTATTTGTCTTTCATTAAACCTCTATCACAATCTCCTCTCCTGTTATTGTCATGGAATAGCAAAGAGGATGAAGCTGCCACTAAGGCTTTTATATGGGTTAACATGTTTTGGATAGAGATGAACAGGACAACCCAAGTTACTATGGAATCACAGATTTAGAGCTGGATGGGATCTTAAAGATCACCCAGTCAACCTATCCCATTGTACAGATAAGGAGATTAAGTCCAAGAAAGGCTAAGTGTTTTATTCAAAGTCACACAGCTTGTAATTGGCAGAGATGGGATTTGAAATCAAGTTCTTTGGTTCCAATTTCAGTGTTTCCCAATAGATCAGTCTGCCTCAAGCAAGTCAAGGAAATTGGAGCTAGATTTTAAAGGGCAAAGAAATTCTTGGCTTTTCTCCCTTTCTGTGCAGCTTCCCTCTTTTTTTTCCCTTCCTCACTTTCATAGATACCCTATTTTATTCCAAAGGTTTCCTATCACCTCCAGGATCAAACACAAAATCCTCTATTTGATTTTTAAAACTCTTCATAAAGCCAATTCCTATTCTTATAGTCATCTTATACCTTAATCCCCTATAAATACGATGAAATCCAGTGACTCTGACATCCTTGCTGTCCTTTGAATGTTTAGACTCTCCATCTCCTGCATTTTCTCTTGCTGTCTCCCATGCCCAGAATTGTCTGCCTCCTCCTTTCTGCCTCCTTGACTTCCCTGGCTTCTTTCAAGCCTTAACTACAATCCTACCTTCTAGATGAAACCTTTCTCTATCCCTTTAGCACCATCCCTCTGTTGATTATCTCCAGTTCATCTTGTTTATATCTTGTTTGTGAGTTCTCTTGACTTACATCTCAGCATTGGACTCTGATAATTCTGGAGAAGAGAGTGAGGCTGATGACTGTGCAGCTCTGCCTTAAATCCAATTCACTCACAAGACAAGACATTACCCTCATCATGCCACTGATACTCTTTGAGAAAGATTGATGAACAATAATCTGTGAGTAGTAGTAGTTATCCCTTGGGGACCCAAACATCAAGTTAGAGTTAAGCAAAGCTGTTATTTTTCCTCCTCCTCCTCTTATACATGGAGAAGTATATTACTATATTACTTTAAATATGGGTACTCTATCCTAAGAAATGTAATTTTTGATAACTTATGTTTCACAAGTTATCTTAGGAATTGGAAGGCTAGATTTTTCCCCCAGTTTACTTATTTTGTCATTTTTTTTTCAAAAAGCTGGGACAGTTGTCTCTATGTCTTCTGTAGTTTTCATTTATGATTCTTGAAATATAGCTCTGGAAAAAAAAATGGCCTTTGAAAATGCCCATTGTGATTCAGATGGAGTGACTTGACCATGTCTTTAAGCCCAAATCACTTTGACTTTCTTTGAGAGACCAGTAATAGGTCCCAGCCCAAACCTCACAGAGTAATTGTTTGGGTTCTGATAACTGAGAGTGAACATAAAGAACAATTGTTTTCTATTCTATTCAGAAACTCTGAGGGTCTTCCCCTCTGAGATTAATTCTTTTGTGATGGCAAACTAGGCTATCTTTTGACTCAATTCTTACCTAGCCTTTAAAACCCTGAATAGGTGTGTTGCCCAACAAACAGACTTGGGAAAGACCTTAGCTTAAAAAGACCAAGGTCCCACACTCCATCCTGGGCCAATGCCAGACATTTTGACCTATGTCACTGAACTCAGATGACTCTGGAGGAGAGACTTAAGATGATGACTTTGCACAGCTCTGCCTCACTTGAATCCAGTTTACTTACAAGTCAGAATAGCACCCTGGTGATGTTATAGTTCTTCTTCAAGAATAAAAACAAATAACAAACAACATCTTCCTTGTACCTGTTTTCATATTATCTCCCCCCATTACACTATTAATTTCTTGAGAGCAGAAACTGGGATTTTTTGCCTTTCCTTGTATGCCTAGTACTTATTACAGTGTCTAGCACATAGTAGACACTTAATAAATGTTTATCAATTTGACTTGACTTAATTTTTTAAATCTTTTCCCTCTTCAATTCCTTTCCTTTCTTCCTAGGAAGCAAGGAGGCACAATCAGAAGATCACTGGACATGAATTCAGAACAGTTCTGAATTCTAATCTGACCTCAGACATTGACGGTGTGACAAGTTTCTTGGGCAAGTCACTTAACCTTTGTCTACCTCAACTGTAAAATAAGAATCATAATAAAGCTTATCTCACAAGGTTGTTGTATGGATCAAAGGAGAATATTTGTAAAGTGCTTGTGTAGTGCTTGGTACATAGGAGGTACGTAGTAAATGTTTGTTTCCTTCTCTCCTTCCTTCTTATTAGTAAGTTATCTTTTCTCTTCTTTTCCATAGGTTATTTTGATAGTTTTTCACTGAGAGACTTCTGAGTCAACTCTAGGGAGCTGAAATTCCAAATGGCAGAGGACAGTACTCAATTCAGTAAGTTCAAATGACCAAGCCCAGATGAACTACATCACAAGCTACGGGAAGAAATGAAATAGGTATCTACTGATGCATCATTGATGGTCCATATTGGAAGGAAATTGTAAGTTATAGTACATGAATGTAATGGAATACTATTGTGCTATAAGAAATGAGGAACAGAAGGACTTCAGAGAGGCCTGGAAGGACTTACATGAACTGAGGCTGAGTGAAATGAGCAGAACTGTAACAGCCACAGTTTGGAATGACTGGTTCTGATAGAATTAGCCCTTCAAAGCAATGCAAGGACCTAAAATATTCCCCAAGGACTCTTGAAAGAAAATGCCATCCACATCCAGAGAAAGAACTATGGAAATAGAATACAGGATGAAGCAGACTATTTTCTCTTCTATTATGTTTTCTTTGCTTTGGTTTTTCTCATAGTTTCTCCCATTCATTTTAATTCTTCTGCACAACATAACTAATGTGAAAATGTGTTTAATGAAAAGTATATGTAGAACCCATATAAGATTATGTCGGTCTGTATTTGTCCTTCATTTTCGAAGAAGACCATGACATCAGAGAAATGATGACATGACTTGCATGTGACTTTGTTTTGAGTGAGGAAGGGCTGTATAAGATTGCATACATGCTGTCTCTGTGAGGAAGTGGGGAGGAAGGGAGAGAAAATTTAAGACTGATGGAAGTGATTTTTGAAAACTGAAAACAAATAAATTAATTTTTTTTAAATTGCTGTCTACTATACCCACCCTAGTCAGGCTAATCTAGAGTATCTCATTCATTTCTGGACACTGAATTATAACAAAGGCATTTTAAAAACATGAAAAGTGTCCAGAAAAGGGAAAAACAAGATAGTCTCCTTTCATTAGAGGTCTTCAAATAGAGACAGGACAACTACTTGTCAGGATATTATAGAAGGGATTCTTGGTCAAATAAAGACTGGACAAAATAGTTTCTGGAATCCCTTCAGTCTTTTACATTATATAATTCTGATATAAACATATATGTATGTATGCATGTTATGTGGATGTACATATGTACAGCATGTTTATACATGTGTATTGTTTGCACATATATTATTTCATATTATCCAGGTAAACAGGTAAGCTTTATGATAGCAAGCTAAGTACTATATAGTCAAGTTACCCTATGCAAAGTCTTTCATAGATCCATGTCAACTGGGAGTGAAGTTTTTAGTAGCATATAGCAGGAATTTGCCTTAGTTCTGTGCTATTCAGAATTTTTATCAATGCCTTGGAGAAAGCTGTAATCGGCATACTTATCCAATTTGCAGACTAAATAGAGTTAAGTGGGATAGCATATTAGGCAATAGTTGGGATCCCAAAAGAACTAGACAAACTACATTAATGATTATATTGAATAAGATGAATTTAATAGAGAAAGTATAAAATCTTATATGTGGTTACAAAAAATAAACTTCAAAAGTACAAGATTGAAGGAATATTGCTAAATAGTAAGTCATTTGAAAAAAATTGAGGGTTTCAGTGGGCTACAAGCTCAATACAAATCAAAAGTATGATATGACGATCAAAATAATTAATGCAAACTTAAGCCGTTGTCAACATTATAACCAGAATAAAGGAAGTGACCACGCTCTTCTGTGGTCAGATCCCATCCATTCTTTAAGACTCAGTTAAGTCTAGTCTTTTGCAAAAAGACTTTTCCAATTTCTCTAGTTCACATAGATTTTGCTTACTTGAATGCTCATGTAGTCCATGTTACATGATTTGGCACATAAGGAATCAGAATCTCAGAGGATACCAAAGGTAATCATATCCTTCTCTGAGCACGAAGTTCCCTATATCGCATGAATCAACTAATAAATTAACAGAATTTATTAATCACTTCCCATGTGCTAGGCACTGAATTAAATTTTTAAAAAAAATGAAACAACACTTAGTCATGAGAAATTTACATTCTGATGGTAAAGATAACAAGATTGTATCAAAACCTATATATTCAGTGAATAAATTGTTACTATTGTTCACCCTTCATTTTTGAAGAGGACCAAAAAAATTCTGGGCAATATCTTGACTTACACCTGAATTGGATTTAAGTGAAACAGAGTTACACAAAGTCATCAGCCTCTCTCTTCCAGAGTCATCAAAGATCAAGGGCAAGACAAAAGTCAAGACAACTGATGATGGCCCAGGAAGAGTGACCTTGGCATCTTTGATGTATGACTAAACTGGATTATTTGCTTTGGTTGTCTTCATGCTCTTTAGGGGATGGCAAGGTATAGTAAAAGTGGGAAGATAGGTATGCTTGAATGCTTCAAAGAAGGAATAAGCATGTAAAGAGGTTGAAACAAAGAAACAAAGGAAATGATTAAGGATGCAATCTGCTAAAGAAGTTGGTAGGGGATGGGATCAGACTTTTATGTACAAGTATTGGCCTTGTCAAAGAGAGACCTAACTGAGAAAGTATAGCATGAATTTATAATGGACCTAGTGAACCCAGTTTTGAGACTTGCTATAAGCACTGAACTCCACATCTTATAATAGGACTGGAAGATGAAGTTTGGCAAGATATGAACTGTGACTGGAGAAGGGAATGAGAGATTCAAGTGTAGAACTTAAATAGATAACTATTAAGATTGGAGAAGGAGGAAAGTGTAGACCAATAATTTTTAAATTATCTCTCTTGTATCTATTTTCCAGGTCAGTTGTTTTTCCAATGAAATATTTCACACTGTTTTCTGTTTTTTCATTCTTTTGGTTTTGTTTTTCTAATTTCTTATAACATCATTAGCTTCCATCTGCTCCATTCTAATTTTTAAAAAACTATTTTCTTCAGTGAGTTTTTGGGCCTCCTTTTCCATTTGACCAATCTGCTTTTGAAGGCATTCTCTTCATTGACTTTTTGAATCTTTTGCCATTTGGGTTAGTCTATTTTTAAAGGTGCTATTTTCTTCAGAATTTTTGGGGGTCTCTTTTCGCAAGCTATTGACTCATTTTTATGAATTTCTGGCAGCACTCTCATTTTTCTTTCCAATTTTTCTTCCACCTCTATTACTTGATTTTAAAAGTCCTTTTTGAGCTCTTCCATGACATGAGATTATTGAATATTTTTTGGAGGCTTTGGATGGGGGAGTCTTGACCTTGCTATCTTTCTCTGATTACATACTTTGCTCTTCCTCATCCAAAAGGATGGAAGAAAATACTTTTTAACCCAAAAAGTAACCTTCTTATTTATCTCCCCTTTTGGGGCATTTTCCTAGCCAATTATTTGACTTTTGAGTCCTTTGTCAAGTGGAGGGTATACTACCCTAGGCTTCAGAGGTTTTGTGTAGCTGTTCTCTAAGATATCTCTAGGGAACTGTAAGTTTTCACTTCCTCTAAAGTGGCATAGTCAAGGGAGAGGTTTTTACTCCTTTCCTGGCCTGCACTCTGGTCTGTGAGGAACCACAAGAACTGTGAGTAGTATTCCCTCTCCAGAGCTGTCACCAACTCCAATATGCCAGAACTCCTCCTCACCCCAGGAACACCACTCAGGAATGTGACACAGATCAGCCCCTCAATTCCCCCAAGGTCTGTAGGCTGAGAGTTCCAGAAGTGGATGCTGCTGCAGTGACTGCAGCTGCCCTGTGAGCAGGTCTGCATCTAGGGCTCAACCAAGATCCCCTCTCACCCAGGTGAAAGACCTTTAAAGTTGTCTTCGGCATTTGTGGGCTGACGAATCTGGAAACCACAGCAAATCCCCGTAATTCAGTGCCCTGAAACCTGTTCCAGTCCTGTCTGTGCCTCAAGAACCATTCTTGGTTGAGCTATGCTCACAGCCTGGTGTGATAGACCTTTCCTGTCAACCTTTCTTCTTGGGCTGGAAATCTGTTTCACTCTGTCATTTTGTGGCTTCTGCTGCTCTAGAATTTGTTTAGAGTTATTTTTTACAGGAATTTTAAGGGCTTTGGGGGAGAGCTAGAACAGGTCTGTGTTTCTACTTTGACATCTTGACTCCACCCTGAGGAGGAAAGTGAAGTTAGAGCCTGAGAAAGCACTGAGGGGAAAGTGATCTGAGGTTATTTATTAAAGATTTACTATGTGCTAGGTATTGTGTTAAGTGCTAGTTATACACAAACAAAAATCAAAGTCTTTGCATACAAGGAGTTTATATTCAATGGAGGAACAGCATGTGTACATTTAAATATATACAAAATGAATCCAAATAATTTGGAGGCATAAGGCGCTAGGATCTGGGGCAGGAATGGGGAAACTATGGCCTTGAGGCCACATGTAGCCTTCTAGGTCCTTGGGTGTGGCCTTTTGATTGAGATCAAGTTTTACAGGACAAATCCTTTTATTAAGGGGATTAGTTCTGTGAAGTTTGGATTTAGTCAAAGGTCCCCACTTGAGGATCTTGAGGGCCACATGTGGCCATGAGGCCACAGGTTTGCCATACCTGTAGGGTATCAGGAAAAAATATCGTGTAGAAAATGAAAGGATCTTAAGAATTGTACAAGGCAGAAGCAAGGAGAGAGTGCATTCCAGACATGAGGTAAAGCCTGTGCAAAGGGATGGAGGCAGGAGATGGTGTATCATATGTGGTGGAATAGCTATTTCTTTGGGTTAGAATGATAAATATGTGAAGTAGAGTAATAAAATAAATCAAAATGGTAGAAGGGACCCATGTTGTTTAAGTATTTAAATGCTAAATCATATGAATTTAATCCAAAAGGAAATCAAGAACCATTGGAGTTTATTGGGCAGAAGAGTGACATGATTATCTGAAGAGTTCACTGCTTTCCAAGGCATCCATTTTAGGATGTCTATAACCATTGATTACTTCCTTCCAGCAAATCTAAAGTTGCTTCTTGGCAATTGAAGTTCCCTTAACTGCTCTAAATCTATGATTCTATGTGCCTCTCCATAAATCTTCTCTTCTTCAGGTTAAACAACTCAGTTACTTGTTCTGTTTACCTAAGTGCTTTTTTACCTGAAGATTTTTTTTCCAATTGCCCAAGTAAACAAATATGAATAATCTTTTATTAGAACATTGTTCACAAAATTCTATTTCTATACACACTGTTGATAAACTGTACACTGGCTTTAGTGTCAAAATACTTGATTTAAAACCAATCCGTGACACTAGTTGCATGAGTTTGCGTAAATTACTTAAACTGTCTTGGCTGTAATTTCGTCACCTGTAAAAGGAGGGGGGCTGGCCTAAATGAACTCTTAGGTTCCTAGTAACTGTAATTCTATGATTGAATGATACTACTCAGTGCTTTTCTCAAAATCACACTTTTGAGTTTTTGAAATCTGAGTAAATCTTCCCTTTTAAAATGATCTGCTTCAGAGTTATCTGCGTACTTGTGTGACCATGGACAAGTAAATTAACATCTTTCAGCCTTGGGTTTTCCATATACAACTTGAAGGGTTTTTTACCAGATTATCACTAAGAGACTTCTAGTTCTAAGTCTATAATCCTACGACCTCAAAGGTAATCTAATCTAACCTCTTCATTTCATATGTGGGAAAACTGAGGCACAGTGATGAGGCTTGACAAGGTTCAAATAGAAGGTAAGTTATAGATTCAGGATAAGAACCCAGGTCCCTTGACCTTCAATCCAATCCTCACTCAGACACTCCTCTGCCTGTAACCTGCCTTTCAACCTTTATTATGTTCCATCATGGAAGCCTGAATTATCTTGCTGTGACTTTTTGACTCCTAATTACGTTTCCAATTATGGTTCATTCCACTGGTGTTCTTGATTCCATGTCCTTGATTCTAATCATACCCAATCTTTATTTGACTCCTCATTTTCTACCTGTTTTGTCCCATATCCATATTTATTCAATTCGACATAAAAACTGTTGCTTTTTGCTTATTGTTTTATAGTTTTAAACAAACTCAGTGTAGTTTAGAGAAGATCTAGTATAACGATTAAAAGACTTAAAATGATCAGTTGGCCGGACATGTATAGTTTAGGTAAAATAAGAGCAATGGTAAACTTAAGTCTACAAATTAATTTAGTGGACAGTAAGGAGAGATTAAATTACCTTTTCACAGAGGGAGGGGAATCAAATAGAGTGGGAATAAAAGAGGAAAAAGGGTCTCTCTGGAAATTGGAGATGAAATCTAAGATTTAGCTACTAGAGAAGAAACCCCTACCATGGACTGGGTCCTACAAAATGAGAAGAGCTCTGACTCTAGAGCACATGGTAAGGGTGTTGGTGTGGTTTGGACAAGAGGAAGCTCCTTGCCAAGTTTTGGGCCCAGAATTATGGCTCGTGTAGCTCAGTGGAATTTTTCAAAGCTTGAGCTTAGTCAAGGTAGGGGAAATGGTTTTCTGGATGTGATAAAAAGGTATTCATTGTGCCATGAAGTATTTGGCATTCTGGAGCAGTGATTTACTAAAGGGAATTAGGGAACTAGATATTTACCATGTGTCTGTTTCTCAGAGAATAATACCATCTGTCCTGTAAATGTGCAAGTTCAACCATCAAGAGGAACAATCAATATGCAAAGTTTCTTATTCCAATATAGAGAAATTCCCTCCTTATATGAAAGATGAAAAGAAACCAATTTCCTTGATGCTAATTTGCAGTATCTAATGAGGACCTTCCATTTATTTCAGCTGAGATTACATCTTAACACTCCATCCAAGAGGTAATATGATCTCTGGCAAGCTTTATATATGGGTTCTAAAGGGAAAACAGATGAATAGTGTAATTGTATTTTCAAAACATTTGAAATGTCTTTGATGCCTGAGTATTCCCTTCACTCTTTCTCAACAAGATTGCCAATGTGCCTTTGATCTGGAAAATGCAGGTTGGCAACAGGTTTCCAAGGGTTTCCAGTCACAGGGAAACTTCTGGAATCAGACCTACAAAGCCCATCTCATCAGTATAATAAGTACGTGGGGAGAAAAAAAAAACTCTATACTTTTGCAGATGCAGATACATGAATGTGTTGGGATTACAACAAAGGGAGGAACCCAGGAAGCATATGTCCATAGTGTCTGCTGTGAAAGTCATTTACAAAGCAAAATGGTCCTTAAACTTTTACTAGTATGCAGGCATATTTCCTCCACAGGAAACCCCTCCTTGAGTGTCCAGTGGGATTGGAGTTGAGATTTGAAGAAAACCAGGGAAGCCAAGAAGAGGAGAGAAGTATAGAGAGAACATCTAAGGTATGAGGGACAGTAACAGGTGAAAATGAACAAATCTGGGAGATGTCCTATCTCCTAGAAGGAACTGCAAGGAGGTCAATGTCATTTGACCCCAGAACATGGCATGAAGAAAAATGTGAAGGAACTGGAAAAAACTGAAAGGTTATGAAGGATCTTAAGATCAAATGTAGATATTTAATTCTGGAGGTAATAGGGAGCTATTAAAATTATTGAACAGGAGCAGGGGGTGATAAAGTCACACTTGTACTTTTAGAAAATCACACGGGCCACCATGGACTATGGTGAGACATATTTGATGCAAGGGAGAAACCAGAAGGCTATTGCAATAATCTAAGTATAAAATGATAATTGTTTTCACCAAGATGGTGACAATATCAGAGTAGAGAAAAGAAACATACATATTACTGTTGTGTTTGTGATTGTTATTCCTAACAACCATAATAGTAATAAATTAATATTTATGTAGATCCTGCTCTGTGCCAGGCACTGTGCTAAGCACTTTACAGATATTAGATTAGATGATATTAGATGATATGATATTAGTGATATTATATTGCATTCTATTATGCTACATTACATCCTATCACAATATGTATTATGTCAAGTCATGTCATGACATTATATTATATTATATTATATTGCCTTGTATTATACAGATACTTATATTAACCCTATGAGACAAGTGTTATTATTATACCCATTTTACAGATGAAAAAACTGAGGCAAACAGAGATTAAGTGACTTACTCAAGTTCACATCGCTAGTAAATGTCTGAAGCCTGATTTGAACTCAGGTGTTCCTGACTCAAAGGCCAATACTCTATCCACTGTACTACCCAACTTCCTCAATACCTTCATGACATATGAAAGATGTTGTGAAGGTAGAATCAAGGGGACTTAGCAAATGATTGGATATGGGGAAGAGGAGGGGGTAGAAGAGACTTAGAAGTCCATGACAACATACAGACTGTGAATCTAGATGACTTGGAAGATGGTGAAACCCTCAACAGCAATAGAAAAATGGGGAAAATGAAAAAGGGGAGGTTTTGGGGATGGGGATAATTAGTTCATTTTTGGACATACTGAATTTAAGATGTCCATGACACAGTTGCAAAGGTCCAAAAGGAGTATCAGAAGACTTATGTTCAGTTGTGGACACCAGTGATTTGGAAGGACCTTGACAAATGGTACCACAACCAGAGAAGTTTGGACAATTTGAAGAGGAAACAGAAATTCATTATATATCAACATGGGTGAAGGACCTAGACCTATTTCACTGAGAGAAAATTTAGAGGGATCAGCACAGTGGGAACACTACTGTGTGCATTCAATTGCTTTGCCTTGTCCCAGAGAACAAACCTACATCTCTTGGGTAGAAGTTGACAAAAGGTGGATCTCAGACTGTTGTTGAATTGTTTCAATCATGTACAACTCTTGGTAATCCTACTTGGGGTTATCTTGGCAAAGATAGTGGAACATTTTGCCATTTACTTTTCCAGCTCATCTTACAGATAGTAAGTATCTGAAACCACATTTTAACTCAGGAAGATGTCTTCCTGACTGCAGGCCCAATACTCTATCCACTATACCAACCAAGCTGCCCCCGAGATTTCAGATTACTACATGGAAAAATATCTTAAGTAGAACATTAAAAATCTAGAATGGACATTTTGAGTAAATGGTAAATTCCCTACCACTGCAGGTCTTTGAGCAGAGGTCATATGAATTCTTATTCAGAACGTCGTGGCAGGGATTTCATTCAAGTACTAGTTGGATTACATGGCCTCTGAGATATCTTTTCACTTTAGACACTATGAATCTTGGCTCCTATACTCACTAGTTGTGTGTCTTAGATAAGTCATTGACTTCCTGTGCCTTAGTGCATAAAATGAAAATATTTACACTATCCACCAAAGGCAGTCGTGGAAGGGGAGGCATTTTGTAAACCTGAAAAGTTTTCTTCCACAGGTGTTGCCATGTATGATCATTAGCAGTATCATCATTACAAATAAAAATAAGAGAAGTCTTTCCCTCAATAATGACATTAATAACTAACATTTATATAGTACTTTATGATTAGTAAAGTACTTTACATATACAATCTCATTATGGTCTCCACAATGACCTGAAGGGATTGGATTAAAAATGGGTCCAGTGCCCAGAATGAAACTTGCCCAGCTAGTTATCACACATTTTGAAATTGCTGTCAAATAGGTTCAAGTCCAGGCTTTTATTGAACCGGCCAAAACCTACCACACTGAGCACCAGTGAATCCTGAACTTAAGAGAGAGGTTTACAAAACCTCTTTGGCCTCAGAACTGCCAGCTTGGAAGTTGTTTGGTGTTTTTTTTTTTTTTAGAAGATAACTCAGTTATTAGATCTCCCCCTGCCTAAAAAAACCCCACAACTCTATTCTGTATATTTTGTAATAGAATGTATTTGCATGTTATATACTCCAGTTAGCATATATAATACATATACATACATATATACAAATATATATACATATATACACACATATATGCATATACACACACACACACATATATAGTCCCTTAAGATTTGCAAAACACTACATGTTATCTCATTTGATTCTTACTATAACTTTGCAAAGTGGGTGCTAATTATTCTCAGTTTTGAGATGGGGAAACTGAGGCTGAGAAGTTATTTGATCAGAGTCATACATCCAGGAAATTTCTTAGAAAGTAAGTGTGTGATTTAAGATCTTCTGAACTCTAGGTTTATCATTCCATCCACTATATTATTTAAATACTAGCGAAATGTAAGCTACTTGAAGGTAAGGAATGTTTCAGTTTGGGGATCTTTGTTTTGGTCTTTGTATCCCCTTTCAATTAGTACATTTCTTGCATATAAATATACATGTATGTATGTGTGTGTGTGTGTGTGTATATATATATATATATATATATATATATATATATATATATACTCATATGTGTGTGTATGTGTATAAAACACAGGTGAGTAGATCTGCAGAAGGTAATTGAACTTATAAGTCCCTTTCCTTTAGGAAATACATCATGGTCAAAATGAACCTTCTTTTCTCATTCAAGACCCTTATGATATAATTAGTCACCCCTTATATCAACAGCAAGTTCATTTTTAGACCAGGGGCAATAAGAGAGATAGGGGAGAGACACAGAGACAGAGACACTAAGATGGATAGAGACACAGAGAAACAAAGTCACATTCAGTGCAACTGGAAGATTTTCACAAGTGTTGATTGTGGGACTGGGGTAAAAGTCCCCAGCTGCCTTGCCCTAAAGCTTGGGTGCTCACTACGTCCTTCCCATCCCTTGCTCTTGGGAGAGAGTCATTTCCTCTCTCAGTGACTGCAGGAGTACACACACTACACAGAGGGGAATGGGTCCTGGCCTGAACCAGGTCTCCTTTTGGTCCTCCTTACCCTCCTCTACTTTATTCTCTTTTCCTCCGGTGCTCTTTTATCTTCTGGGTAAGGTTGTGGGTATCAGTAAAGATATGGGGTTTGGGGACTTTTTTATATTTTTTGTGTGACTGTAAAACACTAAACTCAATTCCACAAAAGACAAAAATCCCATCTCCCCACCAAACTAGGATGGGACATGTCTCTGTGCCCTTTTTTTCTGGTTAAGTCATTTAAAAACAAATGAGTTTTTTATATAAATGAAATTTTCAAATGTGAAAAAAGAAACAGACAGAGGAAACAGAGACAGAGAGACAGAGACAGAGAGACAGAGAACAGAGAGAAAAACAGAGAGAGAGAGACAGAGAAAGACAGAAAGAGAGAGAGCACATTTACTAAACATTTATTATGTTCCAGGCACCATACTAGGCAGTGGGGATGCAAATAAAAGTTAAAAAGATAGATCTTACCCTTAAGGAGACTGCATTCCAATACCAGGAGACAATAATACACAAAGGGTTGCCAAAAAGGAAGGCTGAAGCAGGAAAGGAGGCTAAGCTGCTAGAATAGAAACCTAGAAAGTAGCATCAGCAGAGCCAGGAATCCCTAAGGTCCAAGTTCACTCTGTGCTATTTCATTTTTCTAAAAAATGACACATGGATAGCACAATCACAATAGATCAGATCTCACAGTTGGAAAAACTCACAACATTCAGGAAAGGATTTGGTTCTTTGCCTTAACTTAAATTTTTGTGTATCTCCTATTTGGGCATCAGAATAAAAGGAGCAAAAAAAAATTATTAGTGTCTGTTATTGGAAAAGACTTGGGGAAGGGAAGTTTGAAAAGAACAGTGTTTTTTTTTTTCAAACATCCCTCAGTCCTTGAAGAGATGAGTACAACTTGTCCCTTCAGCCCAAGTCCTCTGAACTGAGATACCTACAGAGCCAGATTGCCCCCCTCACATAAACATATACATCTTTCCCTTGTCTTCTACACCTCAGATCACCGTTCTATTCCTCCTTTAAGTTACTTCATTTGCCTCTTGCCCCTGGGCACTGATCCTTTCCATTTCATCTCCCTAAGTCCTGTGCTTGGCTGGGGACCCAGTCTCCTTGCTCCTTCCTCAGTTTTCTTTCTCAAAAGTTGCATGTGCAGTTTATTAACACTCCCAGGTGTTGCTCAAGTCCCTATACTAGTTCAAAGATCACACAAGCCCAAATCATTAACAGAACTGAGAAGGAATGCATATATATTAACTATAAATCTTAGAAAGCTGGTCAGTTTATTATTATTCACAATATGAACGTAAACATGCTAGTTGAGCATCTGAGTAATAACTGCCACTTACATAGAGTCTTCAAGTCTAGAAAGCATTTTTCAAACACTGCCTTATTTGCGGCCCACAACAAGCCTATGGAAAAGTATTAAAAGTATCAGTGTTCCCATTTTATAGATCAGGAAATACGTTTGATTTTTTTTTTGAAATTTAAATAAATTTATTTAACTTTTTACATTCATTTTCACAAGATTTTGGGTTCCAAAATTTTATCCCCATTTGTCCCCTCCCCCCTCCCCAATACACTGGACATTCTAATTACCCATATCACCAATCTGCCCTCTCTTCTACCATCCCTCCCTTCCCTTTTGTCCTGTAGGGCCAGATAACTTTCTATTCCCCATTACCTGTATTTCTTATTTCCTAGTAGCAAGAACAATACTCAACAGTTGGTCCTACACTTTAAGTTCCAGTTTCTCCCCTTCCGTCCCTCCCCACCCATTCCCTTTGGGAAGGCAGGCAATTCAATGTAGGCCATATCTGTGTAGTTTTGCAAATGACTTCCATAATAGTCGTGT
>CM053770.1:389886669-389907493 GCA_028658325.1 Potorous gilbertii | reverse complement strand
CACCATCACCATCACCATCACCATCATCACCATCACCATCACCATCATCATCATCATCATCACCATCACCATCATCATCACCATCACCATCATCATCACCATCACCATCACCATCGTCATCATCACCATCACCATCATCATTATCAGCATTATTATTATTCTCCTGGAGATGTTATATGACTTTCAATCAAAGAACATAACTATCTTAGGTTAATTACCTATGCAGGTAATTCCCAAAGGCAATGAAAAATAAATCACAGTGTGTGCAAGGAGGCTATGGCATATTGCCAACAGTGACTCACATACAAGAATTATATGGACATCAGTCATTTTGCAAGAATGAGAGAAAAATGAGGTGTAATCCTAAGTGCTACATAGCTACCCTCTGATATATGAAAGGAACTGTGGGGATGCTTTCAGTGTGTTTGGTAAATATTCAATAGAGGCTTCATGGAAGGATGTGGTAGAAAATCTCCTAGCATGAGAATGTCCAAAAGGGAGTCTGTTTATGCTGATGAAATCTAGATGTTTCATAGTATTGAAGAATTATTTCTTCTACTCAGGACTATAAAAGCCAGCTTCATAGTTAAAAAAAAGTTTTGAATGAGGCAACAATGTGTCATTAAATCCAAAATGGTACCTGATGTAAGATCAGGGAAAGATCAAGACATCTTGAATAAGAGCCCTTTAGTCTAAAACAATTGGTTCTTTATAATTTATTTTTTGATCCAGACCTGTGATTTTTTTCAGCTTGGGGGAACTCTACCAAAGCAAAGATATGATTGTTTTGCATCTTGTAGTTTTAGAGAGTTAAGTGGGTCAATGAGAAATGAAGTGACTGTAGCAGTAAGAACCCTGACACATCCAAGATGACCTGCTAACCAGGTTCTTATACCTGCTTTTCTAAAAGGAAAGCAACTTTTGAGGGATCAATAATCCTCTTTAATCTCATATACCAACCAAGACAGTACAAACAAAGAAATAAAAACCAAAAGACAGGGCTTCTGTTTGACCATAAGCAATACATACATCACAGACCAACAGACAGTTTCAACTCTCTGACCATTATATATCCACATGATTACCAGAGAGAGAAGCACCAACATCTGGGTTTTCAAACCCTTGGTGGGGCTCCTTAACAGCTACCCAGAGTCTCATCTGGTCATATCACATGAATATTCTTCCAAAGAGTAAGACTCCAAAGCAAAACCTCACCTCAGAGTATATATACACTTTTCAGAGCCAGAGGGCATCAGGACCCTAGGGACCCTCTGCCTCATTAATTAACAAAAGATGGGAACCTTCTTACAAAACAAACCTCCTCTAATCAAGTTTCCCTTAATGTACTTCACCTGAGGCCTATTAATGGGAAGGGAAGATCTTTAACTCTAATTAACATTAGAATGACCCTCCCAGGGTCACAGAGCCTGCATATGTTTGAACCCAGGTCTCCCTGACTCCAAAATTAGTCAGTCTTCAATCTACTTTACAGCATTGCCTTCCTTATAATCTGTAGGCATTGCTAAACACTTATCTTTTCCTGAAGCAGCTAGGTGGCACAATGGAGAGAACTAGACTTTGAGTCAGGAAGACCTGGATAGAAATCAGTCCTCAGACTCTTACTACCTATGTGATCCTAGACAAGTCATTTAACCTTTGTCTGCCTCAACTTCTTTAACTGTGAGATGGGGAGAGTAATAGAACCTCTCAGAGTTGCTGTGAAGATTAAATGAGATAACATTCACAAAGGACTTAGCACAATGCCTTGCACAAGGTGGGCACTTAATAAATGTTTCTTTCTTTCTTTCCTGAGGTTTGGAAAGGAGTACCCTGTAGTTTTCCTAAAAAAAAAAAAAAATAGCCCATACTTTGCACCACTCTGAAAACTGGTTCCTTCATGTTTCAGGCAAAAGAGATTTCAATTGTTTTAATTACATTTTTCTTTTAAATTGCAGCCCCGTGTCTAATAATTTCAATTTGCCTAAGGAAAGGCCTGATCATGGATGTGGTCTGCAGATTTGCAAACATTAGAGGCCATCAGAGATTTTAAGTTTGCAAAAAATAATCACTAAATTGGATTTATGCCCTCATCTCTCATTGGATTCTATAATCATTGTATTAATGTTTCAATATATTTTATTTTGCCCAAATTATAGTGTTATAAAGATGAGATCCCAAATTGACTCTGTCTTAATTTTATTTTTTTATTAAATGACAAAACAATACTAGTTTCTTCTCTTAATTCTTATAATTAATTGAAACATTATGTAGCTTTTTTTTTTGTAATTGACTCTGGTATGAGAAATATAGGGTTTTGATGTAAGTTAAAAGGAAAAAAATGTCATTAAAATACATTTTCTTTCTTACTGAGCTGGAACTTAAAAGTTCTGTCATTTTGGGGTTCTTTCTTTAAGGGGAAATTGCTGCTC
This sequence comes from Potorous gilbertii, assembly GCA_028658325.1. NCBI lineage: Eukaryota > Metazoa > Chordata > Mammalia > Diprotodontia > Potoroidae > Potorous > Potorous gilbertii. The sequence continues at coordinate 389,905,064 of CM053770.1, read as the reverse complement.
TTTCTTAAGGTCAGTCAACAGCATTTATCGAGCACCAATGCCCTAGCTCAGTTCACTTTCCATTTACCTCTTTGCTGCCTGAACATAAGAACACCACCATGAATGCTCATTTACCTTAAGCCACCTAGTCAATAAATTCATTTCATACTGTCAACTTGGCATTCACTTAAAACCACTGGCTCAAAATTTCCTTAGTTCTAGGTAACCTCAAAGCATTGATGACATTTTTCTAAAGAGGCTGGGAAACAGTGAAGACTGAAGCTAAGCAATTAAACAAAGACGTATGCCTGGGTATAGGCTGGGAGGACTAAAAGGTCCCCTTCCTGATGAATGTAACCCTTATATACAAAGATTAAAACTTGCACACATGTATCTAGACAAGACTAAAGGAAGTTACTTGTTTTTTGTTTGATATGTTGAACAAAATCATTTTTCTAAAGCATTGAATTCAATTGAATGATTTGTGGGGGACTTGTTTTTCTTTGTTTTAATTTCATTTAGACACTTTCCTTTCAGTTGCTTGGAGCTTATAAAACTGAGGAAAGTACAAGCCCTGAAGGTAATTTATTGAATCAAAGAGTTTGAAGTATGGGGCTTATTTTAGAATCATTCCCTGTGGCTTAACAGGAAATGTTTGTGTTACCATTAGCTGTTTGTGAGTTGATTTATATTCATTAATCACGTAAGTGAGATAAGCTAGAATAGAAAATAGGAAGCCACCCTTAGAATCAGATGACCTGAGTTAGTAGTTGTGTCTTCACATTTAAAAACTGTATTACCATGGGCAAATAACACAATGCTTCAGGCAATTCCACAAGGCATACATATATACATATATATATTGTCCTTAGTGGAGGTGGAAGTGTAATAAATAAAGTCCTAGATTCAGAAATCAGGAAGACATGGATTCACATTCCACTTAAAAGATGAGTCTTCATCTATAAAATAGGGTGTTAGACTCGACCTCTAAAGTCCTTTCTAGCTCTAAATCTAAATAATGACTGATTTCCAAACTGATATCATATGTCCACACAACCCAAAAATCGGTAGAAAAGACATTCTACAACTAAAATTAGGAATTTATCTTAAAAGTGGAGTTTCTTATTTAATAAGTTCAAAATTAATTGAGTCATTCTCTGCCTCAAAGTTCTAAATATCTAGAACAAAGTTATTTCTCTTTGCTATTTGTCAAAGAAACCAGTGGTGGGATTGCGCCTAAATTTCTTCCTTCTTCTATGAACTATGAATATCTTTAAATACACAAAAAACTATCTATTGATTTACAACTTTCTTATAATCCCTTCAGTAGTATGTAACACCATATTAATCACATAGTATAAACACAATATTTTTATAATGAATATATTAAATATTCAAGTCTTGAATACAGTCTTATAATAACCTACAAAGGCAAAGGCAGAATAAGTGAATCATGCATAAGATGAGCACCTGCTGCAAATTGTTCAATGGAGTCCAGAACCAGGGATCTCAAGTCCTAGCCCACAGCATGAAACATCCTAGGGATGTTCTCAGTCCCTAAAACAGGTTAGTTGTCATCTACTCAGGATAAATAACTCCAGGATGATCAAGATTGGTTAATCTAAAAGACAAAAAGCTAATGTTGAGTCTTCCTGGACAACTGGGCAAGTATTTTCGGAAAGTGGGTTTTGAATAAAACAGTCAAATGAGAGAGAGAGAGAGAGAGAGAGAGAGAGAGAGAGAGAATGAGAATGAGAATGAAAGAGAATTTGCCTTTTGGAACAATTCAAACTATCTATACTTACAAATTTTTTTGTCTGGTAAGTATAATGACCTAGAAAAAAATTATTTTCCTTCCATTGTTTTTGCCCTGTTAAAATTGATTGTCATAGAAAAGATAAAAATCCCATGACTCTTTCTAAAGTATGTATAGGTTCCTAAGTCATCGGTATCATAACTTGTTGGAATTATTCCATATCAATATGTTTTTTGTAGAGCAGTGGTTCTTAGAGAGCTGTCTGAGGCATGTCCATTTCATGGGCACTGACTTGCTCAGGTGCACGCAGGCAATATACTAAAGCCCAGACCCTTCTGATGCAAAGACCAAATCGTTATGCCCTGTGTCATACTTTTCTATCCATCAGGACATATCCAACTTAGAAATAAAGGTGGTGCAGTAGATAGAGCCCTGAGCCTGGAATGAGGAAGTCCTACATTCAAATCTGACCTCACAAACACTCAGCTTCTGCGTATGTCAGTTTTGTCAGCTTAATGATGAAGTATCTACTTAAACAGAAAAGTATCTACTTAACAAGGTTGTTGTGAGAATCAAATTTTAAACACCTAGCACACAATAGGTACTTAAGAAATACTTATTCCCCATCATACTCATAGATACCATTCCTTCTAAGATAGTTAAAAGAGAGTAGTAAGGAGGTAATTATAAGAAGGGGAGACTCAGAATCTTACCCACAAATTCATTTGTTGTTAGGGAAAAAGTCTTTTCTATCAATGTGGTAGAGAAAGAGCCAATAAGATAAGAGTGGAAATAACATTAATCCAGGAGTCTGGTTCATATCCCACTTCTGACATTTACTAGCTATATGACTTTTGGACATATTAACCTCTCTGAGACATAAAACCTCTCTGTGCCTCAGTTTCCTCATCTATAAAATAGAGAGAACACCCACCTGCTAATACATATAGTAAAACATTGTGAACGTTTAACAAAGCTTTGCATAAAATTTTACCTGCTGTTACATAAGGCCACCAGTTCTGGGACATCATGATCTCAGAATTAATATTCTGAATTACCAAAAAATCAGTAAAAATAGGTAATAAACCATCAACTTCTACAGTTCAAGGGTTATTTCATTTTGTCTTTGAATCCCTATCATCTGAGTAACTTACTTAACTTCATGGCATTTTGAACAACTCTCTAGGATTATAAGTTGCAGTAAAGGTGAATTTCATCTAGGAATATAGACGTTGACCTGGAAGGGACCACCTAGTTCAACATCTTCCTTTCATAAGACGGAGAAATCAAGGCATAGGAAGATTAAGTGATTTGCCTGAGGTCATGCAGGTAGTAAAGCAGAATATAAACTCAGACCTTTAAACTCCAAAGTGAGTGGTCTTTCCATTGTTCTAAAATGGACATTATTTCTCCCTGGGCCCCTAGGCTGAGGGATATCTGTTTGGTTACTGGGCAGGGTTGGATAACTTGCCTAGTAACAGTTTTTTCTGTTGTTGGGCCCCTGTCAAAATGTTACCCCCCTTTGGTTTAATATCTGATAAATTGTTAAGAGTCATTTCTTGTTTAGTCCATTTGCATGGTAACCACATGTGCCCCACCCCAATGTTAGCCCCCCATTGCCAGGTGTTGGACCTGTGCCCCTCTAATGTTAGCCAGGTAACCACCTTCTGCTGAGCTCCTCCCTCTTTCCTGATTGGTTACCTCTACTGGCACCTGTTTTCTGTTAGGGGTCCTTTGCCTAGTAACACCCTGACAACCCCCTCTGTTTTGGGGGTTCTTGCCTAGCAGCGAGCCCCACTCTTACTCTGTCAGAACTCTGTTTGTTGTGGAAACCGCAAGGCTGTACCGAGTAGCACCAAAATGCTTAAAATGCACTCGCCTACCCTAGTTCAGGGCTGTCTCCTCTGGGTCTCTACATGAGGCAGCCACCAGCCTGGCTAATAAATGACTCTCTCGAAATTCCTAATTGACATTTGCCTGTGACTTATTACCTCAGTCCATTTCAGTTCCAAGATGTTTCTTTTAACATAGATCAGTAAAGACTGCACCTTAGAAAGTTGCCTGGATAGAGCTCTGTCCCTGGAATCAGGAGAACCTGAGTTCAAATCTAGCCTCACACACTTACTAGATGTGTGACCCTGAGGAAGTCACAACCCCAATTACCTGCAAAACAAAAAGTTACTTTGGGGTACTAAGTGGAATGCCCTGTCTAGTGTCATGCAACCAATACATAGTAGAGACAGGACTTGACCTTGACCCAGGTCATCCTATCCACTCCCCCATGCAATATCTTGGTATATTATTGGGTAGATTTGGGTTGGGATCTGATCTGGGACATTATCTGTTATTTATAACATTATTTCTATGGGAAAATTTGTTATGACTTCAAAATGTCTCCTTTACTAGAGAGAAGAATTTCTGCCTAATGAGGATGGGGGTGAGGATATATTGATATTTCTGTGATATCTGTAACCAAGGTTCCAAAACCTAGAATTTGGGGAGCTGCCCCTTAAGCAAGGCTCCCCTTATTAATGACGAGAATAATTATTCTGTGTGTCTGAGGGGCAGAGCTGATTTGGAGAAGGACTTTATTCTTCCTTACTGCCTTGAGAGAGGACAGAGGTCCAGATTCTCTTTAGGAAAACATCTGGAGATATGTGTGCATGTATACATATGTTTATGTTAAGTTCCAGCTTCCTCCCTAAGAAAATTTCCCCTTAGGTGAGATCATAGACCTTCTCTCTCCATTGAGGTTACAGCCCATAGGTGAGTCAATTCCTTTGTGTATTCTGGTTTACTCTTATGTGTATTACTGCTCTGATTTGTTTGCTTTCTGCTTCAATAAATGAATGTATTCAATCTGTTATTCACTATTTGTAATGGTCTTTCATGTAACTAGCATTTGTTGGGAAAGTACTAAATTTCTGCCTCCCTTTCTCTTTAAGCAATGGTAATTGAAGAAACAACTTGAACCTAAAATTCCCCTAGACTAACTAAGCACTAGACTTGAACTCAGGATGATCTGGGTTCAAATCAAGCCTCAGTCATTTTCCAGCTGTGTGACTTTGGGCATGCGATTTATCCTCTGTCTGCCTCAGTTTACTAAAATTGTCTAATTGGAAAAATAATAGAACCTACCTTATAAGGCTGTTGTACAGATCAAATGTGATATTTATGAAGTGTCTGGCACATAGCAGGTACTTAATAAATTCTTACTTACTCGCTAACAACGTTTAGGATAGCATATAGATATAATTCTAGTCCAATAATCCTTTTTCTGAGAATAGCCTAGTGGCTCCAATCTTCTGATTCCCCACATAGAACAATCAAAGTCTCCCTTGGAGAAGGGTGGGCTAGATTGCTCCCCACAAGCAATTGTAGACAACTCATTTGGGCATATAGATAGTCCGCATGAGCAATAGTTTCTTTATATGTGATATACATTCTTATTTTTAATTTGGATGTTTATTTTAGTTTTTTCTGTGTGTGTGTGTGTGTGTGTGTGTGTGTATTTGAAGAATGTGTTCTTTGGGATTCTAGCCCACTTCTAAACCAATTATTGGACCCCCTATGTGCCTGAATAATGAAGTTATTTTTAAAGCAAGAAAAACTGTCAAGGGGCAATTGGCTCTAAAAATGTTTTAGTCAGTCCATCTGCACCTGTAAGTTAGGTGTTAGGAGAAGACCACAAATGGGTACAAATGCAGAGAGACATTCAAGTTCAATATTAGATAAGAAGTCATATGATAAACATAGACTTATCTAGAGCCAAAAGAGAATTGAGAGGCTATCTAGTCCTTCCCCTTCATTTTACAGAAAAGGAAAATGAGGCTCAGGGAGATGAAATGACTTGCAGGTATTACATCACGCAGGGATTGTGTCACAGGTGAGATCTGAACTCAGGTCTTCCTCTAGAATGGGGTCATCTTCTCAAGAGAGGCTTAGGTAATAAGATTATGGAACTTCAAGCTTCCATAGTACAAGACAGAGCTCACCAGGAGCATGTAGACCAAGAAGAACCCTTTTCAGGATAGGATCTTTCTACCTTAGAATAGAGTGAGACAAAGACAGGGAAAGAGAAAAGGAAGCCATAGCAAGGAGACAGAGTAGAAAATGCAGACACTCTAAAAGAGGGATAAAGTAGTACAAGACTGGAATTAAGGATATATACATACATATATGTATGTGTGTGTGTGTGTGTGTACACACATCTTTTTGTTACACATAAGGTAGCTTTTCTTGCTGAAAGTTAGAAAGTCAGAAGCACTTTCTCAGGCTACGGCAAAGTGTTCAAAGTGAATGATGTAGGAATAACTGAGTCCCTAGCTAGAGGAGATGGCACATGAAAAGGATCTAAGTTTTAATCAACCATGTCCTTGACTGAGGACACATTCTAAAGGTATAAGATCGAGTAGCCTGGACAAACAAATTCATGGATAAAGAAACTAAATCTGAGGAAATATTAAGGCCAAGATCAAACAGAAGATTAGGAAAGAATGAAAAAGAGGAGCCTGAAAATCCTGAAGTTTCTATTGAAGACCAAAATTAGAGAGCTTTTGTACTTTGGGAAATTTTTATTTTTCTTCTGTTAATACTATCCCCACCCCCCCTTTCTGAAGTTTCTCCCGAAGCACTTTCTGATAAATTCTATTTTGTCAGATGTCAGTGGAGATAGAAGTAGTATGCTGTGCAACTTCCACTCATACAAAGGTGTTGCTGGTTGGGATCCCAGGATAATTTAGGAAAATAGCAGTGGTGAAAATCACATGACCAGTACCATTCAAATAGGTTTGGAATTCAATTTAACATGAGAGAAAAGGACTGATCCCAAGGCAGTTTCTGGGGTCTATTGTCTGATAGGACTCCACAGCATAATTATGATTGATTCATATATTTCATAACCATAACCACCCATTACTGAGAATTTGAAGCCTTTAAAATCTGCTTCATCAGTTGATGAGTCTAACATAGCAATCCCTACAGTTACATATGCAAAATGAACAAAATATGTAAAAATTATAAAGAGGCTAAAGGGAGATAGAAAGAAAGGAGAAAGTAGGGAGAAGAAAAATTTGTCAAGTAAGATTCAATTCTTTTCTCAGTGGCATCAGAATTGTTTTCTGTAATGTTTTCATTTTAAAAGAAAGAAGGGAGGATGGGAGAGGAGGGGAGAGGAGAAGAGAGGAAAGGGGAGAGAGAGAGAGAAAGAGAGAGAGAGAGAGAGAGAGAGAGAGAGAGAGAGACAGAGAGAGAGAGAGAGAGAGAGATCCTGAGAAATTTTATCTAGATGGAAAGGCTAGGCTTCTTTGGAAAAGGATTTGGGAAAACACTTTTTCATTTGTTATATGAGTGATGAGGATGGTAAAGGAGAGGAAAAGCAGGAAAGAACAAATCATCTGTTGAGTATTAAGAGATCAGTACAGGAAAGCCAGTCCTCTCTTGATTGGAAATCTATCCTTCCACCCAGGTTAAATAAACAGAATGCTGTCCAAAGTGACGCCAGTTGTGTTCTTGAGGCATTTGCTGTTGAAAACTCAAACTTGTTTCCAACCATGTCTGATTTCCATGATCTTGGTTGCTTTTTGTTTATTTGTTTGTCTCTTCTCATAAATTTCAGTGAGATTATTTTCCTGTCTTGATGAAGGTAGAGGGCAGCTCTTCGAAAGTTATTTCATGGAAGACCATATGGAACTGTCTCATGAAAGATGTCTGATATCTCATTAGAAAATTACAATAACAGCAATAAAAATAAGCATCCAAAATGGAATTTTTCTTTTGATATAGTAGCCATTTATGAAAAAAAAGTTTTTGCAAAGAAAAAAGGGGTCAGATAGGGAGACAAAATATGTGGTGATTGATCTATTTATTTGGGTAGTTTGATTTCTGGAGATACATTTTCTTTTGCTGGAAATATACAAGTGTAAAAATCTCACATTCTTGCCTTGGGAAAATAAGTTGCCATAGGAGAGGAGCCAAAAACCTGTGCCCATCTGTTTGTCTTTCATAATTATGTTTCATTGATCTGGAGAGGAGAGAATGATGAGACTATCAAATAAATAGAGTGCATGGAAGAGGCATCAAATTTGGAATCAGAAGATGGAAAACCCCACCCAGCACCACTACTTACTGCCTTAATAGGTTTGGCTCATTCATGTAACTGCTCTGGGACTTGGTTTCCTTATGTGGAAAATTACGGGTGATTATAAATGATCTCGAAGATGTCTCTTCAGTCTAGTTCTCCTTGCAATTCGTATTCTCATTCTGTGACATTTCATGGTATTCTTTTCCTGTTGTGCATAAATACTGTGGGGAAGGGAGATTCTCATGCTCCTTGGATATTTTGGAGCAGGACACCTCGGTTTGCTATCATTCGTGCTTCACTGAGAAAATAATGTGGCTTCAATTTGATTTGGTTCCCTCATCTACAAAAGGGGGATAATAACTACACTTACCCTCCAGGTTTGTGCTGAGCAAATATTTGTAAAGTTCTCCGCAAGCCTTAAAGCACCATGTAATAAATAACGAGCTATCCGCACCATCATTATTAGAGTCATGGATTATTGTAAGAAGGGTCGTGATATTTTATCATTAGAGCTCACATTTTTATCACATTAAGGTTTGTAAAGCGTTTCCCTTGTCTCCTCCTTATGAGAAAACCAATACAAGCAAAATGAGAAGGAAAGCAGAAAACTTAAGAAAACTTTTATATCAAGTCCACATTTCTCATAAGAACTGGTCTAAATTTATAAAAAAATAAGAGCCATTCCCCAATTGATAAATGGTCATAAGATAAAAACAAGATCTTTTCAGAAGAAGAAATCAAAGCTATCAATAATCACATAAAAAATGCTCTACTTTTTTTCTTTTTCGGCAATCAGGGTTAAGTTAAGCCCAGGGTCACACAGCTAGTGTCAAGTGTCTGAGCCTGGATCTGAACTCAGGTCCTCCTAAACTCCAGAGCCACTATTCTATCCATCATGCCACCTAGCTGGGCCTCTAATTCACTCTTGATTAGAGAAATGGAAATGAAAATAGCTCTAATTTACCACCTTACATCTGCCAGATTGGCTAATAACAAAATGAAAATAAGTCCCTGAAGAGATGTGGGAAAATAGTGACACTAACGCTTTGGTGGTGGAGTTATAAATTGGTACAATCATTCTGGATAACAATTTGGAGCAGTGTCCAAAGGGCTATAAAACTATGCATATCCTTTGACCCAGCAATACTATTACTAGTTCTATATCCCAAAGAGGATTTTTAAAAAGAGAAGGGGGGGAACCTATATGTCCAAAAATATTTGTAGCAGCTTTTTGTGGTGGAAAAGAATTAGAAATTGAGGGGATCCCATCAATTGGGGAATAGCTGAGCAAGTTGTGATATATAACTGTGATAGAATACTAGTGTGCTAAAAGAAATGATGAGTAGAATGGTTTCAGAAAAATACTAGGAAGATTTGATGTTGTTGTTTGTCCTTCATATTCAAAGAGGACCAATAACCTCATGATATTGGTGGCAAGGTATACTGTGTTTGACTGTGGGTAATCATCTGATATGAGCTCAGAAGACTCTATCACAAGTCAGTCACAAATAGTCCATTTGAACATTGGGAATGGAGATATGTCTAGATTTGCATATCTCATGTTTCCTTTGTGCTACTGTGATTCTGCTTTGGACATAAACCATAGCTCCTTCTTTGATATGGGCATGCCGTTTTGGACAGTATTGTGCCAGTATCTCCCATTTCTCACAATAAGTACTAAAGTTCTTCAGAAAGACCTTGACAGCATCTTTATACTGCTTCTTCTGACCTCCATGCCTTATGTGAGTTCTCTGTAAAATAATCTTTTAGGTAAATATATATTTGGCATTCGGGTTACATGGCAAGTCATCATTGTTGCACACTCATTAATAGAGTTTGAATGCTTGACAGTTCAGCTCAAAAGAAGACCTCAGTGCCCTGTACCTTATCTTGCCTGGTAATCTTCAGAATCTTCCTAATAGAATTCAAACAGAAATGGTTCAAATTTCTGGTACGGCACTGGTAGACTGTTCAGATTTCACAGGCATACAATGAAGTCAGCACAGAGGCTCTATAGAACTTCAGTTTGGTTTGTAGTCTCATGCCTCTTCTTTCCTATACTTTCTTTCAGAGCCTGCCAAATACTGAGCTAGCTCTGGCAATGAATACATCAACCTTGTCATCTGTGTATACATCCCTGAAGTGTATACTGCCAAGGTAATTGAATATATCCACAGCACTCAAAATTTCTTCATTTGCTGTAACCAGTGGTCCCATCTATGGTTCACTTATATGAACTGATGCAAAGTGAAGTGAGCAGAACCAGGAGAATATTGTACACAGTAATAGTAATATTGTAAGGATGATCAACTGTAAATGATTTAGCTATTCTGATGAAGACAGTAATCTAAGACAATTCCAAGGATCCATTGATAAATAATGCTATGGGCCTCCAGAGAGAGATCTGATGATAAGCACTAAGTACAGATCAAAGCAGACTGCTTTCCCTTCCTTTATTTTTCTTGCATTTTTTTTGCAACATACATAATATAGAAATATGTTTTGCATGATTTCACATGCAAAATTGATATCATATCCCTTCCTTTCCCAATGGGTCATAGAGGGACAGGATGGAGGGAAAGAATTTGGAAATCAAATTTCTTAAATTTTAAAATACATTAATTTTTAAATTAAAAGTAAAGAAATAAACATGGACAGGCACAGGAAAATGAAAAAGGTAGAAGTCTGAATTATTATTCTGAATCACATCCTTGCTAAGGGCATATGAATATGCAGGTTATTAGGAAGGTCAAATTAGAATGTAAGGTTTCAGAAATCCCTAAGTGGCCTTTTGATAAGAATGTGTTGAAATTTTACAGATGCCATGTTATAGTCATACTGAACAGGGCATAGGGTTGAAAGTCAGGAGACTTGGACTGTAGCCAGTCACTTTACCTCTACTTTACCAAGGCCTTAAAAAGGCCTCGGTTTCAGGTCTGATCAGATGGCTAAGTTCCCTTCCAGATCTGAAATTCTATACTTCAGGAAGATTTATACTGTCTAGAAGCAGGAGGCATCACTGATAAAATGCCTAGACATAGGAAGGACACCTAGCAGAATATCAAGAAACAAGCAAAAGATTCTGAAGACAACCCAAGAGGCCTGATATAAACTTCACTTTTTAAATGATCAGATTTTGGTTTGAAATGCACAATGCCACACTTCCCTTTTTCATAGTACCTGGTACACTGGTTTTTGCTGCCTCATTCAACACTCTGACAATTTCCTTGAACAGAAAATAGGCTTTCATTTTTAAGAAATACAAGGTTCCTAGGAACAGATGCTGGACAGATGCTTTCTTTTTTTTTCTTTTTTCTTTTTTTTTATTCAGGCACAGACGTCAGACAAGGGCAAACTTTATGCCGATGTTTGATTCTGCCAGCCAGCTGCTGCCACAGCAACCAAGAACCACTCTTTTGTGAGTGTTTAACATCCTCCAACACCAGATGTCACTCTCTAAGTTAACCATCACTCATAACTGCCATCCTGTATCCAGGCATGAGGGACAATTTTTCTGGGCCAGTGCTTTCCTACATTGTTTCATTAGAGAGAATGTGAAGGAAAGGGGAATTTGACCTCCTTGATAACAGGCTTCTTGACAACCTGTGAGAATTTGTGGTTGTAAAATAAATATGCAGTCCCTAGAGAGAGTTTCAAAATGAAGCTCCAATCCTACTGGCATGCATTTGATGTACATGTGATTTAATAGAGATTGGGTCCAGACTCTCAGGGGAAAAAATAATAATATTTAGTTTATATTTCCATCACTAGAAACAAGACATTAAGAAGGAGAGCTCCACTGCTGTGTCACTGAACAATGTGGCTGATACATTGAAAATGAGCAAAAGAATGTCAATAATTATTCTTCATTATAATTCACACACTCTGTGGCATGGTCACTCTAGATATCCTTCAACAGACCCTGGCACAATTAAGATGACTTTTTCCCCAGGGAAACAGCTTTGTGTTAGCTAAGCATGACTGAGCTTTAAACCTTAGACACTGTTCTAAGCTTACCAAAAACAAGAGAGAGTGATTCCTGTCTATACCAGAATTTTAAATTGTCTCTCTATCAGAACTCTGTATCTAGCTATTAAATTACTTGAATTTTTTAAGTGCTTTTGCTAGGTTGATTGCATGGATTTTAAAATTGACCTCCCTGAAATCTATACAGAATCTATATGAACATTTTGTAGATCTGAAGAAAACCACCTCTACTTTCCACTTTTCTAGGAATTAAACCCCAGCAAAGATTTTGAAGAGATTTCTGAAGATCAAAGGAACGTAGACTTAGGACCGGATGCAACTTTGAAGATCATCTAATCCAATCATTTCAAACTATAGATGAAAAACTGAGGCCCAGAGAGATTAAACGACTGGCTGAAAATGACATAGGTAGAAAATGATAGAACTGAAATCTGAATTCAGATCTTTTGACTTCAAATCAAGCACTTTTTCTTTTTCTTTGAATACAATACTGTGGTGTCATACATGAAAGCTGAAAGAATTTAATGACAAATTAGAACTTGTTATCATAGACCAAGGATCTTCTCTCTCCTAGATCTCCTTGAGTATCTGTTAAAGCATATATGCCCATTTTCTGAATGATTTCTATGCATAAAATATGATTCATAAGATTACAGAGGAAATGAATTACAGTTATCCCATCCACATCAGGGTGATTAGTGGCATGGTGTCCCCCATTTCTGGAAAGATTGTGTAAATATTTTTGGCCCTTCCCTTCATACCAGAGAAGAAGTCTTCTGGCTTTGTAAATTTACTTCTCTTTTTTCCTTGATATTATACATATATTTTAGGTATTTCTGAATTTCTAAACTTATTTGTGTCACCTGCTATCCTTCATGTATCATCTGAAGTTTCTGCAAAACTCCCATTTAATTTCTTATGCCAACCCACAATATATCAAAACTGATAGTGGGATGGTCATGATATGGAAGGGATAACTGTATATTGAACTGCTACTAACAAATATTTAAAATAATAAGCTCACAGATCCCAGATTAAGATTGTTTTGTCCTAGACCAGTGATTTCTAAATCTAATTTTAGAACCTATCAATAGCGATGTAAGGATCATTGCATAACACCCTCTAACATGCCTAGAATAAACTCTGCATTATAACCACTGACACAAGATATGTGTTCCCCATTCTCTATCTGAGAGCTCAGGTACCCCAAGTTTCCATCACACTGGAAGGGGTGAGAAGGTTCCTGGAAAAGGACCACCACTACACAACTACATTTCAAACATTCTCAGAGATTTTGGAGTAGCCTTGTTGTACGAGGTTATAATTTTTCTACTAGTCACTGAAACTTGAGACCCCACTTTTGTGTTTCTCATCTTTACAAGATCAGTCATTTCACACAGAGGATACCATTAACTTAAATATAAAGAATTTACCTAATGATAAGGTAAAATTAGAGCAGCTAGGTGGCTCAGTGGATGTGTCAGAACTGGAGACAAGAAGACTCGAGTTCTAATCCAAACTCAGACATTTGCTAATTGTACAACCTGGGCAAGTCACTTAATGCTATTTGTCTCAGTTTCCTCATCTGTCAAATGAGCTGGAGGAAGAAATGGCAATCCACTCCAGTATCCAGTATAAATGAAGTCATGAAAAGTCAGACACAACTGAAACAACTGAAAAACAACAACAAGGTGAAATCAATAGCAACCAATATATCAAGGTTACTAAAAATAAAATAAATACAGAAATAGTCAGCATACCATAATTGATACAGCTAGAATATATTCTCCCACCAATGCACACAGGAGAATAAAAATATGCAAATACATTCAGAAACTTAACAAAAAGGAAACATATCAGAAGATAACCCATGTGTTTGTGACAATTGACAACTCTAGACTTCAGGCTTTAATAATGTTTCATGGATAATCTATGCCATGCAAAGCAACTTCTCTCAAACTGGTCTTCATCTTTCTCCTGCTGGGCAAACCTTCCACTCTTGAACTGATCAAACAGTGGCAAGTTCTTTTAACTCACAATCATCCTTGAAAAAGTGGCAGCTAGGTGATATAGTGAATAGAGAGCCAAGCCTCCAATTAGGACGGCCTGATTTCAAATCTAGCCTCAAATACTGGGCAACACACTTAACCCTGTTTGCCTCAGTTTCCTCATCTGTAAAATGAACTATAAAAGGAAATCGCAAACCACTCCAGGATCTTTGCCAAGAAAACCCCAAATGGGGTCACAAAGAATCAGAAGTGCTTGAAAATGACTAAACAACATCCTTTAAAAGCTAATGAGGAACTGTTTGGCTATTGTGATGATAAGTAGATTTCTTAAGCCAGAGAAATATAATGCCCTTAGGTTAGTTCTCTGGGCGATGCAGACAAACCTCACAATTTTTTATTCTGAGGGATGCTATATTGTCCAATTAGCTTCAAATTTTCAAAACAGTTGCCAAGTCTACATTTCCTTTGCCTCCCAAACAACTTTTCTCTCTCTCAAAAGCAAATAGGGACAGCAGAGAGCAACCAGAAATTTCTGAGAAACTTCACCTGTGCCCAACTTACCATACTAAAAGGCAATAGCTAAAAATGTAATAGAATTCAGCTCTTCTCCAATTAACAGGTAATAAAGTTTTCTTCAGCCAACTCTCCAAGTGATACGTGTCTTCCAATCACCAGGCAAAGCCTTCCAGTCAGTCCTAAAAGTACTCATTTTAATGTCTTGCACTCACTTTTTAATAGAAATACTGATGAAGAGTCAGTTGTCTCTTATTTTTTTCCAGAGATGTAGCACTGAAGCCACGAGGAACTCTAACACATATGGACTGTATGACTCTGGAAAAGACCTCTAATTTTTCAATGCTCTAGGCACCTCTCCAAGATTAAAAGTTGAGTTTCCTAACCCAGGAGTTCTTATACAAATAAAATAATAATTCAGTCCCCATTCCTGTCTCCTCCTGCTTCTTCATACATTCCATTCAAACTGAATATTTTATTCTTCAAACACGTCTTGTTCGTTCTGTTTCATAAACCTAAAAATCCCTATTCATCTTCATCTTTTAAAATTCTACCCATCCTTCAAACACTCGCTTAAATGCCACCTTTCTGTTAAGCTTCCCATGATCTCCCACATGCAGATGTGACAACCCTCCTCTGTACTTATTAGGTGTGTATACCCCTCTTTTGCACCTTCAAATTAGATTTAATATTGTAGTTTTCAGTGTACATGCCTTATCTCTTCTAATATATTGTAAATTCATTATAGGTAGGAACAAAGTATTGTTATCGTAGCATTGATTATTTGTAGCCTTCCCTGTTGCAAGAGAGAAAGAGAGAGAGAGAGAGAGAGAGAGAGAGAGAGAGAGGGACGGAGGGAGGGAGAGAGAGCACTTATTATGTTAGAACTGACTATTGGTCATTCATAAATATTTGTGAGATAGATCTTATGCTGTGTGTAAATTATACAATAGATATATTATCCATGGGAAGAAAAAATAGCCTCCCCTCAGGCTATCAAGCCAACTCTCAGCCTGCTGGGAATTCCCAGAGCAGGACTAGACAAATCATGGACAGAAAGTCAATATGAGTATAAGCACTGGAATATATAAATGGAATTATGGAGTTGTAATATAAAAAGGAATCTTTTAGTCCAATCCCCCTCATATATTAGATGAAGAAACTAAGGCCCAGAAAAGTTAAGTGATTTATTCAAAATCACACAACTAGAAAATCCAGAACTAAAATATAAGTTTTCTGACTTATTTATGTAGTTCATATTCTTACCTCTCAATACTTAGAAATTCAGCATTTCATGTTTGATAATTCTCTGAAGCAATGGATTGAAGATGAAGAGAGGCAAATTTAGACTTAATTTCAAGAAAAAAACATTTATAATAATCAAAACTATCCAAAATTTGAATGACTTTCTTAGGAGATGGGGGCTTCCTTCAATGGAGGTTTTCACAAAAACAAGATGACCACTGGTTGGATTGGGTGATGATTTGTTTTTTAGTTATAGGTTTGTTGAGCTGACTTTTAAAGACACTTCCAAATTTGAGTCCGTTATGTGATTTTGTGTTGTCTGAGCACATAGGAGACCCATGTAGTTTAATAAGAAAGTACTTAGGTGTTTCATAAATTTAAAAGAAGTTTGATTAATAGTTATACTTTAAAATGAATTCCAAAGTAACTCTTAGGTTGTGGTCTTATAGAGCCAATATAATATGTTATAGTCATTCCTAATTGTGAGTTAGAGATCTAGGGAAAAAGAAGTACCTTGAGGTTCCTATTCTCTTTCCAGAACATTTCCAACCAGCCCCCTACATTTTCTAGCCAATGGAATGTCACCCTTCTTTTAAGATGAAGAACAGAGTCCATAAGTATTTATCTACAAGTACAGACAGGTGGGCAAAAAACTGTGTTAGATGCTTCTCCAAATTCACCTTCATTAGAAAAAAAAATGTTTTTTTCTTCTTAGATAAATTCTAGAAATTTAAACTTTTTATTTTATTGCTATTGTTTTTTATTCTTTTAAAAAAAACCCACAAACATTCTCCCCAGCTTTCTGGTTCTCAGCTAGTTGGCTTCCAGGCACATTAGAAATTCAGGAGAGTTTACTGGCAGGACACCCAGTACTCCCTGATTTAGGGCCAGTTCTGAAATGGAAAGGTGCATGGAAAATGGGTCATGGCAGTGGAAAGTGGATTCAATTTGGTATGAGCAGTAAATGAAGATTCAATTGCCTAAAGAATATTCCTATTTGAATACTTTTGTTCATCTCCCATCACAACATCTATCACAAAAGTAGACTTTTTTTCTACCATGGTTACTCTTGGCTACTTCTGCTCAATATGAAAAATGTCTTAATGGAGATGGCCTACATACCAATATAAATGAAACAGAAAAGGTTATACAAATAGAAAATATCCAAATGTGCAGGAACTCTTTTTTGAAGACCATGTGTTTCTTGGCTTTTCTATTTTCCCATACAAGTGAGTTAAACTGAAGATCTTGCATCTAAACATTTTTCTCACTGGTCACTGTGGTATACTGCAATTGGAGTCAGAGAACCTGAGTTAAGATTCTCTCTCTGACACTGAAAATCAACTGTGCTCTTTGGCAAGTCATTTAACTTCTGTGGTCCTCAGTTTCATCACCTGTAAAATAAGGGGGTTTGACTACATGCCTCTAGAATCCCTTTCAGCTCTATATTTATGACAAAAATTAAAACAGCTCAATATTTTCCAAAAATCACCTCATTTTATCCTCCCCTCAAAGCTGAGATATAGAAACTATTATTATCCCTATTTTATGGATGAGGAAACTGAGGCAAATAAAGATTAAGATCACTTGCTCACGGTACACAGCAACTAAGTATTTAAGGCTGGATCTGAACTTAGGACTTCCTTTTCTTTCTTACTCTCCTCCTCCTCCTCCTTTTTCTTCTTCTTCTTCTTCTTCTTCTTCTTCTTCTTCTTCTTCTTCTTCTTCTTCTTCTTCTTCTTCTTCTTCTTCTTCCTAATCATCTTTTTTAAAAATTTGTCATTGGGTGGCAGAACCAAGATGGAAGAATAGAAAGACACACCCACTCTAGCTCTTCCCCACACCCCATAAAATACATGTAATAAATAACTCTAAACAAATTCTAGCTCAGCAGAAGCCACAAAACAACAGAGTGAAAGAGATTTTCAGCCCAAGGCAGCCTGGAATACCAACAGGAAAGGTCTATCACATGGGGCAGGGCACAGAAATAACTCAGCCAACAGAGCCCAGCCCAGCCTTGGCCATGCTGCACCAGGCAGGAACAGGAACAGAGAAGGACGTGGGGGTGGAATTGTAGATAAGTAGCTGTGGTGCCCAGATCCCTCAATGCACAACCACCAAAGACAGCTTCAAAGGTCAGTGAGAAAGCTTTTTCACCTGGGTGAGAAGGGAACAGTATCCTCCCCTAGTCCTGGCCCCAGACAGTGGCAGCAGGGTCCATTTTTGGAGCACTTGACCTGGGGACCCTGAGCTGATGATCTGGGTCTCGGTCCATAGGGGTGGCTCTGGGGTGAGGAAGAGTGCTGGCATGGTGGAGCTGGTGGAGGCTCTGGAAGGGAAATTATATTTACAGATCCTGGACAGAAAAGCTTTATTAGCTCCCAGACCAGAATGCAGGCTAGGAGAGGAGGAAACTCCTCTCCCTTGATTGTTCCACCTTGGAGGAACTGAAAACTTACAGGTTCCCATAGTATAAGCTACTCTTGACAAAGGACTCAAAATTCAAGTAACTGGCTGGGAAAATGCTCCAAAAAGGGAAAGACTAAGACTATGGAAGGTTACTTTCTTGGTGCACAGGTATGTTCTTCCATCCTTTCAGGTGAGGAAGAACAATGCTTATCATCAGAGGAAGATATAAAAGTCAAGGTTTCTGCATCCAAAACCTCCAAAATAAATATGTGATGGCATCAGGTCATGGAAGAGCTCAAAAAGGATTTTGAAAATCAAGTTAGAAAGGTGGAGGAAAAATTGGGAAGAGAAATGAGAGCGATGCAAAAAAAAAATCATGAAAAGTGAGTCAACATTTTGCTAAGGGAAACCCTCA
>CM053770.1:389807962-389886569 GCA_028658325.1 Potorous gilbertii | reverse complement strand
AGGACAAAAGAGAAGATGGGGTAAGGGAAGGGAGGGATGATAGAAGAGAGGGCAGATTGGTGATATGGGTAATTAGAATGTCCAGTGTATTGGGGAGGGGGGAGGGGACAAATGGGGAGAAAATTTTGGAACCCAAAATCTTGTGAAAATGAATGTAAAAAGTTAAATAAATTTATTTAATAAAAAACAAAAACAAAAACAAAAAAAAAAAAAGATTGCTAGATAGGCAAAAAAAAAAAATAAAAAAAAAAATAAAAGAGGCTGAAAAAGCCAATGAGGAGAAGAATGCTTTCAAAAGCGAAATTAGTCAAATGGAAAAGGTGGTTCAAAAGCTCACTGAAGAAAATAGTTCTTTAAAAATTAAAATGGAGCAGATGGAAGCTAATGACTTGATGAGAAATTACAAAACAAAACCAAAAATAGAAAACAATGTGAAATATCTCATTGGAAAAACAACGGACCTGGAAAATAGATCCAAGAGAGACAATTTTAAAAATTATGAAACTACTTGAAAGTCATGATCAAAAAAAGAGTCTAGATATCATTTTTCATGAAATTATCAGGGAAAACTGCCCTGGTATTCTAGAGCCAGAGAGTAAAACAAATATTGAAAGAATCCACCAATCACTTCCTAAAAGAGATCCAAAAAGAGAAACTACTAGGAATATTGTAGCCAAATTCCAGAACTCTCAGGTCAAGGAGAAAATATTGCAAGCAGCTAGAAAGAAACAATTAGAGTATTGTGGAAATACAATCAGTATAACACAAGATCTAACAGCTTCTACATTAAGGGATCAAAGATTTTGGAATATGATATTCCAGAAGTCAAAGGAACTAGGATTAAAACCAAGAATCCCTACCCAGCAAAACTGAGTATAATAATATAGGGGGAAAATGGTCATTCAATGAAATAGAGGACTTTTAAGCATTCTTGATGAAAAGACCAGAGCTGAATAGAAAATTTGACTTTGAAACACAAGAATCAAGAGAAACATGAAAAGGTAAACAGGAAACAGAAATCATACAGGACTTACTAAAGTTCAAGTGTTTACATTCCTACATAGAAAGATAATATCTATAACTCTTAAAACTTTTCTCAAGTTGGAGGAATTATACGTACATACATATAGATAAATAGATAGACAGAGGGCACAGGGTGAGTTGAATAGGAAGGAATGATATCTAAAAAATGAAATTAAAGTGTGAGAGAGGAATATATTTGGGAGGAGAAAGGGAGAAATAAAATGGGGCAAATTGTCTCTCATGAAAGAGGTAAGAAAAAGCTTTTTCAATGGAGGGGAAAAGGAGGAAGGTGAGAGGAAAAAAGTGAAGTTTACTCTCATCACATTTGTCTTAAGGAGAGAATAATATGCATACTCAATTTGGTATGAAAATCTATCTTACATACAGAAAAGTAGGGGAGAAGGGGATAAGTGGGGTGGGGGATGATAGAAGGGAGGGCAATTGGAAGGAGGGAATAATAAGAAGTAATCCCTTTGGGGAAAGGATAAGGTCTAAAACGAGAATAGAATAAATAGGGGGCAGAATAGGATGGAGGGAAATATAACTAGTCTTTGACAACATGACTATTTTGGAAGTCTTCAGCAAAACCACACATATATAACCTGTATTGAATTGCTTGCCTTCTCAGCGGGACTGGGTGGGGAGGGAGGAAGGGAGAGAAGTTGAAACTCAAAGTTTAAGGAATGAATGTTGAGAATTGTTTTTACCTGCAACTGGGAAATAAGATAATAAGGTAATAGGGTATAGAAATCAATCTTGCCCTACAGGAAAAGAGAGAAGATGGGGATAAGGGAAGGGAGGGGTGTGACAGAAAGGAGAGCATATTGGGGGAAGGGGTAATCAGAATGTAGGGTGCTTTGGGGTGGAGAGAGGGGAGAGATGGGGAGAAAATTTGGAACTCAAAATCTTGTGGAAATGAATTTTGAAAACTAAAAATAAATAAATAAATTTTAAAAATTTTTTATCATTTTATTTTTTCCAATTACATGTCCAAACAATTTTAACCTTCATTTTTTTTTACAATTTTGAGTTCCAAATTCTCTCCCACTCTCTCTCCCTTCCCCTATCATTGAAAAGACAAGTATTTTGACAAAGGGTATACATATGCAGTCATGCAAAATAAATTTCCATATAAGTCATGTTGCGAAAGAAAACATGGGCAACACAGTTTTTAAGTATATGCTTTGATTGTTATTCAGATTCCATTCATTCTTTCTCTGAAAGTGGATAGCATTTTTTATCATAGTTTCTTCAGAATTATCTCAAATCTTTGTATTGCTGGGAGTATTTAAGTCATTCATATTTGATATACTATTGCTATTACTATGTACAGTGTTCTTCTGACTCTGCTCAGTTTACTTTGCATCAGTTCATGGAAGTCTTTCCAGGTTTTTCTGAATTCATCCTGCTCATCATTTCATAAAGCACAATAGTAGTCCATCACAACCAAACACCACAACGTGTTCAGTCATCCCCCAATTGATGGGCATCCCCTCAATCTCCAATTCTTTGCCATCACAAAAAAGTTGCTCTAATTATTGTAGTACATATAAGATTTTTTCCTTTTTTTTTTAACTCTTCAAGATAAAGACCTAGTAATACTATTGCTTGGTCAAAGGGTTCTATAATCCTTCAGGAATATAAAATGAGGTCTTCTTGATCATGTTTTATCCACTGCAACACCTAGTGCCTCAATGACCTGAACAGTCTAAGTTATTTAGATTTTAGGGTCTTTGTTTGCAACTCCCAACCCCTTGATTAAAGAGTTGTACTTGGTGGTCTCCAAGGTCCACTGTAGCTTTCAGATGATGCTCTAGGGATTATAAAAGTAAACTATAAACAAAAACAAAATTTTCTTTTGAAAGAGCAGGGAAAGGGGAGAAATAATGGTAATAGTTTCCACTAGCCTTTTAATGAGTTTTGTTTTAACTCTAGCCAGTAAACCTCAAGTGAACTTGGCAGTTTGCAGCCATCAAAATTTACTTTCCTTTGGAGAGGAGAGGGAAAGGATGAGACAACGGACTGGGTCCCCATTCTGACAGCTCAGACTACTCACAGGTTGTGTTTGTCCTTCATTTTTGAGTAAGACCATGACATCAGAGAAATGATGACATGATTTGCAGTTGACTGATTTGAGTAAGAGCCTTCTTTCTTTCCTTCTTCCTTCCTTCATTTTTCTTCCTACCTTCCTTCCTTCCTTCCTTTCTTTTTCTTTCTTTCTTTCTTCTTTTCTTCTTCTTTATTTCTCTTTTCTCAAACACTGGCCCTTAAACTCATTTCACTCTGGAGCTCGCAGATTGGACCACAATAAGTCCTGGCCCAAGCACCACTTAAAGGCTGTAGTTTGAGCCCTCCAGGCTCAGAGTGAGTGTCAATAGTAACTGTTTCTCTTGACCGGGAATCCTTAGGGTCTTTTCTTCCCAGTTTGATTTTTTTTTAATTAAAGTGTTCATTCCTTGACTCACTTCTTAAAGAGACCTATAGTCCCTGAATAGGTATTACCTCACTGAAAGTGAGAACCTGAAAAGACCTTAGCCTAAAAAGGCACAGTCTCTCATTGCATCCTGAGTCATCTCCAGTCATTCTGATGAATATCTGGCCACTGGACTCAGATGATTCTGGAGAAGAAAATGAGACTGGTGACCTTGCACAGGCCTCCCTCATTCAAATCAAAGTCACCTGTAAGTCATGTCATCATCTTCCTGATGTTATGGTCCTCTTTGAAAATGAAAGTCAAACACAACCAACAACGACAACTTGTTTGAACTAAGCAGATGAATAATTCCATTCAATTCAACAAACATTTATTAGAAATCTAATGTGTGAAAGTCACCCTAGAAAAAATAGATGTTGGGGATGCAAAAACAAAAAGCAATTCTGTCTTCAAAGAGTTTCCATTCTACTGGGGTTACAACATTTTCAGAAGTAACTAAAGATCACATGAATGTCATGGCATGAGGTAGAAAGAATTGGCAACTGGGGGCATCAGGAAAGACCTCATATAGGAAGAGGCTTCTGAACTCTGTTGTTAGAAACTAGAATTCCTCATAAAATCTACAGATGGGAAGACCGTGGGACATGGGGATTAGGGGATAGAGCATGTGTACAAACATAGAGGCAGGAGAATAGCTATGATGAGTGTATTTATAGTGTGTGTGTGTGTGTGTGTGTGTGTGTGTATTAGCCTGAACTCCCTGGATGAAGCAGGTACAGACTTTTCATTAATCTAGGGAATACCAGGTTTATAAGCCCCTTCATACTTACAGTAGAGCAAATCATATAGAACTTGTAGACTTGGAAAGATACTTAGAGCATTCAGATGCTAAATAATTTGTCCATCTTCACATGACAGAGGCAAAGTCTGAACTCAGGTCAATCAATTGCTCAACAAGCAATTATTAAGCACCTACTATATGCCAGACACTGTGCTCAGCACTGGAATAAGAAGAATGAAGTTATCTTTACTCTCAAGTTTACATCTTCATGTGGGTCACAAAACACACACACACATACATATATATGTGTGTATGTATATTACTAAATATATATATATATATGTAGTTGTGTATATCAGTAGATTATATATAAATCTATATTTATAGATATATGTATATAATAAAATTATATACACCTTTTAAATTCTAATTATTTTAGAATGTTTAAATTTTTAAATACATAATAAAAATAATATGTTATTCATAGAGAGAGTATTATATATGTACATGTATCCATATACATGTGTATATATATATGTATATATATATACATCAATTAAGGATAATATATGTGTATATATGCGTACATACATAGTATATAGCTGTGACTGTATACTACTTCATGTTTTTTAATTCTTTTTAATATTTTCTTCATATATATGCATATAATAAATACAAAGAGAATAATTACAAATAAGTACAAAGTTGTTAAGTATAAGATATAATGGGAGAGCTACAGGTGTTTAGGAGAACCAGAAAAAGACTTATATTGAAGTTTGTGTTTGAGATGAGTCTTGAATGAGGAGAGGGACTATATGAGGCATATGTGAAGAAGGAATGTATTCTACGCATGAAGGATGTCCAATACAAAGACACAAAAGGCAGAAGAGTGGTATGTGTGTGTGAGAAATAAAGGGAAAACCAGTTTGGCTGAATCAGAGAGTGCAAGAGCAAATAATGTACAAAGGAAGATCATGGCCAGTTTTTGTAGGATTTTAAAGTCAAACAAAGGAGTTTATACTTTATCCTAGAAATAATAGAAATCCAATTGAGTTAACTGAGATGTTAATTGACATGGTTAGATCTATGATTAAGGAAAATCATTTTAGCAGTTGTATGTAGATGGAGAGTGGTAAGACACTTGAGTCAAGCAGAACAGTTAGGAGGTCACTTTAATAATCTAAGAGAGAGAGAGAGAGAGAGATGTCAAGATTACAAACATGGGATGTTAGAATAATGATGGGGGCAGAGGGAAAGATGAGTTCTGTTTCAGACATATTGAATTTCAACATATTGAATTCAGACATATTGAAATTTCTCTGGGATAACTCATCTGAGAGACCCAATATGCCATTGATAAAGCAGGATAGAAGCTCAAGGGAGACATTGGGGCTAAATATATAGATCTAAGAATCATCTCCAAAGAAATAATTATTAAATCCATGGAACCTGATGAGATCAACAAAATGAGAGTGTAAAAAGAGAAGAGATCCCAAACCGAAGCTGCAAAAAACATCTATAGTTAGAGACAAGATAGGAAGGAGTAATTAAACAAGTAAGCAGAGGACCAGAAAAAGTAATTGACATGTTTGTTTGTTTGTTTTTTTCTGACTTCAAGGCTATCCCTCTGTCTATATGCTACACCTTTCAGATTTATTTTGTTTGTTGGTTTAAATTGTTATTGGTCTGGACAATGTGTATTCTAATCATTGAATCTTGACTTACACAATTATTGAGCATAGAAAAATTTCTTGATTTAACTGGCATAAGTGAGAAGTCAATACTAGAAGCTGAATCTTCTTTCTAGCTAGGAAAGAAAATTTATAACTTTGGATTAAAAAAGGAAAAAACACTAGTTAAGTAGCTTGTGCATGATCATTCCATACTCACAATTTTAAATCTGAAAGGTCCATTCTTCAAATGGAGTAATAACTTCAAATGGTATCCCATACTCTTTCAGCAGGCTTGTTTTAATGATTATGTTTTGAAATCTGTGTACACTATGCATCTTCAAATTTTTAAGTTATCACTAAATCAGGCTGCAAGTATTGACTAAGTACTATACTCCAGTTGTTGACAAGGTAATGGAGATACAAAAACAAATATGTAATTGTCCCTGTCCTTGAAGAACTTACAATCTATTGGAGGAGACAATGTGTACATGTATAACTAAACAGAAAATCTACATAAAGTTCACTATATTACAAAGGACAAACCCAATTTGGGATGAAAAGACATATTCCAAGTGCATAGGTGGATGGATGACCGACGACATTAAAACACACACTCACACACACACATACACACACAGCTCTCTCCTATGCTTTTCTCTTTTTCAACTAGAGAGGACTGTAGAAGAACACAGCAGGAGCTAGTTGCTCTTCCTATTCAAATTATGTTAACTAGAAAAATGGGGGGGTATTATGACTCAAAACAAGCTTTGAGAAAGAAGGGGATCCTAGGAACTTCGAGGCAGATGGGGAAGAGGATCAGATCAAAGGAGTAATAGATTTCCTCCCTTGCTAAAAAGCCATGACTTTTCAAAGTTACCCTGAACTGAAAGTCTCTTGTGTTCCAATTTATTTAGTGTTCTTTTAATACTGCATAGTCAAAGAGACCTTTTCTTCTTCCCAAGGGACTTTCAGCAAAATATCCTATTTCATTAACCATCCAAATGAATAAGGATTTCATTTGAAGTATAGTATTTGGGGAAAATTTGCCTGAGCCCCAGGATGCCCCAAGTGCCTTCATGATTTCAAATTCCTAAGTGACTCTTCAAAATTGATTAAATTCTAAAACTTCAAAGTCAAAAAATGATTCTATTTCATTTCCACCCTAGTTACCTTAAGCCCGTTAGGAAACTCCCACTAAAAAAAATCACTCTTTATTTTTAACACTCATAGATGTCAAGGCAAACATACAATGATGGTTCATTTATCACATGGAAGCTGAATGAACATATGATTAGAAGCAGAATAAGCAGTAATAACTTTGGAATCTGTTCCATATTTTGGCACTCTGTGTAGTCTGTGTGCATCAATTTACATTTACTCCTCTGAAGCTGGAATTTATTAAGGTATATTAGAGGTAGGTCCGGAGTTCGTATTTCAAATTTTTCTGCTATTCTCCCATGTGAAAGTAGAAAAGAAGTGTCTCATTGATAGTGATAATTCCCACCGCTGCTGAATATAGTTCCACTGTGTTTTTCTATCCAGCTGAGAAAATATTTGGCTGTGAAACATCTGGCTGAGGAATGTGAAGGGTCCCGAAAGTGCTGGTGAATCTCCCTCAGTGGACATTTTTTGTAAGCAGCGTAACATGGAGTGCTAGGAAGATCCCTGGGAATGAAGCTTCAGGCATGCCAGATGTCACTAGAAATTTCATAGACGTTAGAAGGCCATATAAACAGGCCCAGATTTGTTTAGTAGCCACCTTGAGATTATTGAATGGTTTGCAAAACAGATCCAATCGATAGAAAATTATTAATTGATGGATGTGCTTAACAGAACCAGAGGAGAACGAAGTTTGTAGTAATAAGAAGAGTATGTGAAAAAGAAATGTACACCAAAAACAAAGAGGGAGAGATTAGCCAATTTGTTGGCTTAACCAGATTAACCTGAAATAGTTATGTTAAGCACCCAAATAAAACTAGACATATACCATAATGCTTTAAGCCTTATCAAAATAATAGTACCACAAGAGACCATTCAAAAATCATTTTTGAAAGATTTTTGTTTTGTTTTATTTAGAGGATGCTAGTGGAGCAGTGGATAGAGAGTTGAGTTTGGAGTCAGGAAAAACCAGGGTTCAAATCCAGTCTCAGATACTTACTTACTAGCTGTATGGCCCTCGGCAACTAACTTAGCTTTTGTTTTGCCTCAGTTTCCTTAACAATAAAATGGGGCTGATAAAAGCACCTGCCTTGCAAAATTGTTGTGAAAATCAAATCAAATAAAATTTGTTTTTAAAAAAGCACTTAGTACACTGCCTGGCACATAGTAGGCACCATATGCATGCTTATTCCCATCCTTTTCCACCTCGTTTTGATTAGAGTAGATGGTCAGTCTTTATGTATCTTAAAAGCTATAAAGGTACATGTTGATAGAATTCCTTAATCATTCGCCAGTGGCCTTTAGCAATGAATATATTAATATTTTTCAGAAAAGAAGAATTAGCCTTTACTAATATCAACATGTTATCATGGAAAGAGTACTTGGGAGTCAAGAGATCCAAGTGGAAATTACAACTTTTACACTTCCTAGTCACGAAATCTTTGGAAGCATCTTTAACTTTTTCAACTTCAATTTCCTTGTCTCTAAAATGCGTAGGGGAGGAAACATCATTTCTGGGGTCTACTCCAGCTCTAGTATTTCATGATTTTATATGACTAAAGTGATAGTAATGAAAATAGACATTAAAAACCTTAAAGGCCAACAGTGTGAGACAACTGTTTCTGAATAAATTCAGCCCTTCACAACATTGCGAAAATCTAAAACATTTCCAAAGGGTTCATGATGCAAAATGCCGTTCATAATCCAGAGAAAGAACTATGGAGTTGGATCACAGAATGGAGCAGACTATTTTCTCTTGTGTTATGTTTTAGTTTGGTTTTTCTTATGATTTCTTCCATTCTTTTTAATTCTTTTATGCAACATGACTAATGTGAAAAGTGTTTAATAAGAATGTATGTAGAACCTATATGATTGCATGCTGTCTTGTGGAAGGAGGGAGAGAAAATTTAAAACTTATGGAAGTGATTGCTGAAACCTGAAAACAAATAAATTAATTATAAAAAATTTTTAAAGATAACATGTTTGAAAAAACACTAAAAGCTAGTAACACTTTAGAACCTTTCTGTTTACACAAAATATATATGTAATATCTCTATTAATTTTTACAGTAAATCTGTGAAGTAAATATTTAAGGTGTTTTTCTCCCCATTTTACAGATAAACAGACTGAAACAGAGAGATTATGGAACTTGATCATAGTGAGTATGTGAGGATTTAAACTGATTCAAACTTTTTATCACATCTATTTTATTTTTAATTTATAGAATAAAACAAACATTTCTATAACATAACATAAAAAAGATGATTGCATATGAAATTGTAAATATGTACAACTTGCTATTTCTTTTAAATTATGTAAATTTTTTCCCCTTTTTCTTCTCTCCCTCTCAGCCCTAGAGATGGCTACTATTAGACACAAATAGGTATGTATATGTATGTATATGTGTGTATATATGTACACACAACACACATATATACATACATAAAATTATTCTATACATACATCTATTTATCAGTTCTTTCTCTGGATGCAGATAGTGTCTTTCTTCATACGTCCTTTATAATTATTTTGAATATTTATAATAGTTAAAATGACATTCACTCAAAGTCATTCTTAAAACAATATTGCTGTAACTGTACGCAGCGTTCCCTTGATTCTATTTATTTTACTCTTCATTATTTTGGGCAAACACTTCCATGTTTTTCTAAGACCATTGAGCTCATCATTTATTATGGCTCAGTTGTATTCCATCACCATCGTATACCACAACTTGTTCTTATCACCCAAACAGGTCTTCCTGATAGGCCAGTACCCTGTCTCCTGCATCGTGCTGCTTCTTTTCCATATAATACTCTACCATTTACAATACATATTGCTATCAAGAAGTGAATAGGGTGTTGTGAGTAGCCATACAGTCATCTTGATGCTGACATGTCGGTGGTATTGAGTGCACCTTTGCAGCACAAAGAATGTTCTTGCTCTCAGAGAGATTAATCATTATTTAATCCAGCCTCTTAAGAAACTAAAACCTAGAAAGGTTCACTGATATATGGATAGTCACACAGTTAATTAGTAGAGCTAGAATGGAACCATTTCTCCTGCCTCCCATTCAGTCACTCTCTTTCTTATATTGTGATCTCACTATTGGGAGCAGTAGCAAAAATGCTTTGAAAAGTTAGTGTTTCCATTTATTCTTTCTGGTTTCTGAAACACCTTATTATCCTATAAGAGTCTCTTATGTTATGAAAATCCCTAAAGAGCAAACGTTAGCAGCATTTGAAAGAAACTGGGATGGAGAGGGGAGTCATGTACTCTGGTTGTCATTTGTATTCAGTGACCAAAAAAACCCAAATAGTACTGACTATGGAGCCAGGGCCTCAATAATTTTATCTTGATTCTTGATAAGTTGTTGTTTCACTTTATACAACTCATTTCTTCCTCCCTTCCTTCCTTCCCTTCTTTCCTTCCTTCTTCTCTTTCTCCCCTTCCTTTTTTCCTTTTCTTCCATCCATCCTTCTTTTCTTCCTTCTCTCCTTCTTCCCTCTCTCCCTCCTTTCTTTCTTTTCTCTCTTCCTTCCTCCATTTCTCCCTCTGTGCTTCCTTCCTTCTTTCTCTTCTTCCCTTCCTTCTTTCTTCCCTTCCTACTTTTCTTCTTTCCTAGCTATGTGATCCTGGGCAAGTCACTTGATTTTCAATGACTGGCATCTTGGTGCCATCACAAGTACTGAAAAAGTGTCTTTCTTACTTCAAGTTCCCTCTTCTGATGAAAACTAGAGGCCTGATCAAAATAAAATAGCTTTTTCAAGGAAATAGAAAGAGCTGGGAAAGAGAATTCTTGTAATAATAATAGATGGTCAAACACATATTAGGCTGTAAATAGGAATTTTGACACATTTTTTCCAAATGTCTATTTACATCAATATGGGCATTTTTTCCACTAAGTTGTTACTAACTCATTATTTTCTGCAAATATGTTTTTTTTCTTTTTTTAAGAGAAGCAGAAGGGAAATAACCTCCTATCATGATTAATAGCTCCACTTGTGAAGCATGTTCAACTTCTCTTCTATAGAAATTTCTTCGGTAATAAGCTAATACATTGAAGCATTTTTTAAAGGATTTTTGGTTCAGTTCAGTTTTTTGCTTACAGAATATATCAACTTCCATACAGGAAAGAATCCAAGAATAGCTAGTCAATATATTTCTTGTTTTATTTTTAACTTTAACATCTAATTTTCTCTGGCACATCTGGTTTGAAACAGCTCTTCACACATGTGCTTACATTCCCTCACTCTCCAAAATGCACAGAGAATGGAATCTCTTCTGGCCCTAAGGACTTACAGAACAATGTCAGTCACATTCATGTAACATTTCCAGGAAAAGGAAAATCTTGCAAAATCATGTGGCTATGTCAAAGAGAGTTAATAGCACAAAACTAGATGGTCTCCTCTTATTCCCTGTGGGGCTCACCTCATGGCATGACCTTCTTGACTATAACAAATTAGTTTGACAAATTATTCTTTCATCAGACTCATTCAGTTATCAGATGGTGCTTGATAAGTATTTCAGAAATGGACTCTTTGTCTTTAATTGACAGGGAAGATGGATCTGTTTAACAGGTTTATTTGTTGAAAGATGAAGTTTGACTTCATGATGGCAGAGTGTGATGTGTAATGTGCTGGAAAATTCAGTCACATAGAATTCACATTTCATGTGTCATCGTCTCTCTTTTACAGGGGAGTATGGCCTACTCCTGACCAATGGGATTCATCATGTCTCTTAATAGAAAGCTGGCTTGGAATGCCACCATATAACACACTGCTGTTACTCAAATATTTCTAGGTTTTATTTTTCATTTTTAACAATCTACCTCTTGGAGTAGAGCCAAGATGGTGGAGTGAGAGCAACTATTTACCTAAATTCTAAGATAGACTCCTTCAGATACCTCCAGAAAGAGAAGCTGAATGCATTTTGGAGGGGCAGGATCCAATAGGAGACAGACTGTGGCAGATTTCCAGCCCAAGACAGACTGGAAGGTCTATGGGAAAGATATGTTGCACAGGATTAGAGGAACACACAAACACAGCACATAGGCCATGGTAGAGCCAAGCAGGAAGCCCCATGCAGTCTGAAGTTCCAGAAGCACTGTGATTCTCAAACATCAGCTCAGAACAGGAGTCCAGTGGAACTAAGGGAGAAAGAAGTGCAGAATCCTAGGTAATTGCAGCAGCAGCCACTCCTGAGATTATCAACCCACAGACTAAATGTCTGTAAGTAATCTATTTGAACTTCCAGGAGCCAAGAGGATAGAGTGATCAGTAATTGCTATCTCCTTTCCCTTGTTGACTTTTAAGAGCCTAGAGAATATTTCACCAAGAAATATACTGAAAGAGTGGAGTCAGACAAAAGGGTAAACAATCTCTTAAGCCATGAGGCTAGGAAGATTACTTAGGAGAAATCCTCTTGCTGGGCTGAAGGGGACTAGTGTAGGACCAGAGCTGTCTCAGATAGTCCCACCTCAACAAACTGGAAGGAGATTCTGAGCCCCAGGGGGTAGAGCCCATAATCACCAAAACCAGGACCCCAGGCATGGCATAGCACCTCAGGGGAATTAGGAAGACACTAGTGCAGACAGGATCACCAACCACTAAGCTTGCATATGGTCTAGCTCGGCAGAGGAGACCTCCTCTGGATAGACTACCCCTCCCTCCCACTTAACACAGGTAGCTCCAGGGTAACTCTGGGGAAACACAGAAAGACTTTACCTAACCTCTGCTTTCCAACACCAGCCAGTTTGGCACCAGGTAAGCTGCAGTATTTTAGCCTCTAGCTGAAAGAATCAGAGGCCACAACACACAAAGCCTCAGTTCTAGGCAAAAGAACTGTGGGACAGTCTCTTATACCCCAGAAGCAGGAAAAGGGTGATTATCATGAGTAAGAAGCAAAGAAGAAAAGAAAAAAACATAGAACCTTTCTATGGGGACAAGGACCAAAACACGAATACCAAAGAGGTCAGCATTGAGACTGTACTTGCATCTGAAATTTCAGAAGGGAATATGAACTTCTCTCAAGCCCAAAGAGCATTCTTGGAAGAGCTCAGAAAGGATTTTAAAAGCCAAATTAGAGAAATAGAAGAAAAACTGGTCAATGATTTTAAAAATATGAAAAAAGAATTCACAGAAGAATTTAAAAGGAAAATTGGACAAATGGGAAAGGAAGTACAAAACATAACAGGAGAAAATAACTCCTTAAAAGGAAAAATTGGACAGATGGAAAAGGAGATGCAAAAATTAACTGAAGAAAATGATTTGATAAAAATTAGAACTAGGCAAGTAAAAGCTAATGATTCTATGAGATATCAAGAATCAGTCAAACAAGATCTAAAGAAGGAAGAGATGGAAGAAAATGTAAAACATCTAATTGGAGAAACAATTGATCTGGAAAATAGATCCAGGAGAGAAAATCTAAGGATTATTGGTCTATCCGAAAGCCAAAATGAAAGAAAGAGCCTGGACTAAATCTCCCAAGACGTCGTCAAGGAAAACTGCCCAGATATCCTACATCCAGAGGGCAAAATAGCCATCAAAAGAATCCACATTTCCACTCCTGAAAGGGATCCCAAACTAAAAGCCACAAGGAATATCGTTACCAAATTCCTGTACTATCAAGTGAAGGAGAAAATACTGTAGGCAGCCAGAAAGAAACAATTCAAACATCGAGGAGCTACAGTCAGGATCACAAAACCTGGTAGCTTCTACTTTAAAAGATGGAAGGGATTGGAATATGATAATCCATAAGGCAAAGGAACTGGGATTACAACCAAGGATCAATTACCCAGCAAAGTTAGCATAATATTTCAGGCAAGGAGATGGACTTTCAAAGAAATAAGGGATTTCCAGACCTTCCTGATGAAAAGACCAGAGCTCAATAGAAAATTTGATCTTTAAACACAGGTCTCAGGAGAGGCATAAAAAAGTAAACAGGGGAAAAATGTTATTCAATATGGGCAAACTGTTTACATCCCTATAAAGGAAGATGATACTTGTTAATCTTGAGAACAGTGTATTTATTATGACATATGAAAGGGATATACATAGATAGAGGGAGTGAGTACAAAGTAAATGATGTCATAATAAAAATGTGATTTAAGAGTGTGAAGGGATTGTAACGGGAGATGTGAAAAAGAGGAGGTAGAAAAGGGTAAATTACATTCTAGGAAGAGGCAAAAAATATATTTTTTACAGTTGAGGGAAAGAGGGCAGGGAGATGAGCATTGTTTGAGAGTTACTTTCATCTGATTTGGTTCAAGAAGGGAACAACAAACTCAGCTATGTATATAAATATAACGAGCTCTAAAGGCAATAGGAGGGGAAGGGGGAAAGAAGAGAGAGGGGAGACTAAAAGAGAGGGAAGAATTAGTGATGGAAAAGAGGAATAAAAGAGATGGGGCAGAAAAATGGAGGCAAGACTGAGGGAGGTAGTGATCAAAATTTAAAACTCTATTGTGAAGGGGAAGAGAGAAGGGAGAAATAAAAGGACAAATGGGGGAGAGAGGATGCAGGAAAAGACAGAGATAATAACTGTGAATGTGAATGGGATGACCTCTCCCATAAAA
Organism: Potorous gilbertii; assembly: GCA_028658325.1. Classification (NCBI taxonomy): domain Eukaryota; kingdom Metazoa; phylum Chordata; class Mammalia; order Diprotodontia; family Potoroidae; genus Potorous; species Potorous gilbertii. Next base: position 389,871,927 of record CM053770.1, on the reverse strand, counting down.
CAGAGACGGATAGCAGAATGGATTAAAAACTATAATCCAACAATATGTTGTTTACAAGAAACACATTTGAAATGGGGGAATACACATAGGGTAAAGATAAAAGGTTGCAGTAGAATACATTGGGTTTCAGCTGATGTAAAAAAAGCAAGGGTAGCGATCCTAATCTCAAACAAAGCAAAAGCAGAAATAGTTCTAATCAAAAGCGCCAAGAAAGGAAACTATATCTTGCTAAAAGGCACCATAGAAAACTAAGCAATTTCATTAGTAGACATATATGCTGCAAGTAGTATAACATTCAGATTCTTACAGGAGAAGTTAAGGGAGTTACAGGAAGACATAGCAAAACTATACTAGTGGAGAGCCTCAACCATCCCCTCTCTGAACTTGCTAAAACTAACCTCAAAATAAACAAGAAAGAAGTTAAGGAGGTAAATAAAACTCTAGATAAGGTAGATATTATAGATCTCTGGAGAAAATAGAATGGGGATAGGAAGAAATATACCTTTTTCTCAGATATACATGGCACATATACAAAAATTGACCATGTACTAGGCCATAAAAACTTCACAATCCAGGACAGAAAAACAGAGATAGTCAATACATCCCTCTCAGATCATAATGCAATACAAATTATATGTAATCAAAGGCCATGGAAAGATAGAACAAAAATTAATTGGAAACTAAATAATCTAATCCTAAAGAATGAGTGGGTTAAACAACAAATCATAGAAACAATCAACTTCATTCAAGAGAATGACAATAATGGAAAAACCTACAAAATTTTATAGGATGCTGCAAAAGAAGTGCTTAAGGGAAACTTTATATCATTGAATTCCTACATGAATAAAATAGAGAAAGAGGAGATCAATGAATTGGGCATGAAACAAATTGAAAATCCACAAGTAAATAGCAAATTAGAAATACTGAAAACCAAAGAAGAAATTAATAAACTTGAAATTAAGAAAATATTGAACTAGTAAATAAAATTGAGTTGATTTTATAAAAAAACCAATAAAATTGATAAATCTTTGGTCACTTTGATTAAAAAAGAAGAGGAAAACCAAATTATCAATGTCTAAAATGAAAAGGGTGAACTAACCTCCACTGAGGAGGAAATTAAAACGCTGATTAGAAATTGATTTGCTCAACTGTATGCTCATAAATTCAATGATCTAAATAAGGTAGATGATTATTTTAAAAAATATAAATTGCTTAGTTAACAGAAGAGGAAGTTGAACACTTAAAAAAAACCCTATATCAGAAAAAGAAATTGAACAAGCCATCAATGAACTCCCTAGGGAAAAAAAACTCCAGGGACAGATGGATTTACAAGTGAATTCCAGCAAACATTTAAAGAAGTTAATACTTTATAGACTATTTGTGAAAATTGGTGGAGTCTTACCAAATTCTTTTTGATACAAATGTTGTTCTGATACCTAAACTAGAAAGAGACAAAACAGAGAAAGAAAATAGTAGACCAAATTCTCTAATGAATAAAGATGTAAAAATTTTAAATAAGTTACAAAAAGAATACAGCAAATTAACATGAAAGCAACACATTATGATAAGGTAGGATTTATACCAGGAATACAGTGCTGGTTCAATATTAGTTATCACTCTTTGCCAGTGATATGATTATTTACTTAGAGGATCCCAGAGAATCAAGTTAGAAATTACTTGGCAAAGTTGCAGGTTACAAAGTAAACCCACATAAATTACCTGCATTTCTTTATATTACTAACAAAACCCAACAGCAAGAGATAGAAAGAGAAATCCCATTTAAAGCTATGGTAGACCCTATAAAATATCTGGGAGTCTAGCTCCCAAAACAAACCCAGGGACTATATGAACACAATTACAAAACATTTTTCACACAAGTAAAGTCAGACCTAAGTAAGTGGAAAAACCTCAATTGCTTCTGGGCACGCCAACCTAATATAATAAAAATGACAATTCTACCTAAATTCATTTACTTATTCAGTGCCATACCAGTCAAACTACCAGATATTTACTTTCTGGAGCTACATAAAATAATATCAAAATTCATCTGGATGAACAAAAGGTTCAAAATATCAAGGAAACTAATGCAAAGGAATGCTAGGGAAAGTGGCCTAGCCCTACCAGACCTCAAATTGTACTATAAAGCAACAATCATCAGAACCACTTGGTACTGGCTAAGAAACAGAGGGGTAGACCAGTGGAATAGGTTAGGTACTCATGACTCTATCATCAATGAACATAGCAATCTACTGTTTTATAAACCCAAGGACCCTAGCTTCGGGGATGAACATCACTGTTCAACAAAAATTGTTGGGAAAACTGGATAACAGTGTGGTGGAAACTGGGCATAGACCAATGCCTGACACCAAAGACAAGAATAAAGTCCAAATGGATACATGATCTAGGTATAAAGATTGATACTATAAACAAATTTGGGGAGTAAGGAATAGTATATTTGTTTGATTTATGGAGAATGGAGAAATTTATGACCCAACAAGAAACAGAGAACATTTTGAAGTGCAAAATGGATGGTTTTGATTACATTAATTTGAAAAGCTTTTGCACAAACAAATCCAATGCAACCAACATTGGAAGTAAGCAGAAAACTGAGAAAGAATTTTTGCAACTAGTGTCTGTGATAAAGGCCTCATTTCTAAAATATAGAGAACTAAGTCAAATGTAAAAGAATACAAGTCATTCCCCAATTGATAAATGATCAAAGGATATGAACAGGCAGTTTTCAGATGAAGAAATTGAAACTATCTATAGTCATATGAAAAAATGCTCCAAATCACTATTGGTTAGAAAGATGCAAATCAAAACAACTCTGAGGCAGCACATCACACCTATCAAATTGGCTAATGTGTCAAGACAGGAAGATGATAAATGTTGAAGAAGATGTGGGAGAGTTGGAATAGTGTTTCAACTCTCATTCATTGTTGGTGGAGCTGTGTATTGATCCAACCATTCTGGAGAGCAATTTGGAACTATGTCCAAAGGGCTACAAAAATGTAAATATCCTTTGACCCAGCAGTACTGCTTCTGGGACTGTATCCCAAGGAGATCATAGAAATGGGAAAGGGTTCCACATGGACAAAAATATTTATAGCAGCTCTCTTTGTGGTGGCCAAAAACAGGAAATCAAGGAGATATCCATCAATTGGGGAATGACTGAATAAATTGTGGTACATGAATGTAATGGAATACTATTGTGCTATAAAGAAATGAGGAAGAGGAAAAGTTCAGAGAGGCCTGGAAATGCTTTATGAACTGATACTGAGTGAAAGGAGCAGAACCAGGAGAACTTTGTACCCAGTAACAACCTCAGTGTGTGAGGAACTTTTCTGGTGGGCTTAGTACTTCATTGCAATGCAAGGACTTAAAAAATTCCCAATGGACTCTTGAAGCAAAATGCCTTACACATCCCGAGAATGAACTATGAAATTTGATCACAGAATGAAGCAGACCATTTTCTTTTGTATTATGTTTTGTTTTGTTTTATGATTTCTCCCATTCATTTTAATTCTTCTAGGCAACATGACTAAGGTGAAAATGTATTTAATAGGAATATATGTGTAGAACCTATTTAAGATTGTATGCCATCTCAGGGAGGGGACAGAAGGGGAGGGATGAGAAAAAATCTAAGATACATGGAAGTGATGGTAGAACACTGAAAACAAATAAAATAATTTAATAAAAAATAAAATTATAAACAGTATATATCTAAAAAATCTGCCTCTTCAGATATACCAGTACATAGTACTCATGAACATGAAACTTAATTTTTATCTTCTAGATAGATAGAAGGGGACAGGAGCTGGGGCAGGCAGGCCTAAGGGTTTCATTGTAAAGGGAAGAACTGTTCCCTGATGAGGAAATTCCCTCTTCTAATTCAGAATCATACCTGCTCTGTAGCTTAAGAGCTCCCTGGGGTACTGAAAGGTGCCCAGGGTCACAAAACCAATATGTATCAGAAGCAGAACTAGAAACCAGGCTTTCTTTCCTCTGAGGCTACTCTCTCCTGATTCTGCCATGATGCCTCTCAGACAAGTGATTTTCCCAATGCATTTCAATTATACTCCTGTATTCACTTTCATTACCCAAGAAACTAAGATTGTTTTTCCATTCCTTATGAAAGGTTTACAGAAACTATTCTCATAATTTTCAATACAAAAATGTTTTTCAATTAATGGAGGACATAGAAGAACAATTGAGGAGGTTACATTTCTGAGATTCAAGTCCACTGTTACAATTATGCATTGTTTTTTGGATAATGCTTGACTCGTTTCTTCAGAAATTGGAGTATCCCACAATAACAGTCATAGAGCATCATCAGAAGAATATTTTTATTATAAAGATGGATATTTCCTTCAAGAAAGTGTTTTAAGTCACTAAAAGCACTGAATAATTTCCCAAAAGCAAGATAATCTTCTCTGTTCCTCTACTTCAAATACTGGCAAACTCATCATTCACAAGCAGTATTAGCCTAAGACATACTTGTGAACTGACAAAACCCATTCTACATGTTGTCCATTCAGTTGCAGGACAGACTGCATTCTGAGGTTCTTCAACCAATTGGATTTTTCCAGAATTCAGTTGAGCTGAATGCTTCCTTCACATTTCTGCCTCTTGAAATCCTTCTTAAGGAAATGAAAGGCATTTTCTGTTTCTTGAAAACTCCATTTTCAATAGCTTTCTCTTCGAGTTTGTTAAGAGGTACATTCCTCATGTACCAGGTCATCCGCATGCCCTAACTAGCTGGTGTGAGCTGACATGAAGCTGTCAGATTGGTAGCTATCTACTGAAGTGTTTGGTGTTAGTGTTCAGTGTTTAACTTGCTGATAAGTCACTCTGCTAAGACAAAAGCTGTGAAATTTGCTTGAAGTGATAGCCTATGGCTCTCTCTTTCCTTTAATGAAAGTTAAATGAGATTTTTAGAAGATAACAAAGAGGCATATCTCCTGGGACTAGTATAGACATCTAGTATTGCTTACCTATAGGGTTAATCTTCCCTGGCTCCTATATTGCTCTCTGCCCTACAGGACAAGCAAGATTGGATTCTGCATTTTTTCAACATATGGTTCCCACAAGGAAAAATTGGGGTTGTGTCCTTGTATCCATACTTAAGCAGACTTTTTTTTCCTTGAATATTTTTACTATGGGATGCATTCACCTCATCTGGTATAGGTGGATATTTCAAGTCTCATGGATGATATTATGAGTGGAAATATAAAGAGGCATTTGAAGGAAAAATAGATCAAGAAAAAGATTGGACTTTTCTGCCCTTTTAAAGTGAATCAGAGAAGAACTTGGAGATCAAAGGTGAGTTGTGTTCTTTGTTGACAATGCTATTTGTGGAAGAACTCTTTTTATGGAAGAATTCATAGCATGTTTGAGAAAAGCAGTCCAATTATTCCACCTAAAGAAAGGCTTTGAGCATCCCTTTGGCTCACTTAGTAGTAAAACCTAAAATAATCCAAGAAAATTGCTCTACAGGGTTTAAATGCAACGGTCCTAAAATGTGGATAGGCACCATCAATGGCTCACAAGCTCTTATGCCTATAAAATGAGAGTGAAAGTGAGTCAATCATGCAGAAATTCATGAAGGCATCTTCCAATTCAACTATGCAAGTCTACTAGGAGATTTGGGAATTATAATTGGTAGAAAATTCCCAGAGATTTAGCCAAAGATGCATTAATGAAGACAAATATACTATATTCTAATAAACAAGAAATTCTTTGAAAGTACTTAACATCAATCCAAGTCCAATGTATTCCCCTTTAGGACTGGGATTGTTTTCTTCCTTTCCTAGCCCCTAGAATAACTTACCTGTGGTAAGTGATTAAGAAACAATTGTACAATAGATACACTGTTGAAGAGGGAATCAAGAAGCCGTGAGTCCAAAATTCTGACACTTTCCAACTTTGTGACCCTCTTCACATATTCAATCTCTGTTCATCAGTTTTCTCCTCTGTAAAATGGGGTGATAAAAGCATCAGTGCAATAAATAAAGTACCAGGCCTGCAATCAGGAAGTCTCATCTTCCAGAGTTCAAATCTGGCCTCAGAAACGTAAGAGTTTTGTGTCCCTGGCTGAGCCACTTAACATTGTTTTTCTCAGTTTCCTCTTCCATAAAATGAGCTGAAGAAGCAAATGGCAAACCAATCGAGGATCTTTGCCAAGAAAAGTCCAATTGGGGTCTGAAGGAGTTGGACACAAATGAAACAACTCAACAACAACAACCTCATAGGATGGTTGTGAAGATCAAATGAGAGAATGTAACACACTTCGCAAGTTTAAAGAGTTATATAAACGCCATCATCATTATCTGCAACTTCATATGCATTCCCATTACTATTAAAGGTCACCTAACATTTTTAAAAAATATGGTTGGGAGAGACTTCAGGTTGTGAGCCTTGTGGTGTATTCTATTTTGAATGCTGACTTTGGGCAGGTTCCCTAACCTCTCTCTAAACTTCACTATTCTAATCTGTAAAATTAAAAACTCAACAAAAAACCATTTATTAAGAGCTATGGTGTGCCAGGCAGTATGCTAATGAAAGGGCTTGGTAGATATAGCCTTTCAAGTCAGCTCCAGCTCTCAGTCTACAAGCCAATCCCCTCATTTTACAGGTGAGTGTCAATGAACGACGTAGTCATGCATTTGGCTGAATAGGGAGAGCAAAGGTCCGACTCCTCCGTTGGTATTAATCAGTGCAATGATCAACCTTGAATCCAGAGGACCAGTGATAAAATATGCTTTCCACCTCCTACCAGAGGGGTAATAAATTCAAGGTACAGACTGAGATTCAGTTCCAGAAGTTGCCAATGTGGAGATTTGTTTTGTTTCCTTATGATTGTATGCTAAAAAGGTTGTGTTTTTTCTTTCGGTTTGGGGATGGGATGGCACCATTGATAGGGTTCCTAAAATGACATATATATATATATATATATATATATATATATATATATATATATATATATATATATATATAATATGTATTATATATATATGCACACATGTATGTATATGTGTGTACGCATATGCATAAATATATACACACATACATATTATATAAATATATGTATGATTGCACAGAGAAAACAAGGAAAATCAGTAGGAAACAAAGACAGATGCTTAGCATAGAGCTTAATACAATACCTGACACATAGTAGGTGAGTCATAAATACTTGCTGACTTGACTTGGATTGATTTCCTTGAAAATGGCATGTGGAATTTATTATATACTTTTTAAAAGGTAATGAAATTTCTCAGGTTCAAGTACAAACCATTGTTTCTGTTCTACTTCACATATGGAAATGCTCAGCTTATTTGGTGTTTATTAAGTTCAGAATAAAAAGTACTCCAGAAGAAAAAAAAGGCCCATGGTTACAGGAAAGCTAGATACAATGGTACCCCCTTCTAATGGATTCAGCTCATTTTTGTTGATCTTTTTGCAAATAGATGCACCGCTTCTCTTAAAATATCTTCCTTTTTCTTCCTTTTGGAGCATAGTAAAAATTCCTTTATAGTATTTATAAAAAATGGTATTTTAAGTACAACAGGCCCATACAGAGAAGATGCTTGCCAAAGAATCTGAGAAATCCTGAGGTTTGGCTCTTTTCCCCCCTCCCTTACACAGGATGAAAGAAAAATCCTTGGGTATTTTCTTAAAAGTTCTAAAGAGGGGCCTCAGGAGGGAAAAAAGTACTGTAAAAGATAGATGGAACTTCCTGTAAGAGTGCTCCTCATGGCTTAAATGGCATGCTAAAAGATCATTGTAATTACAGTTGTGGAGGCAAGACATAAGGCAACACAAAGAACGTAGGAGGCCTTGGTATGATTCTAGTATTAGAGACGGCAGTGAATGAGGCAGAAAGTTTCTTAAAGGGACTGTCTGAACCCCTGGGGCCCACTGGAAGGTGATATATAATTGTCCCTTTCCTAATGGATTAAGATACTAGTGGGACCCTTGTATGCATCTTTTAGTTAGCAACACATAAGTACTAATAATTATGAATATGTGCTATATATTAGTATATTGGCACTATGCAGAGACAACATGGAATATTGGATGGAGAGCTGACCTCAGAACCAGGAAAACCTGAATTCAGGTTCTGTTTCTAACACAGACTGATTGGGTTATCCTAGACAAGTCAGATAAATTGTCAAGGCTCTAGATAAATCTCTAAGAACACAGAGAACATGACTTGCAGAGGAGATGCTGATCTGCAATCTAGAGAGCTCCACATACAAATGAAATAGGTCCAGTTACCATCCCTAAAAATAATTTAATACGTTAGTTCATTGGTAGTCTTGGCTAAGTATAAGAGGATGAAGTCTTGAGAAATGGGAGGCAGATTTCTAATGCTTCAAGGGATATTTCTAGCAGGGAATTAAATGAGCCAAAAAGTTATTATTAAGAAGGCCTAAAGATTAAGCCAGGGAAGTATGATCCCAGGCTATCCATAATGGACTACAGATTACAAAAGATTCCACCAGCATTTTCTTCTAACGTCTTTGTAACAGGAGTATGTGTTGAGTCCACCTGTAAGGGGGTAGCATGCATCCACTTGGATTTCGCTTTGCTCAGGGAAACCTGAGGTTGAATGCATTTACCAGAAGACTTTGGCCTCCAGGGACAAGGCAAAAAGAGAAACAGCAGTTGCCTTAGGATAAAACACCAAAGACACTCTGAGGAAAAGAATGCTCAAACCCTTGCCGTATACCCATTCTCTTACTAATTTTATTTTTTCTCATACTTGTTTTAAAAGAATGTCTAAAAGGTATAATCTTATCATGTATGTGTTCATATGTATTCTAGAAATGTATTTAAAATGGCAAACTCTTGGACCTTCTAGAATAACTAGTTAGTATAAGATTGAAATATTGCTGTGGTATAGGAAGTGATGAGTTGGTTGAATTGGAAAAATATGGAAAGACTTGGTCTTAATAAGGAAGAGACTATCCACCTTCACAGAAAGGAGGATAAATAAATACAGTACAGTCTTACATAGATGCATATAAATGTATATGTCAATATAGGAGTATGATTATAGCTAAGTATATGTATAAATAAGTGTACATAGGTAGGTATATGTGTGTATATTTTATATATACAATATATACATATGTCTTTGTGTGTATATGTGTATGGATGTGTGTGTGTGTGTGTGTGTGTGTGTGTGTGTAAATAGATCCATTTAAATGCAGCCTTCTTCAGCTGGAGGTGGGGGAAGACCCGGTCAAAGTAAAAAGTGCATAGCAGAGAACAAAAGAAAACTTACAAGGAAGCAAAGAAAAGATGGACAGCTGAACCCATAGTATTTATTCTATAGACTTTCTTGAAATGGAAATTTATTGCTGTATATTTTGAATTCTCTCTTATATTCTGCTGTGCACATGACAATTGTCTTTTCTTTTTTTCGTATTTGTTTCAATATTTAAGTTTATAATGTGTTTCTTTTTCTTTCTTATTCATATTTAGGTTTGACTAAGTTTAAAATTAAAATAGTAAAATAAAATAGCAAACTTTCATCAGCTCGCTACACACTGGTATTTAATAATAATGGTCGTGATATCAATTTCTCCTGTTTAGTAAATTCTCTCTCAATCCCAAATTGTTACCTTACAGACAGATTAAGCTCATGGTAAATGTCCATTTAGTGGGGGAGGGGGATTTTTTTTTGCTTTTTATTAACAGCTGCTAAAAAAGATAAAAACAAGTTTTTATCCAAGTTTTGGCTGCTTTAGTTGGAATCTAATAAATTGACAAATGGATTTTCCCTCTTTCCCCCTCAACTCTGCAAGAAGTGAAGGTTGAACTGGTAAACACTAAGACACTTCCGAAACAGAAGGCAGGCAGATAGAAAATTTCCTCTAGATCAGGGCTTCTTAAACTTTTTCCACTCACAACCCCTTTTCACCCAAGAAATTTTTACACAACCCCAGTTGCGTAAACAGAGGTATATAAAATAGGCATATAAATCAAACATTTACTGATAATAAATCATAAAGAAATTTATTTTAAAACAATCCTTTGTTATACACACACTTTTAACATTTCTTAAAGACAAAGCAAATTTTCATACTAATGAGGTAGATGTGCTTGTTTATTTTTGCATAAAGAATTCAATTTTGGAATATTTGATACTGCAAGATGCAGAGTATCTGCAATAATTTTTAGAGTTGATCAATACTTTGATTTTATAATGGTCAGTGTTGAGAATGCCACTTTGCATAAATACATAGTATAAGATGACAGCAGCGTTCTTGGAGTCATTTCAGAAATTGTTGGAAATTGTCCTAATCCCAAAATTCATTTGACAATTTTGTATGTAGAGTAAAAACACTACAATTTGTAATGTACAATCTGAGCCAAGGAGTTTCTGGCAGGGTTAGTTGGCATGGTGTGGCATGATGGCACGCATAGTGCAAAGTGCGCATGTTGTGTGTTCAGAACCAAGTCTGCAGGGAAGTTGTATGATGCAACACCAGCAAGTGCTGCCAAAAACACCTTGGATTCATTATGTTTTTGATTTTGAATTAACTTTTGGTGGCTGCATATACAGAAGCCTTTCAGTGTTACTAAATTTTTCACCACCCCCACATTCAGTTATGTGATATGGGGTCACATAAGAAGCATTGCTCTATGTCCTACTCCTAGGCAAGATATAAAAAAAAATACCTAGTACTCAATGTACTGATTTCCCCACTTTCACTTCTACCTGGATCTGGTTAGTGCTTTGTGCTACCATGACTCTCCATTCATCTGTTTCCTGAGTCACAATCATGAATACCTCAGGTGCTGTCCTGTCTTCTACTGATCTCTGCCCACACATCCTGGCAAGTGGAGGGGAGCCCAAGCCACATTAAAACTACTCCAAGAACTCCAAGTGCTACTTCTCCATTGTCAGTCTGTACCTAACTATGTAGGCTTCTCTCAGAAAGTCCTTTTCAAAACCGTAAGAACTTGTAAATACCTAGTTTTCCTAGTGACCCTTCTCTAAAGCTTGAGAGTTCCTGAGTCTAACTCAACTATGAGACAGAATTACATCTTAAATTATTAAGGAGGTGATCCAAGGTTCTCAAAGATTATATTAGTAGAGAATAAACTTTAGTAGGTCCTACCAACCTGAAAAAACTTTAACTATGAACTTGGAGACTAGCCATATATGTCTCTTACATGAGGGCCACCCCAGCTAAGTTTGGAGAGGTTATCACAAGATACTTGGCCACCAGGGAGCCTGGTACAAAGTTGGTAATTAATAATGCTTATCAATAGATTGACACTAATTGTTTTATGGTTACTGTTCATTCATTGTTTTTGAAGGGAGCCAGTGACATCACAGGGTGATATCTTGACTTGCATGTGAATTTGATTTAAGTGAGGCAGAGCTGCACAGAATCATCAACCTTACTCTCTCTTCCAGAGTCAGTTAAGTCCAGTGGCAAGACAAAGTCAAGATGATTGATAATGAACAGAGATGCAGTGGATAACTTGATGTCTTCAACATCTGACAAAGCTCTAAGTGCTCCACAGAATTTACTTCAACCAGCTTCATGACTGTTGGAACAAAGTGTCCTCATCCATTCATTTTGCCATGGGAAGTCTCCACATGCTTGGGGCAGACATCCACCTAACTCATTGATGGTTTGAGACTTGTCTGTTTCCCTCATCCTGGTTTAGTCTATCTGCTGAAATGGTTTTACTGGAGTGTGACTGCTGCACATATTACTGCTTCTTGGACCCAAAGGGAGGAGTTGGGTGAGGTGGATGAGGAGCCCTGAAAAGACCTCCATAAGCCCTCACACCTGAGGTGTTAGTCCTCCTGAGCACCCCATACACAGTGATTATTGACAGACTGACACTAATTAAATGCTCCATAGCAAGCCATGGCCTTGACCACTATGGAGTCTAAAGGTTCTCAATTTGCATATCGGTGGAGGCAGTGCTTCTAGTGAGGAAATCACAGATCCTCTGAAGTATTGTAGCCTAAGACATCTGAAAACCATAGGCTTTCCCCTTTTATCAATGCTGTCATAATATAGGAGCACAGCTTCCCCATCTTGTCTATTATAGTTGTCAAAATCCCATTAGAGATTCATTTCCAAAACAGCCCTTCGAATACCATCACGAGCCCATATTGCAACATCACAAGGCAAGGAAGGGATATTTACAGAGCTAGTCTTTGCAGTGTAACTGCCCTGTTAAATCCTATGTTAAATAAATCTGGCATGTGGAAATCAATATTTGCCAGAAGAAAAAGAGAATTAAGAAGTGTTCTTTTGTTTTAGAAACTAATTTGAATTAGGATTATCTATAGACCATTCCAGATGTAATTCAATGTGTATACAAATTGTTAGGAATATCCCTGGGATCTAATCCTAGCTCTGTAATGTATTATCTGCATAATCTGGTATATAAATCACAACTTTGAGCCGCAATATCTTTAACTATAAATTAGGGGGAGGGGTGAACTCAATGACCTCTAAAGTCCTTCCAACTCTAAATCTATAATCTTAGAAGTTATAGAAATTAGACCAACTACAAGGACAAAGGAAACTTCCTCACAGGGAATTCTCTAAACCAATAGTATCATGTATCTGAAATTAAAAAAAAAAATTCTCAGAAGCATTCAAAGCTAAGAGAAGTCTGCACAGCTATAATTTATATAGAGAAATGGAATGTGTATATTTTGGGTTTTATAAGAATGTTCGCTTTAACAAAGGCAGAATATGGCACTGATTAAAGAAAATAAACAAGGAGCAAGAGGAAAAGACCACAGGAACAAGCTTGGAGGAAGGACCTAGTGAGAAAAGGGAAGGAGAAGAACGAAGTAAAGAGTATAAAGATAAAAAGCAGAGAAAAGTAAAGAGGCCAAGAACTTTTCTCCCTACAACCCAGCTGTGCTGTCATCCTCTTCTCTAATTGTATCTGGGGGGATCAGGAGGCCATTAGCAAGGGCCTGAGGAAGTCGACTTTTTGATTGTCAATCAGACCTAAGGATTACAAATCCTGTGTGTTACGAAGGATGTCTGAGATTTAGTACTCATGTACTCCAAGACACTGACCCTAGATCACTTAAACAGACAATTAGCTTCCTCTTTCTCCTTATATGTGGATATTTCACAGACAAGAGTCTGAACCAAGGCTTACTCAACAAACTCTAGACTACCATGATGAAAGGACACAATGTTGTCCCTTTACCCTGGTAATCTAGGAGTTACGGAGTAAGCCTGGGTTCAGACTTTTTGGAAAGCTTTTAAGTTTTATTTCATTTAATCCATAAAACAACATCATGGAGTAAGTACTATTATGCCTAATCTACTACATGATGAAACTGAGATCAAAAGAGATTAAGTGACTTTTTCAAGGTCATACAGTTCAAAACTATGTTTAAAGCAAGTTTCAAACCTAGATCTCTGATTCCAAAACCAAGTGCTCTAATAACTATGATATACTTGAAACTTAAAAAGGTCATTGAAAGAGAAATAAAAGTACCTTTAGACCAATAATAAGCTCATAAGCAGAATTCATTTCTCCCAGGAGATGGATCCAGTCAGCATACCTTCATCATTTTCTCCAGCACATGAGTAGAAGCAAAGGCAGTTGATGGTGGTAGTAATTCAAGGATGGGGCCTTGTAGGGGAAAATTAGAAAAAAAAAAGATAAGGGGGAAAAAGACATAAGAAAAGCCAACATAGAGTTGAATTAAATCACTTGATCATGGTCACACGGGTGGTAATTTATCTCTCTATCTATCCATTCATTTATTCATTCATTTGTTTATTTTGAAGGAGACAGTGGGGGTTAGGTGACTTGCCCAGCATCTGTTTTGGCAATCAGATTAGGATCTTTGCTGTTCCTGCTTTACAAAATTGCCTCTGATTGAGTAATGTGATTGAAGAAGATCTTTCCCATCCATTGATGGGTCTGCCCATTGTGAGAACCTTGATTTGGGGAGTTGTTTTGTTGGTTGTTGTCCTTTGATTTTGAAGAGGACCAAAATGACATCACCATGATAAAGTGAAATTTCAGTGTGGCAGATTATGACTGATCAGACCAATACAAGCTTGGAATGCTCTAACACAGGTTGGGCACACATAGTCCATGTGATTATCTGGGGTGGATATCCCAAATTTGTGCATCATACGTTTACTTTGTGCTGTCTCAATTCTGCTTTGCTCAAAGAGCACAGCACCCTTTTTGATGTGGGCATGCCATGCTGAGCAGTTCTGTGCCAGTATCTCCCATGTTTCACAATCAAATCCAAAGTTCTTGAGAGAGACCTTAAGAGTGTCCTTGTATCACTTCTGACCACTATGTATTCACCTGCCCCATGCAAGTTCTCCATAAAATAGTCTTTTTTGGCGAGCATATATTTTGCATTCGAACAATGTGATGATCCCATTGGAGTTGCGCTCTCTGAAGCATGGTTTGAATACTTGGCAGTTCAGCTCGAGCAAGGACTTCAGTGTCTGATACCTTATCCTGCCAGGTGATCCTCAGAATCTTACTAAGGCAGTTCAAATGGAGCAATTCAGTTCCCTGGCATAGTGCTGGTAGACTGTCCATGTTTTACAAGCATATAACAATGAGGTTAGCACAATGGCTCTGTAGACCTTCAGTATGGTAGTCAGTCTAATAGCTCTTCTCTCCCAAACTTTTCTTTAGAGTCTCTCAAACACTGAGCTAGCTTTGACAATGCATGCATCAACCTCATTTGTCAATGTGTACATCCCTGGAAAGCACACTACCAAGGTAAGTGAACTTATCCCCAGCATTCAAAACTTCTCCATTTGTTATGGTTCCACATGTGGATGGTGTGGTGGTGGCTGTTGGAGCACCTGTGTTTTCTTGGTGTCAATTATTAGGCCAAAATTAGCACAGGCAGCAAAGAATTGATCCACACTTCGTTACATTTCAGGTTCAGAGGCTGCATTAGTGCACAATCATCTGCAAACAGAAAAATCATGCACCAACACTCCCTCCACTTTGGTCTTGGCTTGTAACCTCTTCAAATATAAGAACTTATCATCAGCACAGTAGTTGACCTTGAACCCGTGTTCATCCTCATTGAAAGAATTTGACAACATGACTGAAAGCATCATGCTAAGAAGCATGGGAGCAAGGACACAGTCCTGTTTTACTCTATTGGTGACTGGGAAGGCATGAGAGCATTGTTCACTATCCAGAACTGGGGCAAACATGCCATCATGAAATTGATGTAAAATATTGATGAATTTCTCTGGGCAACCAAATTTTGACATAATTTTCCATAAGCCCTTATGTCTAACAATGTCAGAGGCCTTGGTCAGATCTACAACCTTGTGTATAGACCTCTGTTCTGCTCCTGGTATGTCTCTTGGAGTTGTTCGGCAGCAAATACCATATTGACTGTTCCTTGGCCCTTTCTGAAGCCACACTGGCTCTCACCATCTTCCAGGTGAAAGATCAGCCTATTAAGAACTTTAGCAAGAATTTTGCCACCAGTGACTAAGAGAAAGACCCTTGCTATGGTTGTTACAGGACAATCTATTTCCTTTACCTTTATAGAGATGGACAATGGAGGTTCCTTGAACTCCTGAACCTCCTCTTGCCATGTAGCCTGGAAAATTGCAATCAGCTTTTGTATGAGCAATGGTCCCCCTGCCTTGTAAATCTCCACTGGAACAGAATCAGTGCCAGGTGCTTTGTCACATGAAAGGAGCCTAATGGCCCTCAAAACTTCTTCTTCAGTTAGAAGTTCAACTAAGGAGGGATTGACTTCAACCTGAGTGGTCAAATGGGAGTTTTTTTGCTTGAGGGTCCCAAGTACCTTTTGTTTTTTCTATTGAGGCACTAAGTCAGAGGGTTATGCCCTCTGGCTCTAAAAGGTGTATAAATACTCTGAGGGTGAGGTTTTACTTTGGGGCTTAGTTTTTGTAAGTAGGTTTGAGTTTTAAATAAGGACTCTGGGAAGCCACTTTAAGGATCCCCTGACTTTGAAAACCCAGATATCAGTGCTTCCCTCTCTGGTAACTATGGTCAGACAGTTGAACCTATCTGTTGAATTAAGAGGAAGCCATGTCTGTTGACTTTTTGATTTCTCTGTATTTTCTTTGAAGTTCAGGGTGCTGACACCGCTCAACGAGGTGAATAATATATGTTTGGTTAAAGGCATGATGCCTGTCCTTGGTTAAAGTGATTGTTAACCCCTCAAAAGTTGCCTTTTCTTTCACGAATGCAGATCTAAGAACCTGTGATAGCAAGCCTGTGTATGCTGGGACACTTACTGTTACAGCATCACATTGCTAGTATGTGTCTGAGGCCAAATTTAAACTCAGGTCTGCCTGACTACAGTAGAGCTCTGCCTACTGCACCACCTAGTTGCCCCACAGCTAGTAATTTTCTGAACAGGAATTTGAACCCTGTTTTGTTGATTGAAAACTATTTTACCCACCACATTGTCCTTCAAGGAGTCCTAAATTTCAGAGTTAATGTCACAAGAGATAGTCACTGTTTTCCATTGGCACCAATGACAGGGTCCTAGGCTGAGCTAGAATGGTAATTTAGAAGCCACTTGTTGTCTTTGGGCAGTTGTAAATGGTAGAATTGAATGAGTATTTTATTTATAGTCAGAGGACCTGAGTTTAAATCTCAGTTGTAACAGTTGCCCTTCAGCAAGTTGATTCACTTTCAAGTGTTTCCTCACCCATAATTTTAATGCCTGAGCTACAAGACCTCAAAGATAATCCTTTTAACTCTAAATGTTTGCATTTGCTATTCCTGCTTCTCTTAATTGACCATAGCTTTGTCTTTTCATCAAAACTGAAAATAGAGGAAGCAAAGAATAGCAAATAAAGCATTAGACTTGAGGGTCAAGAAGACCTGGGTTCACATTCTTCCCTAGACACTAGCTATGTGACCTAAGGCAAATCTCTTAACTTCTCTGATGCTAGATTTCTTCATCTATAAAATGAGAGATTAAACTTAATGGTCTCTAAGATTCCCTCCAGTTCCAAATCTATGATGCTATGACCTAGAAAGATAGGTGAAAAATCCTGCTAGAAAAAATACTGCTAGAATTTGAAAGTGGGTATGGTAGGCATTAGACTTCTTTCTACAGAAACTGTGGTGTAGGTCTAAAAGTTTTAATGCCCTGAATCTTTTGGAGTATTAACAAAAGTAAGTTAATTCATTCAACAAATATTTATTGTGTCCCTATTATGTTTAATCCACTGAATTATGGGAAAGAAAAATGGTGTCTTATCTGCCCATAGACATAGATATCCAGAGAGGGAGAGACAGAGAGAAAGAGAGAGAGAGAGAGAGAGATTTAAAATAGAATTTGTTACATACATAAGAGAAATGCAGTGCTAAGAGATCAGTCTAGTGAGGCATCATTTCTATCAGGTCTCATGGATACTAAGTCCCTTATATGCTAGCTCCTAGCATCTAACTTGCTGTTTTCCATACTCCTAGCTATTTCCATGCCCGACAATTGCTTTCCTCTTCCAAGGACTGAGGTTGGAGAGGACAGGATTGATCTTGGAAAGAGGCTTAGATATTCCTATATGAAATTATTGTACACCAAAGCAGTTTTTCCCTTTTTAAAATTTATTTTCTTGTTTTATTTCATACTTCATGAGTTCTTGCTCTTGCCTACTAGAATCACAAATAGAAATAGTCATTGATGTGGGAGCAGATATACTGGGTATATGTGTTTGCCCAGCTGATTCAATTCAGAGAAGACTTTCAAAACCCATATGGAAAGAGTTTCTTCATCATTCCATCTGCTGAAGTGGATTTTGTGTGCGCAATTTTGCTGCCACTTTACAGGTTTGGAGACACAACCCACCCCTTTAATTTTTTCCAGATAGTATCTCCATATACCAGCCAGTATTGACTCAACTATGGTCCCAGAGTCTATACAAAGAGACTTAATTGTTAGTCAGTTAATAAGTATTTAATAAGAGCCTATTATGTGACAGGAACTATGCTAAGCATTGGGAATACAAAGACAAAAATAATGCCCCTCCTCAAGGAGTTTCAAATCTAATGAGGGAGAGAACATTCAAACAATTATGTACAAATATATACATATATATCATATATATATTAATAAATTGGTGCTAATTAATGTAATGAAATTCACTAGCATTAAGGCTTCTTGAAAAGAGGTAAGATTTTTAGCTAGAATTTGAAGGAGGTTAAGAATCATGGAGAATTTTCTGCTATAATTTATTGATGAAGACTTTCCTTCACCATATAAATGTTGTTTTAATTACTATCACTCCATGTAACTCTAATTTACCAAATTAGGTAAAGGCACAAAGGATAAGGATAATAGATTTAAAACCATAAGGGAATTTAGAGATCGTCTACTGCCCCTTTATCATTTTCCAGATTAAGAAATTATAGCCTGGAGAAGTAGGAATCTCCACCCTCACCCCCAGAGTCTAAGCCATAATAATGTGTTAAATTTATGTTTTTGAATGGATATATTATGAGCAAATTAGTGAATGAATGAATTGGGCAGTTATAGTGTCTTCATTCAAGCTCTTTCAGAAAAGAATTTACCCCTATGCTAAAATGAAAGAACAAGTGACTCCTTACCCTTTAGGGAAACAAATTGCACCTCATCTCTAGATAAGTTGGGAGTAACAAAGAAAAGATTCACTGTCCTCTAGAGAGTCATCCAGCATCCTTATCTGAAAAGGGTCACTCGTGTATTTGAAGGGCATCAGATCTGGCCCCCTAATTCTTTGCAAATTTATGCCCATTAAACCCTAGGAATAGATACACATATTATCTATAAAAGCCCTCAATATCCATTCTAAGTGGATAGCTTATATTAAGAACTATTTCAGAAAATGGACACAAGATGGTAGAATATAGGAGGCAACTGAGCTAAACTCTCCCAATATTCCCCTCCAAATAACTTTAAAATAACACCTCTAATCATATTCTGGAGTGTCACAAGATTGGAGTGAAACATTTTTTTCCAGCCAAAGACAATTTTGGAGGTCAGTTAGAGAGAGGACTATGTCACCAGGAATGGGCTATCCCAGAGCAGAGTGCACACTGTGGCAATACCAGCAGTGGGCCTCACAAAGAAGTACAATAGTGGTGGCAGAAGCTTTGGGAGCTCTCAACCCAGAGACTGTAAGGGAGTCAAACAACTAGCCAGGAAGAGAATGCAAGGGACCTTGTAGACTCAGGAGAAGACATTTGCTGCAACTACAAGAGAAACCTCCAAGGGAAAAAAGAGTGAATTGGACACAAGCTCAATAAGAATTCCTGGAAGAGCTCATAAAGGATTTTTAAAGTCAGATAAGAAATGTAGAAGAAAAATTGGGAAAAGAAGTGAGAATGATGGAAGAAAATTAAGTAAAGGGAGTAAACAGAGGCATAAAAATACTAAAGAAGAACACCATAAAAGTCAGTATTGGTCAAATGGAAAAAAGAGGTACTTGGACTACAATGTTCTGGAAGGGAAGGAAACTAGGATTGAAACTAAGAATAACCAATCCAGCAAAACTTAGTATAATTCTTCAGGAGGAGAAATGGATATTTAGAGAACTTTTAAGAATTTTTTATGAAAAGGGCTGGATAGAAAATTTGACTTTTAAATATAAAACTCAAAAGAAGCTCAAAAGGTAAACATAAAAGAGAAATCACAAGGGATTCAATGACACTAAACTGTTTACATTCCTATATGGGAAAATAATACTTTTAACTCCTAAGAACTTTGTCATTATGGAAGTTGGAAGGAATATACATAAAAAAGAGTGAATGGGTGTAAGTGTTGAGAAAGAGTGATGGACTGAGAGAAGACAGAAATGGGAGGGAAGAATGGGGAAAATTATTTCACATAAAAGAGTTGTGCAAGGAAGAACTTTTACAATGGAGGGGAAAATTGAAGGTGGCAGGAAAAATGCAAACCTCAGTCTCACTGGAATTGGCTCAAAGAGGAAATAACAGTGGGTAGAGAAATCTATCTTATCCAATAGGGAAATAGGAGGGGGAAAAGTTAAGAATAGGGAGTGGGGAGTTACAGAAGGGAAAGTAGATTAAGGGAGGTCAGAAGCAAAACAGATTTTCAGTAGGGACAGAGTAAAAACAGAGAAGGATAAACTGGGAAAAAATAGGATGGAATTAAATAGAATTAAGACTGTGAATATGAATGGAAAGAACTCACCCATAAAATGGAAGCAGATGGCAGAATAGAGAAGAAACCAGAATCCAACAATATGTTGTTTACAAGAAACACGCTTGAAACAGAGAGACATAAACAGAGTTTAAAAATAAGAGACTGGAACAGAATTTATTATGTTTTTTGTTGTTCAGTCATTTTAGTAATTTCCGATTTTTTGTAATACCATTTGGGGTTTTCTTGGCAAAGATACTAGAGAGGCTTGCCATTTCCTTCTCCAGCTCACTTTACAGATGAGAAAACTGAGACAAATAGGCTCAAGTGACTTGCCTAGAATAACACAGTTGGCAAGTATTTAAGACTGGATTTGAACTCAGGTCTTTTTGACTCCAAGCCTAGCACTCTATTCAACACACCAACTAGCTGGTTCCTCCTATTATCCTTTCGCTGAGGTAAAAAAAAATAATAAAGTAAAGATAACAATCAAGATCTCAAACAAAACAAAAGCAAAATAGAACTAAGTAAATGACAGAAGAAGGGAAAGTACATTTTGCTAAATGGTACCATAGACAATGAAGTAGTATCAGTACTAAACATATATGCACCAAGTGACATAACATCTAAATTCTTAAAGGGAAAGTAATAGGAGAGTAATAGGAGAAAATATAGAATAAAACTATCACAACTTTCCTTCACAGAACTAGAAATCTAACCATAGAATGAATAAGAAAGAAGATAAGGAGATGAACACAATTTTAAAAAGATAATATATGATAAAACTATAGAGAAAATTGAATGGAAATAAAAAGGAATATGTCCTTTTTTCTCAAATATACATAGCACCCCACAAAAACAATAAGACAACATATAAAAATTTGTTGGATGCAGTCAAAGCAGAAAGTAGTGTAATATTTATATCTCTGAATGCTTCAATAAAATAGAGAAAGAGCTGATCAATGAATTAGGCAGGAAAAAATTAAAAACTAGAAAAATAATTAAAAATCCCTAATTAAACATCAAGTTGGAAATCCTGAAAATCAAAGGAGAGATTAATAAAATTTAAAATATGAATAAATTTGCCTGAAATAAGGAAGAATAAATTGAACAGAAGCAAGAAAATATTGTATGTATTAATAACAATATTGTAAGAACAATGTTGAGCACATAAGTCATTTTGGCTGTTATAAACAAACAAATTAACTACAATGATTAAATGAAAGAAGACACTATCTGCATCCAGAGAAAGAACTGAAAAATAGAAGTATGTATAAAGTGATTTTACATATGTATGTAAATAATGGTAACAGTGATGATGATGAAGGTGTAATTTCTCAAATATACAGAGGTCTGCATCAAATTTATAAGAATATTTGTATTTTTGTAACTGCATCAAATTTATAGGAATATAAATTACTCTCCAACTGATAAATGGTCAAAGACATGAACAATCAGTTTTAAGAAGAAGAAATCAAGGCTCTCTATAGTCATATGAAAAAATGCTCCAAATCACTATTGACTAGGGAAATAAAAGTGAAAACAATTCTGAGGTATCATCTCACACATTTCAGATTGGTTAAAATGACAGGGAAAAAATGACAATTGTTTGAGGAAATATAGAAAAATACATTTTTGGTAGTTTGGAACTGATCTAACTATTCTGGAGAACAATTTAAAGCTATGTCAAAGGGCTATAAAACTATAGATACTCTTTGACCCAGAAATAACACTATTAAGTCTATATCCCAAAGAGATCAAATAAAAAGGAAAAGGGACTACATGTACAAAAAAATTAGATCTGCCATTTTTGTAGTGGCAAAGAAATATAAATTGAGGAGAGAGCCCATCAACTGCAAAACGAAGAATATATGGCATGTGATTGTGAAGGATCACTATTGTGCTATAAGAAATGACTAGTGGAATACTTTCAGAAAAACCTGGAAAGATCTATATGAACTTATGTAAAGTAAGCAGAACAAGGAAAACGTTTTTCACAATAAAACAGCAATATTTTACAATGGTCACTTGTGAATGAGTTAGCTATTCTGATCAATAAAATAATCCAAGACAATTCTCAAGATCTCATGATGAAGCATACTATCATCAACCTCCAGGGAAGGAAGTCTGAGTGCAGATTGAAGCATAATATTTTTACTTTCTTTATATTTCTTGCTTTTTTTGCTACTTCCAACATTGCTACTATGAAAATGTTTTCCATGATTTCACATGTATAATTGATATCATTCTGTTTATGTTCTCAGTGAGTTCTAAAAAGATTTGGAAGGAAAGAGAGAATTTGAAATGCATTTTTTAAAATGAATGTGAAAAAGCAGGCCTTGGGAGTGACTGAAGAGACGGTGGTAATGTCTATTTCTGGAGCTCTCAGCTGATAAATGGAATGTTTAAAAGTGATATATGTTGACTTCCTGGAGCCAAGATGGCAGAGTAAGCAGTAAGTTGCTCTCAACCTCACTTATTAACCTTGAAAAACCCAGATAATATGACCCCAGGAAAAACATTGGAGCAGTGGAGCCAGTAGAAAGATGGAGTGCAACCATCTTTTAGCTCAGGAAACTAGGGAGATTAATAGGAAAAGTCCTTCTTGCTGTGCCTGAAGGGAATTAGCATATGACAGAAGGAATCCCAGCAATCCAGTGGCAAGCCCCACCTCAGCAAACCAGTGGAAGATTGAGCCCCAGGGTGGTGGAGCCAGCAAGCACCAACACCCAGCACACACCAGCAAACACCACCAGCTCCAGCTCAGCACCAAATAAGCTACCAGACTCCTACAGCCTTCAGCTGCCATGACCTGAGGTCCCAGCACACAAACCAATAAACAGGCCCCTATTCCCCAGCACAAGAAGCATGGAACAGTGCCTCCTGTGTCTTAGACTCAGAGATCAACCTTAAAATCCAGGGGAAAAAAAGGCAAATACCATGAGCACAAAGCAACAAAGAAAAACTATGACCATAAAGAATTATTACAGGGACAGGGAAGATCAAAACAGAAACTCAGGAGAGAACAACGTTGTCAATATGTCCATGCCCAAAACTCTGAAGGGGAATATGAACTGGTCTTAAGTCCAAAAACCCTTCTTGAAAGAGCTCAAGAAGGATTTTAAAAGCCAAATAAGAGAGGTAGAAGAAAAACTGAACAATTTCTTTAAAAATGCATTTGACTAAATTGGAGGGGAAAGTACACTGAAGAAAACAACTCCTTAAAAAGTAGAATTGGCCAAATGGAAAAAGAGATACAAACACTAGCTGAAGAAAACTATTCATTAAAAATTGGAGTTGGGAAAGTGAAAGCTAATGACTCTATGAGATGTCAAGAATCAGTCAAACAAAATCAAAATAATGAAAAAAATAGAAGAAAATGTAAAATACTTCATTGGAAAAAAAATAACCTGGAAAATAGATCTAGAACAGATCATTTAAGAATCAGTAGTCTGCCTGAAAGCCATGATCAAAAAAAAAAGAGTCTGGACAGTATCTTTCAAGAAATCATCAAGGAAAACTCTCCTGAGGTCCTAGAACCAGAGTGTAAAATAATCATCAAAAGAATCCACCAATCACCTCCTAAAAGAGATCCCAAATTGAAAACTCCAAGAAATATGGTAGCCATATTCCAGAATTACAAGGTTAAGAAAATATTACAAGCTGTCAGAAACAATTCAAATATCATTGGAATCACAGTGAGAATAACACAGGACCTTGCAGCTTCTACATTAATAGACTGGAGGATAATGAATATGATATTCTGTAAGGCAAAGGAGCTTAGATTGCAACCAAGGATCAACCACTCAGCAAATTGAGCATAATATTTCAGGGTAGAAGATGGACATTCAATGAAACAGGGGACTTCCAGACTTTCCTGATGAAAAGACCAGAGCTGAACAGAAAAATTTAGTCTTCAAATATAAGCCTCAATAGAGGGATACAAAGGTAAAGAGGAAAGAAAAGCACATCTTATTCAATAAGAGCAAATTGTTTCCATTCTTACATGGGAAGATGATACTTTTAACTTTTGAGGACTCTATCTTTATTATGACATTTAGAAGGGATGTGAATAGACAGAGGGTGTAGGTATAAGTTGACATTGATGTGCTGATAGAAAACCTAATTAAGTGGTGAAAAGGAATTGTGTTGGAAAAACAACAAAAGAGGATGCAGGAAAGGGTAAAGTACATCACACAAAGAAGCAAAAAGACAGAGTAGAGGGAAAGAAGGGAGGGAGATGAGCATTATTTGAACTTGGCTCAAAGAGGGAACAACATACTCTCTATTAGGTAAAGAAATCTTACTTGTCCTATAGGCAGTAGGAAGGGAAAGGGGAAAGAAAAGGGGGTGGGGTAGAAGGGAAGGAAGAACTAATAAGAGAAAAAGGAAATAAAAAAGAGGGGGCTGATAGAAAGGAGGGCAGTTTGAGGGAGGTGGTAGTCAAAAGCAAAACTCTAGTGAGAGGGGAAAGGGAGAAAGGAGAAAGAAAAGCATAAACTGAGGGGGGGAATAAAATGGAGAGAAATGCACAGAGAATAATTATAAGTGTGAATGGGATGAGCTTTTCAATAAAATGGAAGTGGCTAGCAGAATAGATCAAAAACTATAATCCTACAATATGTTGTTTTCAAGAAACATTTGAAACAGAAGGATACACACAGTGTAAAGGTAAAAGACTGGAGTAGAATGTATTATGTTTCAGCCTAAGTAAGAAAAGCAGGAGTAGCAATTCTGATCTCAGAAAAAACAATAGCAAAAATAGATCTAATTAAAAGAGACAAGGAAGAAGACTACATCCTGCTAAAAAGCATCATAGACAATGAAGTAATATCATTACTAAATATTTATGCATCAACTGGTATAGCATCCAAATTCTTAGAAGTTAATGTAGTTACAGGAGGAAACAGACAGTAAAATTATACTAGTAAGGAACCTCAACCTCCTCTTCTCTGAACTGGATAAATCTAACCACAAAATAAACAAGAAAGAAGTTAAACTGATGAATAGAAAAGTTAGATACCGTAGATCTCTGGAGAAAATTGAAAGAAGATAGCTTTTTCTCAGCAGTACATGGCAAATAAACAAAAACTGACCATGTATTAGGACATAAAAACCTCACAATCTAATGCAGAAAGGCAGAAATATTAAATGCAGCCTTTTCATTTCATGATGCAATAAAAATTATATGAAATAAAAGGCCATGGAAAGAGAGAGACTAAAAATTAATGGGAAACTAAATAATCTAATCCTAAAAAATGAATGGGTCAAACAAGAAATTATAGAAACAATCAATAACTTCATACAAGAGAATGACAATAAGGAAACAACATGCCAAAACATGTGGAATGCAGCAAAAGTTGTTCTTAGGGGAGGTTTTATATCTCTAAATGCTTACATGAATATAATAGAGGACATCAATGAATAGGCTATGCAACTAAAAAAGCTAGGAAAAAAAAATTAAAAATCCCCAATTAAATACCCAATTAGAAATACTTAAAACCAAAGGAGAGATTGACAAAATTAAAATTAAAACAACTATTGAACTAATGAATGAAAGTAATAGCTGGTTTTATGGGGGAAAACAAAATAGATAATACTTTGGTTAATTTGATTTTTAAAAAAAGAAAGAAGAAAACCAAATTGCCAGCATCAAAAATGAAAAGGGTGAATTTATCATCAATGAAGATTAAATTAAGCAATAATTAGGAGTTATTTTGCCCAATAGCATGCCAATAAATTTCAAAAACTTGGTAAAATGGATAAATATTTACAAAAAAATATACAAATTATCCAGATTAATAGAGAGGTAATAAAATACTTAAATAACCCCGTTTCAGAAGAAAAAATTGTAAAAGCTATCACTGAAGTCTCTAGGAAAAAATCTCTAGGGCCAGATAGATTTACAAATGAATTCTATCAAACATTTAAAGAACAATGAATTCCAACACTATATAGATTATTTGGGAAAATAGATGGAGTCCCATCAACTTTTTTTATGCTACAAATATGGTACTTACTACAATTACACTGGGAAGAAATAAAACAGAAAAAAATATGACCAATTTCCATAATGAATATAGATGCAAAAATTTTAAATAAAATATTAGGAATAAGATTACAGAAATTTATCATGAGAATAATACACTACTACCAGGTAGGATTCATACGAGGAATGCAGAGCAGGTTCAATGTTAGGAAAATTATCAGCATAATTGACCATATCAGCAACAAAACTAACAGAAAGCATATGATTGTCTCAATAGATGCATAAAAAGCTTTTGCCAAAATACAACACCAATTCCTTTTAACAACACTAGAGAGCACAGGAATAAACAGAGAATTCCTTAAAATGATAAGTAGCATCTACCTAAAACCATCAGCAAGCATTCTATGTAATGGGGATAAGCTATATGTATTTTCACTAAGATCAGGGGTGAAACAAGGATGTTCATTATCACCACTGTTATTCAATTTGGTATTAGAAATGTTAGCTTTAAAAATAAGAGAAGAAAAAGAAATTGAAGAAATTAGAATACACAAAGAAGAAACAAAGCTATCATTCTTGGCAGATGATATGATGATATACTCAGAGAATCCTAGAAAATCAAGTAAAAAACCACTTAAAAACAAATAACTTCAGCAAAGTTGCAGGATATAAAATAAACCCACATAAATCATCAACATTTCTATGTATTACTAGCAAAACCCAAAAGCAAGAAATACTTAGAGAATTTCCATTTAAAGTTACTGTGGACATTATAAAACATTTAAGAGTCTACCTTTCAAAACAAATGCAGCAACTATATGAACACAATTGTAAAACATTTCTCACACAAATAAGGCCAGATCTAAATAACTGGAAAAATATCAGCTGTTCATGGGTAGA
Source organism: Potorous gilbertii (assembly GCA_028658325.1). NCBI lineage: Eukaryota > Metazoa > Chordata > Mammalia > Diprotodontia > Potoroidae > Potorous > Potorous gilbertii. The sequence continues at coordinate 389,844,901 of CM053770.1, read as the reverse complement.
CCAAGTTAATATAATAAAAATGACAATTGTACCTAATTTACTTATTCAATGCTATACCAATCAAACTACCAAAAAGTTATTTTATAGAGCTGAAAAAATAATAACAAAAATCTTCTAGAAGAACAAAAGGTCCAAAATATCAAGGGAATTAGTGAAAAAAAAATGCAAGAGGTGGCCTAGTCGTACCATATCTTAAATTGTATTATAAAGCAGAAATCATCAAAACTACTTGGTACTGGCTAAGAAATAGAGTGGTAGATCAGTGGAATAGGTTAGGTACAAAAGACACAGAGTTAATGACTATAGTAATCTACCACTTGATAAACCCAAAGACTCCAGCTTCTGGGATAAGAACTCAATATTTGACAAAAACTGCTGGGAAAATTGTATGGCAGAAACTAGGCATAGACCACATCTTACACCATATACCAAAATAAAGTCAAAATATAAAGGCTGATACTATAAGCAAATTGGGAGAGCAAGGAATAGTTTATCTGTCAGATTTATGGAGAATGGAAGAATTTATGACCAAACAACAGATAGAGAATATTAAGAAATGTAAAATGAATCATTTTGATTACATTAGATCAAAAAAGTTTTGCACAAAGCTAATGCAACCAAGATTAAAAAGGAAGCAGAAAACTGGGAAACTATTTTTATAACCAGTGCCTTTGATAAAGGCCTCATTTCTAAAACATAAAGAGAACTGTCAAATTTATAAGAATATAAATCATTTCCCCAATTGATAAATCCTCAAAGAATATGAACAGGCAGATTCGTAATAAAGAAATAAAAGCTACTGATAGTCATATGGGGAAAAAATATTCTAAATCACTATTGATTAGAGAAATGCAGATTAAAACAACTCTGAGGTAGCACATCACAAACATCAGGTTGGCTAACATGACAAAACAAGAAAATGATAAATTCTATAGAAAATGTGAGAAAATAACAATAATGCACCATTGGTAGAGTCATGAACTGATCCACCATTCTGGAGAGCAATTTGGAACTATGCCCATAGGGGAATAAAAATGTGCATATTCTTTGATCTAGCAGTACCATTTCTAGGGCTGTATTCCAAAGAGATCATACAAGCAGGAAAAAGATCCATATGTGCAAAAATATTTATAGTAGCTCTTTTATGTAGTGGGAAAGAATTGGAAATTGATGGGATGCCCATCAATTGGGGAATGACTGAACAAGTTGTGGTATATGAATGTAATGGAATACTATTGTGCCATAAGAAATGACTAGCAGGTAGACTTCAGAAAAACCTGGAAAGACTTATATGAACTGATGCTGAGTGAAATGAGCAGAACCAGGAGAGCACTGTACAAAGCAACAGTCACACTGTATGATGACTAACTTTGATAGATTTATCTCTTCTTAGCAATGAAAGAATCTAAGATAACTCCAAAGGACTCATGATGGAAAATGCTATCCATATCCAGAAAAAGAACTACGGAGTCTGAATGCAGATCAAAGGATACCATTTGCTCTTTTTCTCTTTTTTATTTGTTTGTTTCTTCTTTCTCATGCTTTCTCCCATTGACTCTAATTCTTCTTTACAACATTACTAATGTGAAAATAGGTTTACTATATGAATATACATTCATATATATGTAGAGCCTATATCAAATTGCATGCTGTCTTAAGGTGCAGGAGGAGAGAGATGAAGAGAAAATTTGGAACCGAAAATATTATGGAAGTAAATACTGAAAACTAAAAATAAATTTAAAAAAAAAACAAATGTGAAAAGATAAATTTATATAAATTTATAAAATAAGAGACTGAGAGGAGAGAAAATGAAAAAAACTATTGTAGACAGCCTTCTCAAAGAGTTCAACCATGAAGGGCAGAAGAAATAGAGGATGATAGTGGAAATGGAAGGATCAAGTGAAGGCTTTTTGAGGCTAGAGAAAACAAGGGCATGTTCAGAGACAATAGGGAAGGAACCGGTAGAGAAGGGAAATTTGAAGAAAAATGAGTGGGTATGTCAGAGAGGACAATAGAATTCAATGACTCTTCTAATACCAATCCTATTACCTCTATCCACTTTTTAGGGAAATTCAATTCTAGACATAATTCTAGATGCATGATTCTTTCTAATGTGAATATTGATTTCAATAAGTAGAAATGCGATTTTAAAATTTCCCAGCCTCAGGAATCTACACATCATTTTGTTGAAGTGGTATGCATAAAATGACTAGCTTAGTTTCTCAGAAAATATGAAGCACATTTCCATTAAAAATAAGGTCCTAATTGATCATTTACATTACTCCATATTATATTTCTTAATGTTTATTAATAAATCAAGCAAATAAAAATGTTTAAGGGATTAACAAGGACTTTCATCATAATAACCCCATTTAGTGGGTCATGCAAACAAATTTATCTTCACTTTACAGATTAAGTGATATGAGACACTAAGAGATAAAATGCCTTATTCAGAGCCTCAAAGGCATCCATGATCCTGTATGTAGAGAAGAAATGACAGAATCAGGTCCAAACCCAATTATTAGATAATTGAAATTGGCTCTAAAGTTAGAGAATTTTGGTTCATATTCCTCTTCTGGTACTCACTACCCTGTGAAAACCTAAGTAAATAAATCTCACTGGGCCTCAGTTTCTTCATATGTAAATCTTAAGAGTTGAACTGGATGGCCTCTGGTCTACATTTATGGTCCTATAATTCTGTGACCTTCATGCTGAAATTATGGAAGAGGAGAGGTATGCATGCCTGTCAATTAAACAGCTTTTTCATACATCTCTACTGCAAAAGCAACTAATGAAAGGGGTGGCTCATAAGTACTAAGAATTTTGGGAGGATGAGTGGTATGGAATGAGGAGGACTAGGAACTCTTTGAGTTAAAAAACCAGTACTTGTCATGGTAAAGTATGGATGGTACAGAGTCCAGGTAGTAAAAACAGCTTCAATGTGAGAACTGCAATATTTTAGATTTAACAACAACAACAAAATCTCAAGGGTCTAATCATCCCTACATTGGTTTCTCAGATAAAAAGAGAAATCTTCAGCCTGCCTGGGTCAATGACAGCTCAGATTGTCAATTGATAAAACCTTGAGCTTGAACTCAAAGGCCACTTAGTCCTCTCTTCTCATTATACGATTGAAAAGTAATTTACCTCTCAAGGAAGTTACCTGATATACCCAAACTCACACAAGTAGTAAGCATCAAAGGCAGAATTCATACCCAGGTCTTCTGATTCCAGTGTCATAACCCTTTCCACCATTCCGCACTACCTAGGTGAAAGACTGGGCTCTGCTTTACCCACAAAGGGCACAGAATAGTAAAGTTTCAATATCAGGTATATGTCAAGGGGAAAGATCATTGTTTGTATATAATATTAATTTTAGCAGACAAGAGGCATTTGGGTCTAAAAGGTAGAGGTTGTTCTGAAAATCTTAAGTAAAGTGGTTCTTTAAACCTCTGTTCTCCATCAGCAGCTCTGCTTTGTTTTGACTACATGAAATATCACACCCTAAAATGGGTACCCTCTGATGGCCTTTTCCCCTCTTCAACTTCATTTTGTGAGTTGTCTTCTGCCATTACATTATAAGCCCCTTGAGGGTAAGGATTGTTTTCCTTTTTCTTCTTTGTATCCCCATCTAATGTTTACCACAATTCCTGTCATATAGTAGATGTTTAATGAATGATTATTGAATTGAAATCTATATTACTTGGCAAGGGACTCAACACCATATAGTCCAATGGAATTGATGGACATGAACATGACAAAGTGGAACACCAGAAGAGAGGAGGGGGGAAACATAGGCCAATAAAACATGAAAGGGGAGGGGAGGGTCCAACGACACCAAAGCCCTAAAGAATGTCAGGTTTCTAAAGAATGGCCTGACCTTTTAATGCAGGGTTTCAGATCCTACATTCTGGCAGTGTAATAAACCCTGAGATTAGGATGGGGGAAGGGGTGTCTAAGAATAATCTGCAGAGAGTGACAAAACGGCCATTCAAGGTCAACCAGAGACTTCAGATCCTTAGAGCAGAGCTAAACAAGACCCATCTGGTTCCATGTTTCTGGCTTGAAGGACCCTGGTCAACAGGTTATAAGATACATGATAGGAGATGTGGGCAATTCCCCTCCCATAAAATCAGAGGGATAGGCATAAGACCCTTCTCATGATTCCTCAATAAACTCATTGAAGACAGGGATTAATTCATATTTGTCTTTGTATCCCTAGCACTTAGGACAGCACTAGGCACATATTAGGTGGCTGCTTAATAAATGCTTCTTGATTATCTGATGGATACTAATGTCACTTTAGGAACTATATTTCTGAGTCATTTTAGAAGAAAATTCATCAAAAAGAGAGCTAGGGATAGGATGCAAGAAACCAATGTCTTTTATTTATAGCTAGAAGGGACCTTGATGGCCTTTAAATTCAATCCCTTCATCTTATATATGATGGTCTGAGACTAAGGAAAGTCAAGTGATTAACCAGGAAGTATTTGTTAGAGGTGGGATTTGAATCCAAGACTTCTAACTCCAAATTCAGCATATCTTCTCCTGTACCACCCCTATATATGAGAGGTAATGAACTGGTGGTGAGGAAAGAAACATAAGGGGATAGGAAGGCTAAGTAATTGATCTGTGGAACAAGAAAGCAGTAGTTATTGACAACTGACAATAAGGACACAACTCTATAACCAGCCTATATAAGTAAAGTTAGCCCACGTCACTGGCCATTGCACAAATGAGTTGTAATATCAGAAGAAAAAATACCAAATATACAAAATTACTAATATGGAAATGTTTTACATGATTGCATATGTATGACCTATATCAGATTTCTTGCTGTTTCAGGGAAGGGGAAGAAGAGGAGAGAGGAAAGAATAAAATTTAGAACTTAAAACAAAAAAAAAGTTAAGAATTGTTTTGCGGGACAAAATAATATATTTTTTTAATGTAATTGGAAAATGTTTAACAAAATAAACAAAAGTACAATATAACATTTAAAAAAACTATGGCCCATAGGTAGTAGATTAGTGTAGCTCTGGGGAGTCAGTTTCTCTGGGTGTCTCTACATTCCCAGGTGATGTTTGGTTCCCTAGAGATAGTTTCATGCACTCATATACATTGTAAACAGCTTGAGTTCTGAAGAAAGAGCCTATACCAAAGGGCTTACGTGTGTGAGAGATATTTATAAGGATTTGTCTTTGACCAGGTTCATATTTAGGTGCTCTGATCTGTGGGAGTTCTTAACATTAGGTGCATAAACTTGTTTAATTTCATTATTTTAATAACGATACTTTAACATAATTGGCTTCTTTTCTTGTTGTCATTCAGTAACTTGTTTTCAGTTTGTGTCTGATTCTCCATGACCCTATTTGGGGTTTCTTGGCAAAAATACTGGAGTTGGTTTGCCTTTTCCTTCTCCAGCTCATTTTACAGATGAAGAAACTGAGACATAGTTAAGAGACTAGCTCAGGGTCACATAAGTAGTAATTATCTAAAGCCCATATTTGAACTCAGGAAAATGAATCTTCCTGACTCCAAGGCTGACTCTCTAACCACTCTACCACCTAGTTGCCCAGGCTTCTTTTGTAAGCCTATTTTAAAGCATTATTCTGAAAGGCAGCCCATAGATTTCATGAGACTGCCAAAGGGATCCATCTCACAGAGAGAAAGAGAGAGAGAGATTACAACACTTAGAACGAGAGTCTAATACACAGAGAATAGACCTATGAAGGAGTGTTCCTGAAGAAAGGAAGCACCACCTGGTCTTCTTGTTCCCCAATCTATGTTTTCTATTTTCTCATGATATTTCCCTTCCTAAACAGAGATACCTTTCTTAGGCATGTTCCTAGGGATGCTTTCTCAAGGGGCTAATGCTCCATTCTTCCTCCAAGGAATTATATATCAATAAGAGCTTCTGATAGTTTTCTATACAATTATCCTTTAAACTAACTATAATGCATAATTCTCTGTCTTTCAGAGGCAGTTGTTGGTGCAGGGATAGAGCCCTGGTCCTAGAGTCAGGAAGACTTGAGTTCAAATCTGGCTTCAGACACTTACTAACTTTGTGACCCTGGAAAACTTAAATCTCTTTTTCCCTCACTTTCCTCAACTGTAAAATGGGAGTGATAACAGCACCTACATGCCAGGGCTGTTGTGAGAATCAACTGAGATAATCTTTCTAACAAGCACTTGCAGCATATAAATGCTTAATCTTTCCTCTCCTTCCCTTTCCTGATTCACCTCTTTGGAGAGGTGTTTACTTGTCCCTTCTGTTTCCAGAAGAAGTCAGTATCCTATAAAAGTGCAGTTTTAGGGAGTTTTAATGATTTTCTTTCTAATGGAAAAGTCCTAAGGAGAAGACAACACAGGAGGTTTTCAGTAGCATAGCCCTCCTTGTTCTGTTAATGCAAAAGCAGATACTTAAAAAAATTACAGGAGACTTTTAAGGCTCTATAAAGCACAGTACTTACATAAAATACCCTCCTACAAATGGAGGGGTTCCAGAGGGTTCTAGAAACTCTCCTCTCAAAATAGCTAAGACTGCATTAACCAAGCACAGATCTCAGCATAATTAAACAGCATTGGTTTTCCCCAACTTAACGTGGTCCCAGATGAACACATTATGTACTCAAAACAGTTGTCTTTTCCTCTCAACTTCCCTCTTTCTGTTGCTAGCACTTCCATCGTGCCAGTTATCCAAGCTTGAAACCTCAGAGACTCTTCGCTCTCCCTGAGTCCTTTGCATTCAGTCAGTTGCTAAGGATTGTTGATTCTACCACCAAAGCATTTTTCCCTTCCTTCATTGCCTTTTAACTGGTCTCTCTCTCTTTAGTATCTTCCCTCTCCAACCTTTCCTTTCTTCAAATTACTTCACAACCTCAAGAATCTAACTTCATCAGCAAGAATATTTCTTCTACCCATTTTGGTACCTAATTTCCTGCCAAGACAACTGCCTGAATAGGAGACAGTCTTCCAGCCTTCCACATACCAACATCAGTAAATCTCTCCGGACTTGTGATGTACAAGAAATTCAAAGTCATATCATGACTTCTTCCATGCTAGAACTGCACATATGGTTAGCCAGAAGCCTCAGTTCAATAGGAAAGGAAGGAAGGAGGCAGTTCCCAGCACCAACAGAGGCTTAGCCTCCCAGAATAACCAGAGACTACCTAAAATCCCCATAGCCTGCTAGACTCTGTGTCCACAGGCAGTCAGATTAGAAAGCTCTGATGCATTAGCCCCAGGGTAATGTGAAGGCTCCAAGTGGTTGCCTCAAGGAAGTAGCAGAAACAGAGAATAGACCTATGAAGGGATGTTCCCTTCATAGCAGAAACACTATAGTACTCAAATAGGGAAAGCCTAGATCCAATCTGAGGTTCCCTATAGCAGAAACACTATAGTGCTCAAATAGGGAAAGCCTAAATCCAATCTGAGGTTCTTCCTCCTCTGCACTGAAATAGCAGATATGGTCCTGAAACATAGCACTGTGAACTTCAAAAATGCAAATCTCTCCCAAGGTAGGGCTCAACACAGGAACCCAGGGTTCTATGCAGATCACTCCACTCAAAGTATGCCTATGGGCAGAGCCCAATCCTAGCACAATGCCTCAATTCAGGAATGAAACTTAGTAAGATGAGTTAAAAAAAACACACTAGCATCAAAATTATTGTTAATCTAACTCCATACTTACTGCAAGCAGATTTAAAGGAAAATGAATTCTACATTCCACTACATTCCATGAATGTCTTAGACTCCTAGAAGAAATGAAGCAAAAACTAAAAAATTAAATAAAAGTTATGTGAAAGGAATAAATAGTTTGGAAGACAAAATGGTAAACATTACTCATGTAACAAGCTTCCTTGAAAACCATGTATACAAAATAGAAATCAATTCCACAAGAAAGCAAGAAATATGAAAAGAGCATTCAAAGGTTGGAAAAAATAAGATAAAATGTGACAGCAACTGAGATGGAGGAGAGATAATTTAAGAATCACTGGAATCCCTGAAAAACAATTTTCAAAAGTTGAACACTGTATGTCAATTAATCTTAAGTGAAAATTGTGTAGATTTATTACAACCAGAGGGCAAAGTGAACTACCACTCACTATTTTAAAAAAAAAACCCCAAATGAAAAGTCCTAAAGAAAACCAAAGCCAAAATCTGGAACTGCCAGATATGAGGAGGAGGAGGAGGACAAGGATGTACACACCCAGAAAAGAGGAGACCACAGTCAAGATCACAGAAGACTTGGAAGCTTCTAAATTGAGATATCTTGGAATATGATATTTCAAAAGGTAAAAGATAAAAGCTTAAAACCAAGAATAACTTACCCTAAAAAGCTGAGTATCTTTGTGGTGGGGAAAGCGGGGAGCTAAAACGGAGGGGATTGGAACTTTGATGGAAGACTTTCAAGAACTTCTCAAGAAAACACCACAGTGAGTAGGACCTTGAAACATAATCATGAGTTCAAAGAAACATAGACAAATTTGAGAAACAGGAAGGAACTGTAAGATGGTAGAGAGCTAATATTCTAGCAGAAGAAGAAGAAACAAGTGTTCCTTCAGAACTTCATTGTCTTCAAACGGTGTTTAGGGAGTTAGGGAAGGGAAGGGTAGGGAAGGGAAGGGAAAGGACATCCTGAAATCGATTGGTTCTTTGAAGATTTAAAGAGAGGTAATAGAAAGGATAGTTTTAAAAACAGACTAGAATAGAAAAAGAAAAGAGTGGAGTGAAATTTTTTTGTTTCTCATAATTGGAGTACATGAAAAGTGTACAAACATGAAAGAAGGGGTTGAGGGAGTGAGCATCAGATGAATTTCACTCATCGAAAATAGGCAAAGGAAGATTTAACATATACACACGTGCATGAATGTACACACAAATACATGTGTATACACACAGAATCTACAAACACATGAACACATACAGTTTGACACAAAAGTACATCAAACTCAAAAGGGAAATAAGCAGGGATGAGTTAGGGATTGGTATTGAGGGAAAATATTTCCAGGAAGGGAATAATCACAAGTGAAAAAAATTTGTGATCTTGAAGGATTAATAAAAAGGGTGGGACAGATAGAAAAGAAAAGAACTAGAATTTAAACAGCTACCTTAGATAGTCTCTTAGATAACTGGAGGATGGTCAGTTGTGTTACTGGAATGCAATTGAATTTTATCACACTAAAAGGAATGACAAAAGAGAGATTTCAAAGAATCGTAGCATGTACTAATGCTGGATGAATTGATCAGAACCAGGGATGGGGGGACTACATATCTTCATGTCTGTATTTGTATCTGTCCTTCATTTTTGAAGAAAACCATGCCATCAGAGAAATGACGACATGACTTGCACTTGACTTTGTTTTGAGTGAGGGAGGGCTGTGCAGATCACCAGCCTCACTTCTCCTCCAAAGCCATCTGAATCCAGTGACCAGATATTCATCAGGATGACTGGAGATGACCCAGGAAGCACTGGGAGACCTTGGCCTATTCAGGTACTTAGTTAGAGTGAGGTAATGCCCATTCAGTGAATAGGCCTCTTTAAGAAGTAAACAGGGAATGGCCCCTTTAATGAGCAAAAAAAAAGAAAAAAAATAAGTAAATGGAGCTGGGAGGGCAAGAGTAACAGTTACTACTGATAATCATTCAGAAGCCAGGAGTGTCCAGAAGAGAGTCCTCAAATAGAGTTTGGGAAGGGATCTATTGTTGTGCAATGAATGGGCTTCAGAGTGCACTGGGATTAGGGTCTTGGCAAAGAGAAGGAAGGAAAGAAGGAAGGAAGGAAGGAAGGAAGGAAGGAAGGAAGGAAGGAAGGAAGGAAAGAAGGAAGGAAGGAAGGAAGGAAGGAATCTGGCCCGTAAACCCCAAGTTAATTGGGCATCCTCTGGTCATTCAAATTTACCTTCCTTTGGAGAGGAGAAGAAGTGGGCGAAGGAGGATACAAGGCAGCAGATGAGCTGAGTTACTCAGCAGGGCAGCTTAGTATACTCCCAGGTCTGTGTTTGTCCTTCATTTTCGAAGACCATGACATCAGAGAAATGATGACATGACTTGCACTTGCCCTTGTTTTGAGTGAGGCAGGACTGTGCAGGTCACCAGCCTCATATCTCCCCCAGAGTCATCTGAATCCAGTGACCAGATATTCATCAGTATGAGTGGAGATGACCCCAGGATGCACTGGGAGACCTTGGCCTATCCAGAGTGAGGCATCCTAAGAGGTAGAGGGAAGAGTGGGGGTGGAGGGGAGTATATTCCAAGCTCATCAAGAATTTCCTTCCAATTACTAAGCTCACTCTTGCAAGCAGCCTAGGATCTGCACTCAGGTGGAGTTCATTCACCAGAATGATTGTGTCCTGATTTCACATCCCAGACTGCTATTGTTCCTTTCACTTGTCAAGTTTGAAATGCTATTTTCCCCAATACCTGAGGTTTTTGGAAGTTGCAGCTCTGAGTCTCCTCTAGAGCAGATACACATTTGGGGCCTGAAATGAATTTCTTTCTAGCCCATTCTGGGGTCCCAGGGAACTACCAAAGATTGACTCTCCCCCTGGTAAACTTGCTAGGTATCTGATCAGGGCTTACTTCCTTCATGATAAAATTCCCACTCCTTGAATTTATGGTTGATGGTATCTGGAAGTTATCTGTACTTATCCACCCACCTGGGATGGGCTCGTTTCCTAAAAGTCTTTACTACCTTCCCACCCCAAACGTTTCCTCTTCTTTCCTTCCCCCACTAGTCACATTGTTGACTGACATTTGTCCTTCTCAAAATGCCATCTCTCAGAGTGGTGCAATGGGAAAAAAATGCTGGATTTGATCAGAGAATCTGGGTTCTGTCACTTTTCTTTCTGCGCACCAGTTTCCACAAAAGATGACCTTCATGCGATAATGACAATTGATCTTTCTCTGGGTATTGAGGAGTTGGTTCTATGGAATGCCTATTGGCAAGAAATCCTACAGGAGCAAACTTTAAGTAAGCTGAGTCAGGTTGGCCGCAGGGTTCACAGACTGAAGGAGTTTGGGAAATTCAGTTAAGGCAAAAGGGTCAGAGAGATCTCTTTTATAGAACCACATTTAAATGGTTCCCCAGGAGAGGCATCAGCCCTTGGGTGTCAAAGCATAGAATTACTGCCTATCAAATTTGTTGAATATCAGAAGGGATATATATATATATATATATATATATGTATATATATATATATACATATATATATATATATATAAAATTACTTATTACTTTTCCTGCTTCTAATCTCTTCCTCTCTCCAACTGATACTCTGAAGAGCTCTCCATTTTTCCCAATGCCCAGATCTGACCAAGTCACTTCATATTCCCCCCTTCTTATCTCACTTTGAAAACCCTAAGTGGATCCCTACTGCCTCTAGGATAAAATACTCCTCAACCTAGCACTTAAGCATTGGGATTATCTGACTCTAACTTACCTTCCCAGACTTGGCTCTTATTACTCCACACTTAATGAACTTGTAGTTCCATCCATCTATACAAGCTATTTCTCCTATTTAGAATGTGCTCTTCTCCATTCCTCAGAATCTTTATCTTCCTTTAAGAGTTACTCAGAAAACGATTTCCTAGTTGATCAAACTTCTTCTGATCTCCATTTTCAATCCATCCCTCAGGTCCACATCTTTTTCCACAAAGCTTTCTCAGCTTCCCTTTGATAATGTTCTGTCCTCAATTTAGCTTTTATTTACTTATATGTGTATGTCCAGTGTTAACCCCTTGAGGACAGGGACCACCTCATTTTTTTTGGTCTTCTATCTCAAGCCCTCAATCTTGCACATTTTAGGAATTCTTACTTTTTGAAATTTCCCTTGAATTCTTGACTTTTAGTGCCTCCAGATGAACTTCATAATTATTTTTTGTCCCAATTCTACAAAGTACACCTTTGGTAGTTTGATTAAAATGGTACTGAAAAGTATATTAGTTTTGGTAGTACTGTCATTTTTATTGTATTGACTCAGTCTACCCAAGAATAAATAATATTTCTCTAGTTACTTAGGTTTGCCTTTATTTCTGTAAAGTGTTTTATAGTTGTATGCATGTAGCCTTTTTGTTTATCTTGCAGACTATATAATGTATCCCAAATGCATTATATAGTTATTTTAAATGGAATTTCTCTATTTTTTGTGCTGGGTTTTATTGGTATTATATAGAAAAGCTGATGATTTGTTTAGATTTATTTTATATCCTGCAACTTTGATCAAGTTATTCTTTCAATTAATTTTTAATTGACCTTCTAGGTGTCTATATCTAAATATAAAACAACATTCATAATGTAAAGAAAAACAATTTTGAAAGCCTTAAGAACTCTGATCAATGTAATGACTGACTGTCTCCAGAAGACCTACAATAAAGCACATTACCCACCTTTTATAGAGAGTAGATGGTCACAAAGTATAGACACATACCTTTTTGAACTGTATTTTTCTTGACGGTGTTTATTTATTACAAAGGCAGGTTTCATATGTTTTGGTGTTGAGGGAAGGTAGAGATCATTGCCAAACAAACAAACAAGCAAAGAAATGAATGAAAAGAGAAATAAGTAGATAAATAAATATACAAGTAAATAATAAGCAAGCAAAGAAATAAATAGATCCTTTCTGGACACTCCTTTAGAATTGCTGGGGCTAAAAGAATTCTCTATTTAATGCACAATTTTCTGGCTATGAGCTTCCCTGAATTCAAATTGGTTCTCAGATTAAAACAACACACAAAAACAGTCCATCATTGGACCTCCATTTGAAGTCTTTCTAGCTTGGTTTTAACTCAAGAACGCACACTGAGGCATAAGAATAAGACAATAGTAGATGTCATCTTTATGCAGCTGCCCACATACTCTTTTAAATATACATGTCTGCGCCTGTAATTTCCTTATTAAATAACATTAAATGGTTCACTATTTTCTACAGAAGGAAAAAAATCTTCTAAACCAAACATTGCACTATCTGAACTTTTTGAACTGATGCTGAGTGAAATAAGCAGAGCCAAGGGAACACTGGATACATTAACAGCAACATTGTACAACTGACTGTTAGACTTAGCTCTTCTGAGCACTGCAAGGATCTAAAATGACTCCAAAAGACTCATGCTAGAAAATGCTATCCACATCCAGAGAAAGCACTGTGGATTCTGAATGCGGATCAAAGCATAATATTTTCTCTTTGTTGTTGTTTTCTGTTTCGTTTTGCTTTTTTTTCCTTCTTGTGGTTTTTCCCTTTTGTTCTGATTCACCCATCCCCTTCATCCACTCTGCATTCTACCCAAACTGGACTACTAGCTGTTCTCCAGTTCATTCTACCCTCTCTAATCATTTGTGCTGATGATTCCCTATGGGGGAGGAGGGAAGAGAAGACAAGTGGTGGACTGTCTCTTCTCTTTTCTGATACTTAAATCAATATACTTCTTCAAGATTCTGCACAAGTGATCATTTCTTCCATGAAAACTTCCCTAATGGCCCCAGTCCAAAGTGATCTCTCTCTCTCCTAAAATTTTATTAGAGCACCATATTTGATTCTTTCCTTTATCCCTTCACCTTATATAGTACATACTATGTGTTTCCTAGGAGATTCCAAACTCCTTAAAATCAGGGATCTAGGAAAAACCTCAAAGGACTGGATGGCCAGAATTTCTTAAACTTTTTTTTCCATTCTCAGTTCATCATCATTGCATGGCCTGAAGGCATGCGAAATGCAAAGTCCACAAACTTTGTGTTCAGAATCAAGGCTGTGGAGAAGTTGCCTGATGCAACACAGGCAGGTGCTGCTAGAAACACCTCAGATTCATTATGTGATTGATTTTTAATTAATTTTTAGTTGTTGTACATTCAGAAATCTTTTATTGTTACCAAACAATATTTTTCACCAAACAAGTATTTTTTACCACCTCATATTCATTATGTGCTTGATTTTTAATTAATTTTTAGTTGTTGTACATTCCAAAATCTTTTATGGTTACCAAACAATATTTTTCACCAAACAATTATTTTTTACCACCTCATATGGGGTCACAATCCATAGTTTATAAAGCACTACTCTAATCTGATCTCATTTTATAGATGAGAAAATAGAAGCCTTGGAAAGTTAAATGACTTGCCCAAAGTCATAAAGATAGTAAGCTCAGAAGTGGAATTTGAACCCAGGACCTCTAACTCTTGATCTAGTATTCTCCTCGCTATTCCACATTGCCTTGAAAGCAAGGACTGTGACTTTGTGTATTACCTTTGTAACTTCAGCACTTAATACTTTGCCTTGATTAAATAAACATTTGGTGATTTAAAGTGTTTGAATTGAAATAATCATGATTCTAAGATGAATAATTTATACACATATTTTATAGACATATTATTTCAGTTTTACCACTTTAGTTCAAATAAATAATGGAATATATTAACTAGTGATTTTATTCTGTAGAATCTGCACTAACTTGATAGAGAATACAGGAATAACATTTTTTCCTTAAAGTTCACTATAGCTTTATTATCTATTTCCTGTAAGACTTTATTTCATAGAAAATGGATATATGGAAGCCTAATTATAGAAATGATTTCACAAAATATTTAATGGGTTTCAAGGGCAGTGCTTGCCTTTGGAACTAGGTGGGTTCTTCCAACACACAAATAGGCAAGGTGTACCTGCATCAAAGAAGGCACTGTCTTTGTGCCTGACCTGGGGTAGAGCATTCTGAGCTCTTATTGGTCTGATTGACTGCAGCTAGATAAACTGTAACTTGATTCTAACATAGTGATGTCATGTTCTCTTCAAGACCACAAGACACCAACCAGGGCTTGAGCATAAGGATTATTGGGGAAGTAGAAGATTTGATGGTTTTTTAAGTTTACTAAATTTCATCATAATAGTGCTAATTATTACAGCTAGAATTTATACAGCACTTTAAATTGCGTGGAGCACTTTGCAAATGTTATCTCTTTAAAGATTATCATTTGTTTATGAGATCATGGGATCATGATCATGAAATATCCTTTGATTAAAGAGATCTAAGAAATTATCTAGTGCAACCTTTCACATTAGGGTTATGGAAAATAAATCACAAGGATCTTAAATTTTTTAATGCAAAGTCACACATTTCCTTTATTCAGTAAGCTTCCTGTGAAGTCCCTGAGGCATTCTCCATGACACCTGTATCCCTTAAAATCTTTATCTCAAATTTAAGATAATCTATGGTTCAGCCCCTCTCAAAATTACATTTTTTCAGTACCCACAAATGCAACTCTTTTATCAGCCAGTTGAGTATTCATTAGTTAAAACAAAATACATTTAATCAAATAGCTTAGGAAATAAAGTGATAGCATACCATTCCCCCCCACATCCATGTGGTGTACATTCTCCTAGAGGTTACCACAACACTTCTGTGGAGAATATAGAAGCAGAAAACACAGACTAGGGAGTAAACATAGGATACAGATATGTGAGAAACAAGTTGCCAGATATCATGTATGAAAAAGTTCAGTTGACTAGATCACAAGAATGGAGGTACAGATGAAGGCAATGTGGGTGGCCAGGATCATTAATTTGTCTGACTTCGTCAAGTTGCTGATGCATTTGGGTGGTGTCATTACACTGCTCTCGGTTACACTCTTTTGGGTATGTTGTCTCTCCTGAGCATTTGCACAGGATTTGTCACCAAGCTTCTCTCTCTTGTCAACTTCTGGGCTGTCCCTCCAAAGCTGCCTGCTTCTCAACTCCCATCAGGGTGTAATAAATATAAATATTTAAATATTTAAAGAAATAAATATAAAGCCTCTCCTGAAAAGGACAGGCTAACAAATGACTAATTTCATCCTCCACACTCATTTAAGGGGGAGGAGAACAAAAAATAAATAGAATACACTGAGTCTAAGATTATCTTTTCTTTTTACTCCCAGGTCTGAAATGGAATCTCAAGCCAAAGTCTCAGGAAACTTTAGGATTTAAGATGAAAAATTCCTGATGACTTTAGTTTAATTCCTTCTAGGGTTCCCATGCCCCAAGAACACTGTCTCAAAGAAACGAAAAAGCAATGTGAAAACTTAGATTGTGAAGGCAAATTTATCCCCCCAGATCTTCACTGGTTTAGCATGCAAAATTAATTTGAGCCAGAACAAAAACTAAGCAAGAAATGCATCATGCCTTCCTGGCATGAATTCCCACTGGTTATGTGTATCTTTTAGCAGGGGGGAGAAACCTGTTTTGGCAAACAAAATACTTTGCTGCTAATGTGTGAAAACTAGAGAGCCTCTCTCTATACTCTATCATGTAGAATCTGAGTATAAATGACAGATTAACCTAACTGCAAAAACACATCCAATTGTATTGGCACAGAAGACAAGAGAGAAGAATTGTCAGGAAGACCTGAGTTCAAATTCCCCCAAATTCAGACATTACTAGCTGTGTATCCCTGGATAAGTCATTTAATCTCTCAGATTCAGTTTCCTCATCTGCAAAATCAGAATAATAATAGCCCCTACCTCACAGAGTTGATATAAGCATACCTTGAGATAACATGCATAGCTCTTTAAAATTTGAAAAGTGCTATATAAATGCTATTAGAGGAGTCCATAGGACTCCTCTAATTCAGAGATTCCCTGGTTTTTCCATAATACTCCCCATCGATCACTTTCCATCTAGGATCTCAGTGCCAATGACTAGTATGTCCATTAAAAGAAAAGAAAAAGGGAAGATTGGATTAAGAAGACTGGCCTGAATAAGATATTTTTCATTGCTGAAAGATCTTGGAAGGATGTGCCTTGATTGTTCTGATAAAGCCTACTCTAATGATATTAAAAAAAAAAAAACTTCTTCCAGCCCTTTCACATCAGTAGCTCAATTCATGGGAGTATGATTTTAACATTTGTAAATTGTTAATTTCAGAAAATGGTGCTCTTACCCGAAGCCACCCTAATTTCTTTCTCTGATAGACTATCACTACTACATGGGATATATGTGTAATATATATAGACATTGTACATGTAAAGAGGTCTCACATGCAATATAGGGTACTCAAGTGTAACATTTGAGACTTAAGTATATTATATACTCACCTGTGGGATTCAGTTTTGGTGCTGGAAATCCCCTCTACCACCACTTAATAATGCCAAGCTAGTTCACCAGTCACAGCAATATCAAAATTATTTAGGCTTTTCTTTCAGTTGTTATTTTTTCCTTATGAGTCTCTATCTCTGCTTAAAAGATGAGGAAAATTTTTCCTCAATCTCTTTAAGGGAAAATTTTTTAAAATCTCATTATCCAAAATTCTCCTTCTCCCTCACTAGCTCTAGCTTCTTCCTTTTCTCCCACTCCACTATGCTGTCATCGTTAGCCACACAAACCTGAAACAATGGTCACTGTTTTCTGTTTTTTTATCTGTGTGTGTGTGTGTGAGTGTGTGTGAGTGTGTGTATGTTATTTTGATCAATGAGAAAAATGTATAAGAGAAGAAACAACTGAAATCAAAAAGGGAACAATTCAATTAGGAGGTCAGCTACCTAGGGCTGCCAATGAGAAGAGAAGAGAATAGGCATCTGCTTTTCCTCCCACCTTCTTGGATTGAGGGAGAAGGAAAACAATGAAGCTTGAGTTTTATGTCTCAATAGCACCACGACCTGACTAAGTTTTAGCCTTCTTACACTGATACTGTTCTGAATCTAAACTTCCATTATCTGTCCTTTCTCCTGCTTCCAATGTACATGAAAATGTCCCATGTGGTGAAATCCATCCCCTATCCTTCAGCCCTGCATCTCTATGCCTATTTCTCAATGTGCCTAGACAAGATGGATTATTATGCCCCTTTCTGCTTTCCCAGGGTCTTTCTCTGAGGAGAAGGTAAATGTCAAGTGGACTTGGGAACTCTGGGTAAAAATGCTATCTGAGTTGTCATAACACTTCTGATGTCTCACATTCCTAAGGTATTGACTGTGCTAAGGGAGGAGGGAAAGACATGCTACATGTGAACATCCATTTTCCTCACCACCAACACCACCTGTTACCAACGGGTAGATCAGGCCAGGAGCCCTAGGAATGGCAGCATCCCATCAGAACATTGGGTCTGCTTCCAGCCCAGCCCTTGTAGCCATCATCCTAGGAAGCAAACCCAACAGAAAGGTAACCTGGAAACTCTTCTGTAGGTGATGCAGTTCCAGCTGCTGAAAGCTTAGAAAAGAAACTCACAACCAAAGTCCTTGGAACCATCAAATAACTCAACTTCAGAAGCTAATATGATTCTTTCAGTGGAAATGACATTAAAGAGAATGTCCTATCATCTGTTATGCCACTGTGCCCTAAGGACCATAGAACTTTCTATCTGACTTGCAAATGAAAACTTAATTATAGGTTATTTCCTCCAATAGATTGTGAGTTTCTTGAGAACAGGGACAGTTTTCTTTTCTATTTGTACCTGTAGATCTCAGTACATTTGCACATAGTAAATACTTAAATATTTTTTCATTCACTCACCATCACCTCAGCATTAATTTATTTTTATGTGAAGTAACTAGTAGCATTTTTCTAATGACCTCTGCTTTTCTAATTAGCTTAAAAGAACTTCAGGACTAATGCTGATTCCCACGGTCTAAGCTAATAAATTAGTATTATTTTTGTTATCACCATTATCTGAAATTCTCACATTAGCTTGTTTTCTTTGGTCCTATTCGGCTTAACTTTATAGCTTTCCCTGATCTGTTTGCTATTCTGGTGAAGGTTGTCACATGACTCTGATTTCCACCTGAAGATGAGCCAAGGAATGCAATGGCAGCCTCTGTCCAGAGGCCCAGGTGTTTTAAATTAAGAGTGGACTAAAGCTTGTTCCTGGTTTAAGATTCCCAGGCCAGAATGAGTTCTTAACTAATGAGGTGAGAAATAGGTGACTCTCCCAGGCTTAACTGAGGGCACCCTTACTCGGAAGTTGTTTTTCTCTGTTAGAATGGGTCCCCCATGCTAGATGGTCAAATGATGCCCTACTTTTATACTTGCAAAAGGTTGTGGGCTTGTAGTATGTTTTTTATTCTTCTTCCCCCCCTTCCTCTTTCTCTTTCCCTCCCTCTATCTCTCCTCTCTCTCCTCTCTCCCTCCCTCTCTCTCCCTCCCTCCTTCTCTCTCTCTCTCTCTCTCTCTCTCTCTCTCTCTCTCTCTCTCTCTCTCTCTCTCTCTCTCTCTCTCTCTCTCTCTCTCTCTCTCTCTCTCTTCCTCCCTCCCTCTCTCTCCCTCTCTTTCTCTCTCCCTCCCTCTCTCTCCCTCTCTCCTCTTTTCTCTCCCTCTCTCTCTCTGCTATCTCTCTCTATCTCTCACTAACTCCTTTCCTCTTCTTCTCCCTCTCCCTTTCCTTCTCCCTCATTCCCCACTATTCTGAGTATAATATAAAGCTGTGCCAAAACATGTTATAGCTCACAGCCCCCAAAGGGAGAAAATGTAATAGGGAAACTATTTTAGTTTAGTTTAGAGGAATGAAATATTGACCCATTCTAACGTGCTCTATGAATTTCCTGTCAAATAATAAATATTTGTATAGTGCTTGTTATGTTCTTACAAAGTACTTGCATACACATATAATTTAAACCTCAAAATTATTCTGAGACTTTTTAGATATTACTATTAACTCTTTATAGATGAGGGAAGGGAAACCTATAAGCAGTTAAGTGACTTGACCTGGGTCACACAGCTAGTTAATGATGGAAATGGAAATGGAATATAACCCTTGCTTCCTGATTCTCAGTCCATAATCTTTCTACTGTATCTCATTGCTTCCTCCAAACATTGCCCTTAAAAGAAATGTCATCTATTTTTTCAGCGTGATGATTTTTGAAAGGACTTGCAAAACCATATCTATTTATTTCACTGTTAAAAAAAATAACAATTTTAATAACAGCAATCACAAAGAATGGGTTGCTTTATATAGGTTTTTATCATTTTATTTTTCTTATCTAGATGCATTAACCGTTCGACGTAGCTGGATCTTGGCATGTCAGTGACAAAAAAATGTAATCTAAACCATAATTTGTCTAACTCATTGGTTTTAATCACACACCATATGTGCAGGACTTCAGTGGTTAAAGAAATAAGAGGATTTAATTTTTCTGACTTACAGGAACAAGGGAAATTGCCTTCTTCATACATACACACACAGAGGAGATTCCAAAGCCAAAAAATAAAATATGAAAAGCAATATTATCAAAACAAATTCTCTCTGCATGAGGCTCCATCTGCAATCCGTCAAGGAGCATGTTAAGCACCTACTATGTGCCAAGCACTGTGCTGCTTAAGCCTTGACTATTTTACTTTGTGTTTAAATGAGTACTTACATGGATACATAAATGTTGGAACCATGGCTAAGGCTGATATTAAATGCATCCCTAGGTAATGTCCCATTTTTGTCATAAGAAGTAAACAGTTTTATGTCTACGTTATCCTGCTAGCATTTAGAGAATATCTTCTCCATCCCCAGCCCCTGAACCATCTCAGTTCTTAGCCAGCTGACTAGAGATTAATAATAGCCACCACAAAATAATTTATAATACAACACCTATGTTGTAACTTGGGAGGGCAACTATGTCTAGATCCTTTTTGTGGGCCATATTTAGGTGCTTATGATAATGGATACCAGTCTAAGTTATTGCAGATTTAAAGTTTGAGAAATTGCTTCAAATTTTTTTAAATATTGGCAAACCTACTAACGAGATGTTACCCCAAAGGAAATCACAGTAATCTTCCACTCTGTCCTAAATTTCTCTATTTAAATTATTCAAATCTAAACCCTATTAGAAAAGGTGTGATCATAATTGTATTCTTATAGTTCCAGATCACAGCTGGGGTAGAGTTTTTAGATCCTCCCCATCTGCTGGAAGCTTATAAAAATAAAATGATTTTTTCAGTGATTCTTAGAAATTGGAAACATTTTATTTCAATTTTATTATACAGTTATCAGTAGCAATGAGCAATATTCACTCAGAGGGAAAGATATTCTTTAAGTTGTCACTTAATTTGTTTTTCCACAATGGATTTTATTTGGAATAATTCATGAAACACTTTTCAAGGTATAGAAGAAAATTTATTTCCATTGGTTAAAAACATAAAAAATTAACAGCAAAATGCTTTCAATAAACAGGTTTATTGCCCTACTGGCTCAGAAGAATTCAAGAGAGTTCTGTTGCTATGAAAGAGAACCAAATAAAAATTTTAAATATTTGAATTATTACTGTAATTGTCAAACTTCCGAGATGTGCTAAATTTCCAGCTTATGTTTTGTCTTTAGGAAGCTGAATTTACATAGCTCCACACAAAGGATCTGGTCACTGCCTATCTTATCAGGATGCATTCATCATTCTATAAGATGCTTTTCTTCTTTTGGTATTTTTTTCTTTTGCCATATTATAGCTTTACACATGAAAAAATACCTTAGAAAGATTTAGAAGGTATAACTGTTCTTTTGTGCCCCAGTGAGTTAAAATAGGAGAAATGAGTGAAAGTTTCCAAATGCAAGTTTCATGTCAGAGAAAAGACAAAAATCAAAACGTTCTAACTAAACTATTCAGAAATGAAGCATGCTGCCTTAGTGGGTAGTGGGTACCTGCTCAGTGGAAATCTTCTAGCAACATCTGGATGACCACTTGTGAGAAGTTTAGAGAAGGTACTCTTATTCATATAATGGATTAGAAGGGATACCTTCCAACTCTACGATTCTGTAGCTGTGATCCTGGGGCCTTCTGTGCTGAGAAATTAACAATTACATTAACCATCAATGACACCAGTAATCAATTAGTTCTCCACATGTTAATAAAAACGTTTGATAAACTATGGGAAACAATTGGTCCTATAGCAATAAGATGCTTTGTCAGAGTGGCTTATGGCATGGATTTTGACCAAGTGTCTACACTGTGGAGACATGAACTGGAAAACATCGGAGACTCATTACTAGCAAACATGTTACCTCACCAGTAGTCAGGTGTTTTAAATTCAAACCACACAATACCCTAAGGTTTGTGCATAGTGATTTATCCAGACAGTCTCTGAACTGGGAAGATGAGAAGAGAAATTAAAATTACTACATGAAAAGTTTTGAGGTCAGAAATTAGGAGCCACTTTCCAATTACAACTTAAATGGAAAACAGGAGCTGCCTGTTATTAAATGAAAATATTAAATGGGATTTGTTGCTGTCCAGAAAATCCTCGTCATCTTGCTAGTCAGTCAACAAGAATTTACTAAGCATTTGCTATGTGCCAAATACCATGCTATATTTGGGGGTACACAGAGAAAGGCAAAAAATAGCTCTTCCCCTCTCAGGTGAAACAATTCATACACACAAGTTACATATAAACGATCTGGAAGGTAATCGCAGAAGGGAAACCACTAGCCTTTGCCCAGCAAGCTGCCTATGCCTTAGGACTTAGAATCCTCCTGTCTGATACTCCCATGGATCCTATTCTGTCCCTTTTCTGAAAACTTCACCCCCCCCAATATCTGGAATCTTCTTGGTGTAGGATCATCCAAGGTAGAAATTTCTCATTTACTATCTGATTGACTTCTCCCCACCTGTAATATAAGGTATGGGAATCCAACAAAACCCACCTGACCAATGTTGTTCTCTTAACTATAAACTACTTGAGTTATCTTAAACCTGGAGCTAGCCTAATCTGTGGATTAAAGATAGAGTGAAGATTTCCTACGAGAGCTCAGTACTAACAGGGGCTAGGTCATGCTAGCCACCTTGTAGACTCCCTCTGCCAGTCATTCCCAATGCTCCTGGACTATTACGGGTTGAATTTCTTCACTTCTCTTCCCCAATCCAACTTTGGAGATGTCATTCCAAACTTTATTATGCAGGGATCAACTGCTTCTGTAATTTGAGAAGTGAAAGCTTTCTAATATTCTATCCTTGTTGATCCAGCAACCTCTTCAGTGCTTCCTCAAGTAGCCTACCCAATAGGAGAGTCTGTTATTTACAGCATTAACTGGCTCACAAAATGTATCCAAATAGAATTCAAAGGAAAAATGATGTATTTTTAAGACTGCTTGGATCCTAGCATATTATAGGACCTTGTTTTATTGTTAAAGGCAAAGAATAATTTCTATTAATCAACAAATATTTAATGTCTCACTATGGCACCATTCTTACAGAGTTCTCCTTCCAATGAAGGAGAAATATATGTCAATACATCTAAGATAAAAACTGAATAGAATGACAGTAGGCATAAAGGGGAAAGCAATAGCAACAGGAGGGACTAGCAAAGGCCTTCAGTAAGAGATGGCCCTTAAGCCAAGTTTTAAGGAAATTTCTATTGATTGCCAGGTTTTTTTATTTTTTCTTCCTTCTGTTCGTTTTCCTTGTTTTGTTTTTTTTATCTTATTTCTGTATTTTATTTTTATATCACCTTCAGCTTTAAATAGAAGATGGCACAATGGATAGAGTGCCAGACCTGCAGTCAGGAAGATTCATCTTACTGAGTTGAAATTGGGCCTCAGATATTTACTAGCTGTGTGACCCTGGGCAAGTCACTTAACTTTGTTTGCCTCAGTTTCCTCATCTTTAAAATGAGTTAGAGGAGGAAATGCAAACCACTCCAGTATCTTTGCCAAGAAAACTCAAAATGGGGTGTAAGACAGATAAAATACAGCACAGTTGAGGGCTGCTAGCACGGTTTCACTCTTCATTTGATCAGACAGGAAAGACACTAAGAAGGGGTTCGTAATCTTATGTTATTTTAGTCTAGTTCTCTCAGAAGAGGTTGCTAACAGTGAGAACACAAACTCCTACAGCATTCCCTAATCACCCTTCCCACAGAGGCTGGTGAGGGGGGCACAAGGCAACTACCCCTATGTCTCACTGGGGTCAATTGAGACAGGCACAACTCGTGCTTCCCCTAAATCCCCTCAAGTCTCAGTGGGGGCCAGTTGAGGCAAACACAGATTCCCCTCAAGCTTTGATGGGAGCTGATCAAGGCACACACAGTATTCCAGCTTGTGCATTCAACACTAGCATTTCCCGCCAAGCTTCAATGGGGGCCAGCTGAGGTACACACATTCCACCCTAAGGGTTCCCCATTCACTGCCTAGTGACCACCTGTTTTATAGAACAACAGACAAAGAAGGCATATTGCCAGCAATAGACTCACAAGTTTACATCCCCTCATTCCTGTATCTCATTGTGCAACCACAGTGAATGTTTATGTTATTTACCATTATATAACTATGCGCAAGTGTGGTAGAGATGTTTTGAACCATAACTGTAGGAACTCATATCTAATACTTGAGAACTGTTGATTGTTATGGCTATGGATCCTGAGAAACTGAACTCTGAGAAATAATAACAAAAATTCACTTGACACACACTGAAATCCACCTTACTTACACTAAAATTCACTTCACATACGTGGGGTCACAAAGAGGCAGGCATGACTGAAAATCAACTAAACAACATTCTAAATCTCCCTCTTTCCCTAACATTCCTGGAGAGTCATCCCTTTTAACGAATGGAAAGGGAAGAGGAGAGGGAAAAGTATAACCATGAACTAATTTATAAGCTATTAAATGTCTTTTGGTAGTGAAAATCGTTCATTTAAAAGGTATTTTTGCCCATGTTTTTCAATTGTCCATTTTAAAGGCCAACTTATTTAGACATTTAGGATATAAACACTAGAAGATACCTTAAAGATCATTTGTTAATATCTTTTGGTAATAATAAAGCTCTTTTAAAATCAATAAGAAATCAACAAATACTCACCAGGTTCCTGTCATAAACAAGACATTGTACTACTTTATTAAATTTGTCAAACTACTTTGTTCTTCTATTACGAATGTCAGAAAAAGTATGCAAAATAAGTACACAACTGTATTTATGTCAGGTCTTTAAGAATAAATTTACTCTTATCTTATCACAGCTATTATTTACTTAGACACACAACTGGCCTTTGTTGGATCACTTGTTTGCCATATATGGATGGCTATGAAAATTGATCTAAGAATTCATGGAAGCCTTGCAGTTCACATTAACATTCCAATTAGATGAAGTCTTTGCTGACAAGAAATACAAATAAGGGAATTCCCTTGATTAGGTTAGGTAGAGGTGTTTATTACAATATCCCAGGAAAAAGAGATAAGGACCTAGCCAAGATTAGTGTCAGTGGTCATAGAAAGTATGGAGATAATGAAATGGATTCCTGAGATATGATGAAGGTAGAGCCAGTGCAAAGGAAGGAGTCATCAGAGGGGCAAACAGGAGTAGAGAGTACCTGGAAAGGAGGACGTCAGAGCTGGATGGGGGTGAAAGTAAGGGAGAAATAAGGTTTTTCCTCTCAGGTTCAGGGATTCTGGATTACACAATTCAATTCAAAAAGCAATTATTAAGTACCTAATGTACTTGGTATAGTGCTAAGTACTAAGGAACATAAATACAAAAGGGAAATCAGTCCCTGCCTTTAAGGAGCTTAAATCTAATGGAAGAAGATGACGCACTAAAGGAAACTGAAAGGGAGTGTGATTGGGAGGGGAGAAAGTACAGGTATGAAGACATAGAAGAGAAATCGGAGAAGTTCTAAAATGATCCAGTCTAGTAGGTAATGAGATATCTGGTGGCCCAAGACCTCCTCTTTAAATTGAGGGTTTGAGAGTTCATAGCTCCACCCTCCAATCAGTGGGACAGAAGGCACGGTGAAGTATGAGTGCCTGGATTCTTTTATCAACCTTCAAACTCATGATCTCATAGGCTTTTACAAGAAGAGAATTAGGAGTCTATCTAGTCTTCATTTCACAGATGGGGGAAATGAGGCATAGAAAGGTTAAATGATTAGCTCAAAACCACATGGCAAGTTAGGGGCAGGGCAAGAACTTAGGTGTCATGTCTCTCCTGTCTCCCAGATCACTGTTTTCCCCTTATATCATGGTACCTCAGCCATCTCTCTCTCTCTCTCTCTCTCTTTCTCTCTCTCATTCTCTCTCACTCTCTCTCTCTGTCTCTCTGTCTCTCTTACTCTGTCTCTCTCTTACTCTTTCTTTCTCAGTCTCTCTGTCTCTGTCTCTGTCTCTGCCTATCTTTCTCTCTCTCCTTGTTGATGAAGATCTGGGGTAGGACTGAAGTCAAATCACAACAAAAAAATTTAAGAATGTGCATGGGACAGAAACAAGGTTCCTTTATGGAGAAGCCAAGAAACTCAAATTAAAACCATGATCATACACAAAACAATCAACCTCACAAGAAAGCTAAATTTTCATTTTCAGGGTTCTGTAGCTGGAGAGTTAATGTTATGTGTCCATTAAGGACTCTTGTTTTCCAATGAATCTGTACAGACAGTTAAATCTGGACTCTTGTTTTTTAGTCATTTAGTTGTGTCCCACTCTTCATGACCCCATGGAACATAGTACACTAATATTATCTATGATGTTTTCTTGGCAAATGATACTGGAGTGGTTTGCCATTTCCTTCTCCAGTGGATTAAAGCAAACAGAGGTTAAGTGACTTGCCCAAAGTCATACAGCTAGAAAGTTTCTGAGATCAGATTTGAACCCAGTTCTTCCTAACTCTAGAGCCAGCACTGAGCCATTTCTCTTCCAAAAAAAGTCTAGATACCTCCATTCAAAAATGTTCAATAGCTTTTCATTTTCTACCAAACAGAGGCCATGTTTACACTCCTGAAGAGAATTTTGGTCATGTAAGTAAGACTGTGACTTATTTAAAAAGGCATTATGAAGTACACGTATAAGGAAGAGGGAAAGAGGGAATCAACATTTATATAGCAACTCCTATGTACCAGGCATTGGGCACACGTCTTTAAATCTTTTACAAATGTCTGATTTAAATCATCATGATAAAGAAGCCATAAAAGGAAAGAAAAGTGAGAGCTCAAAGGAAGCCCTAAAGAATTCATAAAATCCTCCCAAAGACAGTATAAAGAACAAGTACAAGAAGAGACATTTCTCACATATGCTCCCTCCTTTCTGTCCTCTGACACTGCTACTAACCTCCTGTAAGCCTCCATCACCTGCTACCTGGACTATTGCAATGGTGGGCTGGTTGGAATCATTTCTTCAAGTCTCTCCCCACTCCAAGGCCCTCCTCTACTCAGCTGTCAAAATGATTTTCCTAAAGCACAGCTCTAACCTAGTCACTCCTCTTCTCAATAAGTTTTAATGGTTTCCTATTTTCTCTAAGATCAAACACAGACTCCTCTGCTCTGGCATGCAGAGTCGTTCCTAACCTGCCCCATTTCACACCTTTCCAGGCTCCTTACACCTTACAAAATTCCAACATATGCTACCATCCGGTGACATCGTCTCCCTTCCTGTTTCTCACACAAAACACACTATCTACTGAAAGGGCACTTTTCACTCTCATGCCTACATTTCTGCTTCCTGGCTTTCCTGGATTCTTTCAAGCTACAGCTAAACTCTCACCTCCAACTGCAAGTCATTCCAAATCCCTCCTAGTTCTTGTTCCATAATACTATTAATTATTTCTAATGTATCCTATGCATAGCTTGCTCCCCTTGCCCACTTAGGCTATGTGCTCCTTAAGAGTAGGGATACCTTTTCCCTCTCTTATATCCCCAACACTTAGCACAGTAAATGGCATGTGGTAAGCACTTCATAAAAGTTTATTGACTGACTGACATGTAATTTATACAGCACAAGAGTACAAAGGCCAGCAATGCCTCCAGCAAGAGAAAAATTAGTGAAATTGTGAAGAGAACTGAGCATTTGCGCTTCATGACTTTATGGGAAAATGGAAGTGGCTGAGTGGTTGGAAATTTGGGGCAGGATTGTTTTTTCGTGGTAGATTGGGTAGGAATTGCAAATAAATGAAGAGTTAATTGTCTTTTGCATATTTCCAAAAGGATCTTCTATTAGACATTTCAAAGGCAAGATGTCCAAAAAATAACTTTCCTGCCAAATTCACCCCTTCTCTTAATTTCTATAATAATGCACCAATCAATCCAAAAGCATTTCTAAGGGACAGGTACGCTCTGAAATGGAACACATCTTTTTTCCCTAAATACACTCTTCTTCCTAATGTACACAGGCATGACTAGGATATGCTCCACATGTCTTGCGCACATAACACATTGTATGTGTCTCGACTCTGATCACACTTTCTTGTAGGTCATCCAACTTCAGCCTGACACTTCTCTCATTGCTATATATTTATGTTATAAATACTGAGAACCCCAGTAATCTAGGGATATATTGGATAATTTATTTGTCATTAGTGAAGTTACAATCTGCTATAGTTAATTAACTAATTAGCTTGTGCCCCCATTCAAAGTAATTAAATATTAATTATTCATTGAAGTAGAGAAAGATCATTTACCATTAATAATAACTCTTATTTACCTATATTTAAATAGTGAAATTACAAATTACTTCCCATCTTTCCAATCTTCTTATTTTTATCCCCACATATTTTACAATCTAGCAACACTGGCATACTTGCCAATGATGGCATAAAACAGTATATTTTCCCATCTCCTTGTCTTTTCACTGGTTGACCCCCATGCTCAAAATCCTCTCGCTCTTGTCCTTTGGCTCTTAGTTTCCTGGATTTTCTTCAAGTCTGGGTTCAAACACCTACATTCTATAGAAGGCCTAGTCCAACAGGCTAGTTCAACCAGCTGATAGTGCCCACCACCTTATTTAAGATTACCTTCTCTACACACCCCACTGCTTTCTCTGAGATTACCTTCTTTACACACATGTACATACACATATATACATGCATTATGTATTCATTTTACATGTACATGTGTACATATGTGTCCCGTGACTACTCATTTCCATGTATATATATACATGTATTGTGCATGTATATATACCTATACATATATACTCACACACATATACACATCTATACACATTAGTGTGTGTGTGCTTGTGTGTGTGTATAGGTACATATATCCAATATTTTGGCTATGACAAAAATCACTGCCAAAATCATCTCAAACCCTCAAAATATCCATAGTTGACTAATCTTTACTTGTCTGGAAGATGAGTCTCCAATCTCTCAACTCATGTAACACAATGACGAAAGTCTCTTAGTATCTTCTTAGTATTTCTCTGTAAGATTATTTTTTTCTTCTTGTCCTCTCCTCAATAAACATGAAACCATCTCTCCCAATTTCACTGTATTGCTGACTCTTCACAAAATTATCTTTATAAAGTTACTTTATAATACCCAGTTAAAACATTCCAATATTTTTTTTCCTGAAACCCCCTGGATGTCTCACAATCTTCATAAGAACTTCATGAATCACAGAATAAACTCACATTTTCTGACTCCATAGGGAAAGGTGCTTCACCTTAAGTTTTTATCTTAACTGGTTTTTCATTTATTCTCACAGATAAAAATAAACACACCTACATTCTCCCTGACTTCAAAGGGATGTTTTCACCCAAACAGTCTATAATATAAAGTATAATTAACACCAGTCAAGCCCTTATCTATATCTTAAATAGACAATAATAAACCCCTTAGTCTCTTTAATACAGACTTTGAAAACACAGGTGACACTAAGTTCCCTACTTCTATGAAAGACAGCACCATCATTTCAGAGGAAGTAAGCAGGGTATTACCAAGGTAAGCACATTCATTCATTCAATACACATTTATTATTTACCAAATAAAGCTGTACAATATCTGTAATATAGTTATGCAGTTATAGAGTGAATGGGAGTAACCCTTTGCTATATCATCATGCATATCCCTCCCCAAAATCATGGATGTTCCCATCAACTCTGTCCTGGGCCCTTTCCTCTTCTCTTTTTATAGCATCTAAGTGACCACATTAACTCCTGTGGGTTGAATTGTCATCTCCATATAGCTGACTCCCAGATGTATGCATTCAATCCTAGTCTCTCTCTTGAGTTGTCGTCCCACATGGCTAACTGACTAGTAGACATTTCAAATCAGATGCCCAGCAGGAATCTCAAGTTCAATATGCCCAAAATAGAACTTACCCTCTTTCCTTCAAAATACGCCCCTCTCCTAGACATCTATATTTCTGTCAAGAATACCACCATTCTTCCAGTCAAACAAGTGTGCAACTTCAAAGTCATTTTTTATTCTTGACTCTCTCAGCATGACTTAGTCAATCAAATGCCACACCTTCTACACACTACCTTCACGTCTCCTGAATCTGTCCTATTTCTTTCACTCATATAGTTCACATCCTACTTCAATCTGAGGTCACCTGTCTATTCCAATATCCTTTTAACTGAATAATAATAGCATATATTTCATAGGGTTTTTATGAGATTCAAATTTTCTTACTCTAAAGATTCATTTCTGAAACAGGAAAGGTCAAAGAACTGACCTGATAGCTATGTGAAAGAGATGGTATAACTTTCTGCATTGTGTACCTGCTGTCAGGAAAATCTGTCTGGCAAAACCCAGCCTCTCTGAACTGTCACCTTATGCTTAAAAGGTGGAAAATAAGGATCTTCAAGCCAAGGTGAGAAAATATAACTGTAGATGTTTCTACCATTCCTAGACTTAGGGTTTTTGCTTTATCTGAAAAAGGTTAACTGCCTGAGCTAAAGGCATCAGTTGAAATTGAAGCTGGAAGCAACAGAGACTACATCTGTCATTGAGAAGAAAGCCAAGCTGAATGGAGGAACTAGTCCAGCAAAGTAATAGAGTAACAGTTTTCAGATCAACACACCCAGCTGAGATGTTGGCCCTTCCAAGGAGCTAGTCAAGCTAGCTGTGCAGAACATCCCACCTCAACAGGAGAGTCACCAATCCAAAAATAGATGCTATGTTCATCAGTGGATTTTGCAAGGACAGTCCCTGAGAGAGGTCCACATTTCTGGAGTTGTGAGTTCCCTAAGCCACATTTATTATCTTTTTATGTGCAATATAAGCCAGATGATGAAAAATTGGGGGTAAAGAGAGAGAGAAACACAGAGTACATCATAGGTGGATGGCACTATAATATAAGCTGCAGGTATATTAATATTACAAATATTATATTATTATATTACATTATTATATAATAATATTATAAATATAAGAAATGAAACTAATCCCTCTCTCATGGAACATAGGGGAAGACAATGCTTGAAGGTAAATTGGATGAGGGAGTTGAGGGTATGCCACAGAACTTTATAGAGTGATGAGTGACATGATGAAACCTACACTTTAGAAGAAAATCAATTGAATGATTTTCTTAAACTAACAAACCCAATTTGAACAGTTATAATAGTTAAGTAGGAGCAATCTGTCTTAGAAGATGGAAAAAGGTAAAATCAAGTGGAGTGAGAGGCAGGCCAAAGATGGTGAGGAAGAGAAAACATTGCAGTTGAGTTCTCTCTACAGTCCCCTCTAAAAGACTTTTTTAAAAACCCACCTCAGATTAGGAAATAAAAATGGCCACAGAGGAAACCAGGTCTGGGCTGTTCATATGCCTGGGATGCAACTTGACTTCCACTGCTTGATTTAGATGCTCAAAGTAAAACATCAGGAGACAGTAAAAAGTACTATCTGTTGCTCACCTATAGTAGAAAGAGTTTTTAGGAAACTTGTAGCTGATCAAAATATTTCAGACAAGGGAGGGATAGACTATGGATGATGCAACAACATCTACATATGAAATAGGAAACTCCGCTGATTATCAAGTTCAGACTTGCATGAAAAAACATGGCATAACCATGAATCATACAACCAGGTAGATTACCAAAGATTTCCTGACCTTTGTATGGATGAAAGAGAGCTGAGAGATTTCAATAGAAAAATTAATCGTTAACCCTGCACAGCTAAAATTGAACTTCTTGGAAGCTGTGATCCACAGAAACAACTTATTACTGAAGATCCATATTATGGAAATGGATCTGCCTTTGAGAGTAGTTTGTGAGGTGCTGCAAAGCATTTTTGGAACAATCTCATGAAGACTTATACTCCTTTATTGCTAAAGGACAGAAGTGTTTTTTATCGACTTAAAATAAGGTGTGTGTGTGTGTGTATATATACATATATATATATATATATATGTATATATATATATATATTAGTTGATTTGCAATTAAAGAGCAATAATGCACTGCATTTGGAGACTATCATTGTTTCTTCAATTTCTTTAATGTTCACATATGTTTTACTTTTAAAAAGTAAAGAAAATCAAGCATTACTTTTGCAGCAAGAATATTTTTTAAATCAATTACCATTGTCAAACTAGCTAAAACCGGTGATCTCTGCCTTAAATTTTAAAAATGCATTCACTATAATGCAGAACAAACCAAAATTTGTATGTGATAACTAGGAAACCTCAAAAACACAATCATTTATTAAGAATGTTTGATAGACTTTTACTTTAAGACAGCTCCATTTACGTCTAATTGGGATCTTTAACAGGTAATGAAAACATTTACCTTTATGTCAACAATAGAAACTAACAGAGGTCATTATAAAAAGGTAAAGAAAAGTGCAAGTTAGTGTTTCAGCAGTCACTTTATGATAATAACTTAATTAAGAACAAATATTCTTTTGATTCCTCTTTACCATCTTTTAATATTTGGCTGTCCATTAAAATAAATGTATCACCTTCCAATAATAACCATGATAAGAACACCTCATATCAGATTCTGGAGTGGCAGAGCACAAAGGTTGAGGGGAGACATTTTTCCAACCTAAAACAACGTAGGAGTTAAGAAGGAAAAGTCTGTCAAACTGAGGTGGGGATAAGCTCAGAACTCACACTGCAGCAACACTAGCTGTGGAACTTGGCAGTGATAGCAGCTTCTGAACTCTCAGCTTAGAAGTAGTAAGAGGATTGGAAAATTGTAGGAAAGAGATTATAAGAGATTGCTGTGCCAGCACTAGGGAAAGGAATATTATATCAGTGATCAGCTGTGACTAACTTAGTTATTCTCAGCAACACAGTGATCCAAGACAATTCAAAAGGACTCATGAAAAATTCTATCCACCTCCAGAGATTGAACAACTGAACTCTGACTGGATATTGAAACATACTTCTTTTCCTCATTTTTCTGGGTTTCTTTTTCAAGAG
This sequence comes from Potorous gilbertii, assembly GCA_028658325.1. Classification (NCBI taxonomy): domain Eukaryota; kingdom Metazoa; phylum Chordata; class Mammalia; order Diprotodontia; family Potoroidae; genus Potorous; species Potorous gilbertii. Next base: position 389,811,908 of record CM053770.1, on the reverse strand, counting down.
TAATATGTAAATATGTTTTTGCATGATTTACATGTACAATTGATATATTGCTCATCTTCTCAATTACTTGAGAGTCTGGAGGAAGAGAATTTGAAACTCAATATGTAAAAAAAAAATTTTAGAATAAATAAATACTTTTTTAAAGAATATAAGTACACAGGTTGGCCTTGGTAAGAAGAAAGGCCACATCTTTATCTGAGATTGTAGTGAAGAATGAAATAGCAGGGTTGAATTATGTGAGATGAGGAGGACAGGAAAGGGGGAACTCCCATCAACAGGTCCAAAATTTTTTTTTTGCTTAAGTGTGAGGAGAGGTCCTTAGTTGAAAGGGTAGAGAAAAAAAAACCTACAGGATGCTTGAGGAGAGAGAAGAAAGTTTGGACAAGTCACTATGGAGAGTTGAATAGTGAATTGATTGTGGAGGATTGCAATGATTACCTTTCTACTGTAAGGTCCTAATTCAGATTAAGCTCCTGGCCTGGTAACTTTGTACAGCCCTGACTCATTTAAGTCTAATTCACTTTTAAGTCATAACATCACCTTCCAGAAGCCACCGTCCTCTTTGAGAATGAGAATAGGATTTTTGGAAGAACTCAAGAAGGATTTAAAAGTCAAATTAGAGAAGTAGAAGAAAAACTGGCCAATGGTTTTAAAAACATGAAAAAAGAAATCATGGAAGAATTTGAAAGGGTAATTAGACAAATAAAAAAGGAAGCACAAAACTTAATTGGGAAAATTGGGAAAAAGAAAAGAAAATGCAAAATCTAACTGGTAAAAGTAACTCCTTAAAAGGAATAATTGGGCAAATGGAAAAGGAGATGCAGAAGTTAACTGAAGAAAGCAATCTATTAAAAATTAGAATTGGGCAAGTAGAAGCTAATGACTCCATAAGACATCAAGAATCAGTCAAACAGAATCTAAAGAATGAAAAAATAGAATAAAATGTATCTCACTGGAATAAACAACTGACCTGAAAAATAGATCAAGGAGAGAAAAATCTAAGAATTATTGGGTTATAAGAAAATCAGGATGAAAAAAAATTGCCTGGTAGGAGCCAAGATGGTGGAGTAGAAAGACACACATATGTTAGCTCCTAACCCACAGCCCATAAAATACCTGTAAAGAAGAGCTCCCAACAAATTCTGGAGCAGCAGAAGCCACAGAACAATAGAGTGGAGGAGATTTCTGTTCCAGAGAGCCCTGAAAAACCAACACCAAAGGTCTATCGCACACTGGACCCAGATCAGAGCCCACCCTTGCCTTGGCCACACGGCACTGAAGGGAGCAGATCTGAGCAGGCTTCAGGGACAGAATCTCCAGCAGCAGCGCAACTCCCACCACCCACAGGCGCCAAAGGTCAGTGAGAGAGGGTCTTTTCAGCTCGCCAAGAGGGGAGCGAGGTGTCTCCATGACTCAAGCCCCGTTGGGAGGCAGCAGCAGAGACAGCAGCAGACAGGGGCTCCCAAAGCAGGCAGGAGCTCAGATCCATTGTTGAAGGTCTCCACATAAACCCCGTGAGGGAACTGAGCCCATGTGGCAGCCCTGCCCCCCCACCTGAGCATCTGAACTTAATCTCACATTGAATAGCAGCCCTACCCCTGCTGAAATCCCTGAGGCTGGGAAGCAGCATTTGAATCTCAGCCCCCAAATTCTAGCTGGGTGGAACCAGAGGTGAGGTGGGTATGGAGAGGAAACTCAGAAGTCAAGTAACTGGCTGGGAAAATGCCCAGAAAAGGGGGGTGGGAATAAGACCATAGAAGGTTACTTTCTTGGGGAATGGGTGTCTCCCCTCATCCCTTTGGATGAGGAAGAACAAGGCATACTGTCAGTGGAAGTCAAAGGCCCACCTTCAAGAGGGGACTTAAACTTGGCTCAGGCAATAGAAGACCTTAAAAATCAAGTTAGCAGCTTATTAAAGGAGAACCAAAAAAAAAAACACTGAGGAAAATAGCAGCTTTAACAAGAGGCTAACTCAATCAGAAAAAAAGAGGTCAAAAAAGCCAACAAGGAGAAGGAGGTTTTAAAAAGTAGAATTAACCAAATAGAGGAGAAGTTTCAAAAGCTCTCTAAAGAAAATAATTCATTGAAAGAGAGAATTGAATCCCAGGAAAAAGAATGACTATGAGTTAAACCAAGAAGTTAGTAAACAAAACCCAAAATTTAAAAAAATAAAAGATGATGTGAAAGAACTCATTGGAAAAACAGCTGACCTGGAAAATAGATCCAGGAGAAATAATTTTTAAATTATTGGGCTACCTGAAAGCCATGATCAAAAAAAAGAGAATAGACACTATCTTCCATGAAATTATGAAGGAAAACTGCCCTGATGTTATAGAATCAGAGGGCAAAATGGATATTGAAAAAATTTATCATTCACCCCCGAAAGAAACCCGAACAGAGAAACTCCTAGGAATATTGTGGCCGAATTTCAGAGTTCCCAGATCAAGGAGAAAATATTGCAAGTAGCTAGAAAGAGTACTGTGGAAATACAATCATGATAACACAAGGATCTGGCAGTGTCAACCTTAAATGAATGAAGAGCTTGGAGTAGGATATTTTAGAAATCAAAAAAACTGGGATTGAAGCCAAGAATCACCTACCCAGCATATCTGAATATGATACTTCAAGGGAAAAAAATATTCAGTGATAGAGAAAAATTTGAAGATTTCCTGTTGAGGAAAAAACCAGATCTGTATTTAAAAATGTGACTTCCCAAGACAAGAATCAAGAGAAGCATGAAAAGGTAAACGGAAAAAAAAGAAAAAAGAAAAATCATAGAAGACTCTCTAAAGCTGAACTGTTTACATTACTACACGGAAAGAAAATATTTTTAACTCTTGAATCTTTTCTCAGTATTTGGGTAGTTGGAGAGATTGTACACACACACAAACACACACACACACATACACATAGATAAATAGAGAGTACAGGGTGTGTTATATCAGAAGAGATGAAATCAACATACACACAAAAATAAAATAAAATAAAAATTAAGGGGTGAAGAAGGAAAATTCAGGGAAGAGAAAGGGAGTAAAGAAATGTGGCAGGCTATAATCATAAAAGAGATAAGAAAAATCTTATTCAATAGAGGAGATAAGGGAGAAGGGGATGGGGGGAGGAATAAAGCTACTCTCCCCACATGTGGCTGAAGAAAGGAATAACATGCTCACTAAATTTGATATGAAAAATGTATATCACACCACAGGAAAGTAGGAGAGGGGACAACAAGTGGAGCAAAGGGAATGTTAGAAGGAAGGGAGGGCAAATGGGAGAAGGGAGTCACTAGAAACAAACACTTTCGAGAAGGAACAGGGTCAATTGTAGGGGGCAAAATAAGGGGGAAAGGGTAGGTCAGAGGGCAATATAATTAGTATTACACAACATGATTACTATGGAAGCCTTTTGCAAAACAACACGTTTAGTGTGTATTGAATTGCTTCCCTTCTTAACAGGGCTAGGGAGGGAGGGGGGAAGGAGAGAAGTTGGAATTCAAAGTTGTAGAAACTAATGTTTAGAATTTCTTTTTTTAATATAAATTTATTTATTTAACTTTTTACACTCATTTTCACAAAATTTGGTTTCCAAAATTTTCTCCGCATTTTTCCCCTCCCCCCACCCCAGTACACTGAGCATTCTAATTTCCTCTATCACCAATCTGCCTTCTCTTCTATCATCCCTCCCTTCTCTTGTCCCCATCTTCTCTTTTGTCCTGTAGGGCCAGATAACTTTCTACTCCCCATTACCTGTATTTCTTATTTCCTAGTAGCAAGAACAATACTCAACAGTTGTTCCTAAAACTTTGAGTTCCAACTTCTCCCCATCCCTCCCTCCCCACCCATTCCCTTTGGGAAGGCAGGCAATTCAATATAGGCCATATCTGTATAGTTTTGCAAATGACTTCCATACTTGTCGTGTTGGGGAAGACTAACTATATTTCCCTCCATCC
>CM053770.1:389767893-389807462 GCA_028658325.1 Potorous gilbertii | reverse complement strand
TCATTCTTTTGGTTTTGTTTTGTGATTTCTTGGTTTCTCAGAAAGTCATTAGCCTCCATCTGTTCCATTCTAATTTTGAGAGAGCTATTTTCTTCAGTGAGCTTTTGCACCTCTTTTTCCACTTGGCTAATTCTGCTTTTGAAAGCATTCTTCTCCTCATTGGCTTTTTGAACCTCTTTTGCCAATTGAGTTAGCCTATTTTTCAAGGTGTTATTTTCTTCAGCATTGTTTTGGGTCTCCTTTATTAAGGTATTGACCTGTTTTTCATGCTTTTATTGCATCTCTCTCCTTTCTTTTCCCAGTTTATCCACCACCTGTCTGACTTGATTTTCAAAATCCTTTTTGAGCTCTTCCATGGCCTGAGCCCATGGGATACCTATTTCAGATATCTATTTCAGATGTTTGGGATACAGACGCTTTGACCCCTATATCTTTACCTAATGGTAAGCATTGCTCTTCCTCGTCAGAGAGGAAGGTCGGAATCATTTGGTCCCTAAGAAAATAACCTTCTATGGTCTTATTTTTTTTTCCCTTTTCTGGGCATATTCCCAGCCAGTTACTTGACTTCTGAGAGTCCTATCCACCCCTGCCTAGATCCACCCAGCTAGTGCTTGGGGTCTGAGATTCAAATGCTGCTCCCCAGCCTCAGGGCTTTTGGTGGCAGGCCTGGCTGCTATTCAATGGGAGCTTAATTTCTGGTGCTCGGGTGGGGGCAGGGCCTCCTCCCAGGCTCAGTTCCCTCAGGGGGTTTAGACCTTTTGTAATGGAGCTGCTGCTGAGCTCCTGCCTGCTCTGGGAGCCTCTGGCCACCTGCTGCCTCTGCAGCTGCCTCTGCTGCTGCCTCCCGAGGGGGCTTGAGTCCCGGAGACACCCTTCTCCCCTCTCACCCTCAGCCTGTCCAGAAGTCTCTCTCACTGACCTGTGTGTCTGTGGGTGGAGGGACCTTCACGGTCACTGGAGATGCCATCCCTGAAGCCTGCTCAGATCTGCTCGCTCCTCTCAGTGCCACGCGGCCAGGGCAGGGGATGGCTCCGCTCCCGTCTGAGGTGCGATGGACCTTTGGAGTCAGTTTTTCAGGGCTCTCTGGAATGGAAATCTCCTTCACTGTGTTGTTGTGCAGCTTCTACTCTTCCAGAATTTGTTGGGAGTTCTTTTTAGAGGAAATCCATGGGCTGTGGGTTCGGCGCTAGCATAGGTGAGTCTTTCTACTCTGCCATCTTGGCTCAGCCCCTGACATTCTAATAGAAGAAAACACAGTGAAAAAGGAAGAAGGAGGAGGAAAAGGAAAGAGCAAAGTACCAGATGCAGAAGGTGTCTTGGGTAATGACATGATAAGGTGAAAACCAATCAGATCTGAAGGATCCAGGGTGGAGTTCAAGTTATTAGTGGGAAAAAGGTAAAAATGCAGGTACAGATAGAAGTTGTTTCATGTGGAACAGCCCACAAAGTAATGTGGAGGTACAGTCCGGTAGAATGTATCCAGAGTTTCAACTGCAAGTGAGAGATTAAAGATAGAAAGACCAATTAGGAGGGCTTTTTTGCCATAGAGCATGAAGGTGCTAATGACTACCTATGCTTGGGTTGTGCCAATGCAGACAGAGATAAAGGGAAAGATGGACACAAGAAAATCTGTGGTGGAATTATCAAGGCTTGATAACTGATTTGACCTGAGAGTTGAGGGAAAAGGAAAAATCCAAGAAAAAACTACAGTTCTGAATATGGCAGACTGAGGAATGGACCAACATTTCACACCATATACCAAGATATGGCTAAAATGGGTACATGATTTAGAGAAAAAGGATGATATTCTAAGTTAATTGGGGTAGCATAGGACATTTTAAGGGCAGTTAGGTGACTCAGTGAAGAGGAGAGAGCTGGTCCTAGAATCAGGAAGACCTTAATTCAAACCTTACTTAGTTACTTGCTGCGTGACCCTAGGCAAGTCACTTAACTCTATTTGCCTCAGTTTCTCCTCTGTAAATTGAGCTTGAGAGGGAAATGGCAAACCACTCCAGTAACTTTTGCCAAGAAAACCCCAAATGGGGTGACAGAGAATGGGACGCTACTGAAATAATTCAACAATAACAACAAGGAGTAGTTTGCCAGTCAGATTTATAAATAAAGGAAGAATTTATGACCAAACAAGAGATAGAGAGTTTCATGAGATGTAAAATGGATAATTCTGATTACATCAAATTAAAAAAGGTTTTGCACAAACAAAATCAATGTAACCAAGATGAGAAGGAAAACAGGAAATAGGGGGAAAATTTACAGTAAGTTTTTCTGATAAAAGCTTCATTTCTTAAATAGAGAGAGAGCTGAATCAACTTTATAAGAATACAAGTCATTTCCTAATTTATTAGTGGAAGAGGAATATGAACAGGCAGCTTTCAGAATAAGAAACCAAAGCTATCTGTAATCATATGAAAAATGCTCTAAATCACCATTGATTAGAGATATACAAATTAAAACAACTCTGAGGTACCCCCTCACATATATCAAATTAAATAATATGACAGAAAAGGAAAGTGACAAATGTTGAAGAGTGTGGGGGAAAATTGGGATTCCAAAGCCCCATTGGTGAAGTTAGCAAAAAAAAAAAAAGAACCATTCTGGAGAGCAATTTTGATCTATGACCAAAGTGTTATAAAACTGTGCATACCCTTTTATCCAGCAATACCATCACTGGATCAAAGGGATCAAAGGTAAAGGAACTATATGTATAAAAATAATTATAAAAGTTTTGGGGGGTTTTTGTGGTAGCAAAGAAGGGAAATTGAAGGGATGTCCATCTATTGGGGAATGGCTAAACAAGTTATCGTATGTGATTGTGATGGAATACCACTGTTCTGTAAGAAATGATGAGTACAATATTTTTATTAAATACTTAGGAAGACTTATATGAACTGATGCAAAGTGAAATGAACAAAACCAGAAGAACACTGTGCACAGTAATAGCAATAATATACATTGAACAACTAATAATTAACAACAGCTTTTCTCAGCAATACAATAATCCAAGACAATTCTGAAGAACTTATAGTGAAAAATGCTATTTGTCTCAGAGAAGGAACTGATGGAGTTGAAGTACAGATTGAAACATACATTTTTATTTTTTTATTCTTGTTTTTCTTATTTTGAGCTTTCTTTTGCAACATGGCTGATATGGAAAGGTTTTGCATGTCTACACATGTCTAATCTCTTTCAAATTGCTGCCTTCTCAAGAAGATAGTTGGGGAGGGAAGGAGGGAAAGAATATAGAACTCAATTTTTTTAATGAATATGAGTTATACATTTATTTGTAATTGAGAAAAATAAAAGAAAAATGAAAAGAAAGGAAGGAGGGAAGGAAGGAAGGAAGGAAGGAAGGAAGGAAGGAAGGAAGGAACTTTATACCCTGATATATTATAGACACCTCAAATAGACCTAAAACTGAACTTATCCTATTTCCTCTATGGTTGTTCTTATTGTCTACATTATTATGTCTATTTATGTTACCATCATTCACACATTTCCCAATATTTATAACCTTGTGGTCATATTTGACTTTTTCCTCTTCCACATCTCTAATTATTGGCCAGGGTCTGTCAATTCATTTCATTCATATATCATGCCTCTCCTGATTTTCATATTTGGTCCATCTTCCATCACCTTTTCTAGGCTTCCATTACCACCCACCTGAACTGGTCTTTCTTTTTTCTTCTTCCTTCTTTCTGTCCTTCATTTCTTCCTTTCTTCCTTCCTTTATTTTATTCTTCCCTTTTTCTTTCTTTCTCACTTCCTTTTTCTTTCCCTTTTCTTTCCTCCTTTCTTCTTTTCTTCCTTTTTTTTTTGTTTTATAAGCTTTTATTGTCTCTCTCCCACTGTACCCCAACTGAACTGTAATAAAAATGAAAAACTCCCATAACAAATATTCATAGTCCAGAAAAACAAATTTCTACATTGGCAACATTGCATTCTGTATTTTTAGTGCATCACCTCTCTGGCAGAAGTCTTATTTATCTGAGTGATTTTGGTAGCCCCCTAACTCATATTCATATCAGCACTATGTCTTTCATACTAATAACATGAGAATCTTATGTTTATAAGTCACCAAGTCACTTCACTCTTCAAAATGTTTAGTAGTTCCCTGTAGCCTACTGAATCAAATTAAAACTCCTTGGTCAGGGATTCAAGGACTTCACAGACTGGTACCACTACACCTTTATAGACTTATTTCATGTTATATCCCTCCACATGTTCTGTGCTCCAAGAAAAGTGTATTATTCTATGCCCCTATGATGATTGCTCTACCCTATTCTGTAGCAAGCAACTGGTCATTCCTTCAACTTAATCAGTTTTCCTTGGATTTGAGATGCTTTCAATGTTTTTCCCATCTCTCCACAATATTTCATTACTTACATATTATATTCTAGACAAACTGGATCAATATTCCCCAAAGTCACCTGGTCCTCTCAAGTTTCACCGCATTTGTGTTAATTACTCCTTGTTCTTGGAATATTCTCCTTCCATTTGTCTCTGGTGAAATCATTCTCTTTCTGTAAAACCCAATTTAATTGTGACATATTCCCTGAAACCTCCCCAATTTCTCCATGATGAAGGCATTATCTCTCACTTCATATTTCTTAGAACACTTTATTTAGACCCCATATTTTCTACAATGGAACATGTTTATCTTTGCACTTTTTACCATCCCCCCCTTTAGATTACAAGCTTTTTGAGAGAGTGTTCTACTTTTAACGTTTTCATATCTCCCATGTTCTACAACAGTGACTACACATCTCAGGTGATTACTAAATTATTGAATTGATGTTAAAGCTTTTGTTTATATCATAGTTCTTTTAAAAAATATTCTATAAAAAGTAATGTTAAAAAAGTAGAAAGGAAACGAAATAAGAGCAAAGTTTAGTACCAAATAAAGTGTTACTTAAATTGATGTCAAAAAGAGAGAAGTCAATAAACTTACCAAAAATAAAAATAGAAATAAAAGATAAATCTATAACAAAAGGCAAGAAAAGCAAGGAACTTATCAGAAACTATTGTACCCAATTACATGAGAATAATACTCAAAAATGGGAAGCAAAGAATCTAAATAACCCAGTTTCAAAAAGAGATTTAGCAAGTGAAATCCCAAAAGGCAGAGGAGGGAAGTGGTGAAGAATTGGATTCAGGTGACTTCATAAAAGAATTCCATCAAATATATAGAGAACAATTCCTACCCTGACTAAACTGTTCAGAAAACTATAGAAAAGAGCACCATATTAAGCTCCCTTTAAGGACAAATACTGTCCTTACACACAGAAAAAAAATCAAGCAAACTGCAAACCAATATTACTAATGAATATTGAGGCAAATATATTGACTAAAATATTAGCAATGAGGTTACTACAATATATGTTCACTATGGTGAAGTTGAATTTATAGCTGATATGCAAGAATAGTTAAGTAATAGAAATAAACTATTAATACATCATATCAATAACAACAAATCAAAAACAAAATGCTTTAAAATAACTCCATGATTAAGAAAAGCAAAAAAAAACCTAGATAAAATGCAGCATTCATTCTTATAAAAAAGAAGGAAGGAAGGAAGGAAGGAAAAAGACAGAGAAATTAAAATTAAAAATTAAAAGCATAAGGGGCAGAATAGAGACTGCAACACCATCGCACTTTCCCAACATTCTGTTCTAAACTTTGAAAGATGTATCAAATAAAATTTTCTTTCAGTGAGTGCAATAAACTTTATTGCGATGTGTTTATTCCAACTTAAGGTTTTATTTTGTAATGGAAAGGACAGAGGATGGGGAAGAGAGGATTTCCTAATCATTTCCTTCACAAACTCCATACTCTTTGGAAGTCAGCTGAAGCATAAAGAGAATGTCTGTGGGTCTCTGGGTCATTCTTTGAATCTTTTGAGGCTGTTGCTGTATATGTCTTATTTCCTGGCTCATTCAGTTATGAATGACAGTTTGGTTCTACTGTCTTGCTTTGTCACTCTTCATTCTTACCACATGAATTCACAGCAAAAACAACAAAAGATATGCAAAAGACAAGTGATGCAGTATTAATGAGACTGTTCTTGCAGCAATGTAAGGGGGAATTCACCACTAACCTGGCAACCGATTGAAAATGAATCATCTTCACTGTCCAAGGGCATAATGTATGTTTCATGTGCTACTCAAAGGTTATTTGTAATCTGGAAGGGGGAAGGGAAAAGAAATTTTAAAAAGAAACAGATTTCCTTCAAAAGGACTCTAAAATGAGGAAATCACCACTAAGAACATGGCTTAAAATGCATACATTTTGGGAAGATAGAAGCAAATTATGGAAGTCCTTGTCCCTCAGAAGGAACCTTAGAGGTCACCTAGTCCAACCCTCTCATTTTATAGAGGAAGAAACCGGGGCCCCAAGAGGTTCAATGATGTATACCAGGTCACAGAGAGAGTAAATGACTAAGTAGCTGTGTGACATAATGGATAAAATGGATAAAGATCAGGAAGACTAAGTCCAGATACAAGAATACAAGAATCAAGAGAAACATGAAAAGGTTAACAGGAAAGAGAAGTGTTAAGGAATTCATTAAAGTTGAACTGCTTACATTCCTACATGGAAAGATGTTATATGTAACTCAAGAAACCTTTTCCAGTATTAGAATAGTTATACACACACACACACACACACACACACACACACAAGAACATACACACACACACACACACACACACACGTGGGGGGGTATGTATGTGCATATTACATATGTGTAGGTATGTATATGTATATGGGTGTATGTTTGTGTGTATATATGTATATGTGTATATATATACATATATATATATATATATATATGTATATATATACACACATATATACATAGAGGACACATGGGGAGATGAATATGAAGGGAGAATACCTGAAAAAATAAAATAAAATTTACTGTTAAATGGAATGCACCTGGAGTAAGAGAAAGGGAGAGGTAGAATGTAGCAAATCATCTCACATAAAAGAGGGAGGAAAGAACTTTTACAATCGAGAGGAAGAGGGGGAGAAATGAAAGGAAATAATTGAGTCTTACTCTCACAGAATTTGGTTTAAGGAGGGAATAACACACAATCAATTGGATGTGGAAATCTATTTTACCCTGCAGGAAGGCAAGGGGGAAGGGGATAGAAGAGGGAAGATAATAGAAGGGACAGTAAATTGGGAAAGGGATACTCAGAAGCAAATACTATTGTGGAGGACAGATCAAGAGAGAGAATGGGCACAGGAAGATGTGGTTAGTCTTTCATAACATAACTATTGTGGAAGTGCTTTGCATTGTTACACACATATGACCTACATTGAATTATTTGTTTTCTCAGTGAGTGTAAGTGGGGAGGGAGGGAGAGGAAATGGAACTCAAAGCTTTACTAATGAATGTTAAAAATTGTTTTAGCATGCAACTGGAAATTAAGCTACACAGGCAATGGAGTCTAGAAATTTATTTTGCCCTACAGGAAAATAGAGGGGAAGGGGGACGGAAGAAAGATGGGTAATAGAAGGGAGAACACACTAGAGGAAGGGGTGGTTGGGGTGCATGCTGTCCTGGGGTGGGGGGGCAGGGAGAGATGGGGAGAAAATTTTGAATTCAAATTTTTGTGGAAGTGAATACTAAGAACTGAAAAATTATATATATGCATATATATATATATTTATATATATGCATATATATGTAATAACAACAAAAATAGCAAAGCAAAAACAACAGAAAAACAAAAGAAAAGAACCAGTTCTATTTCTCTTTGGAACCAGCCTTGACCATTTGACTTATTTCTGAGATATTATAAGCATGAAAGAGTTTGGTAGTGTGAAAGCACGGAGTAATTTATATAACTGAGAATAATCCTTATCCAAAATAGCAACAGTCCTGTCTTGTAGTTCCTCCCTTGACAGTAGAGAAGCCCTAAATCAAAAAATATTTAAAATTTTGCAAGTGATAAATATTATTTAACAATCTCTATATCATCTTTAAAATTTAAACTGGCACAGAAATGATTAGAGATAGAAGAATTCTGCTTTCACGTATTTGTAAGAGCAAAACAAAGCTATTTTACCACATTTTATATTAAGAACTTCTTATCTGGAACAGATTCCAGTACTAGAGAATGACATGTTATCCTTTGAAAGACTTAATAACTGTTCAACAAAATAACCAACCAATCTTACTTCCAGAGAACTGATAATGAAGATGCCTGCTGCTCATCTTCTGAAAGAGAGAGACATGAGACTAAATATGCAGAATGAGACATAGTAAGGACATGACCAATGAGTCAATTTGTCTTGACTATGTATATTCATTACAGGGATTTTTTTCTTCTCCTTTTGCAGTAGAGGAGGGAGATGTGAAGGAGAAAAGACAAATATGCATTAATTGAAAAGAATAAAGTTTAATCACAAACTAAAGAATGATAATAGTTTGCATTTACAGAGCACTTTAAAGTTGACAAAGAATTTTACAAATATTACATATCTTATTTGATCCTCACAACCACCTTGAGACATAGTATCCCCGATTTTACAGATAAGGAAACTGAAATATACAGAGGTTATGTAACTTACCCAGTGTCACACAGCTAGTTTAGTGTCAAAGGGTCTATCTGTACTCAGCTCTTCCAGGTCCAACATTCTATCTACTTCATCACCTAACTGCCTCTTAAAAAATAAAATCATGATAGAAACATGCTAATGGAAGTTGTTCCCCTCAGAATTCAAAAGCCCAAGATAAATTAAGGAAATAGAAAATATTAAATGGGCACCTGTAGCATCCAAGATGCTTTGTTAAATCCAGGAAATCAAATTGAACTCAGATTGCTCATATAGCATTTTCATGAGCTACTAAATCTCTTATTCATTTGCCTCCCACTATGTAAATTCATTTCAGCTTTCAGGGTCAGAGGTCCTCCCAAGAGCAAAGGAAGTGTATGATGGATTTCTTCGTTAGCATTCTTGAACAGTAAAATCATAGAATGACATAATTCAAAAGAACCTTAGGGAAAATCTAGCTAAGCCTTTCATTTTACAAATTACAAAGCTAGTAACTAGAGATATTATAACTTAACAAAATCACGTGCTAGCAATAGAACAAAGAAACCTAGAATGCAGACCTTCCAACTCCAAATCCAGCCTTATTTCCATTATACCACAATACTGAACTATCCACTTGTCTAAACTCCAGAATAGAAGAAAGAATGAGTATAGGAAAAAGTATGTGAAAAATGGAACATCAGAAATATATTGTCTCCTAAATCCAATCAAGTTTCCTTCTAACTTAATAATTACTATGTTTACGCTTACATATTAGAGGAAAATTCACCCTTTGAAAATTGAGGTCATTCATTTTTAAACAGGAACTGCTTCCCCTTGCTCCTGGGTTAATTGTTACACTTTTCTTTATAGAACGGCTGTCCACCAAGAAATATTCAGGAAATTCCAGGCAAGCCCTGAATGATGATGTGTTTCAAGAAGACAAATGATAGATGGGAAACATGCCCATTTAGGAGGGTGTGAAATCTCAGGGAAGATGAATAAATATGTTGCTTATCCCATCAATTTCCTTCTTTCAAGACATCTCTATTAAAATGTAGGATCAAAGCAGTGAAATATTGGGTAAGGAGTAATGGGATGTGGACAATGATATAAATCTAAGGACATTAAAATCTTAGACGTACAAATAGGAAGGGAAAAAGCATATCTTAGCATGGCTGAGGTCTAATATTGCAAATTTCTATCAACAAAATGTGTATCTGTACTCTCCTTTTTATAAAGATGTATAGGTATGGAAAAACCCTAACCTCTTAGCTTTATTCCCCTTAATCACAAATAATTAAATTCAATAAGTATTTATAAAATGATATCCTAGGATCTTGCAGAAGGAAAAAAGTACTATAATTTTTACCTGCAGAACTTGAAAGTGGTCAACATTCGAGAAAATCTAAGGGAAAGAGAAAATTCACTAACATCATTATTCTACTCTTGTACTTTTCACCAAAAATTACCCTAACACTGTCTTAAAAATAAGAAAATTATTATAAACCTTTTATGGAAAGCATGACAAAGGAGTCAGTATTTTCTGAGGATTACGAGTACCGCTATTGTTTTTGGGGAAATATTGTTTTGTTTTTAGATGAAACATCTTTATACTACTTCTTGGGCTCATGGCTTCTATGAAGAAACCAGTGCTAAGTTATGACTATGTAAGGACAGATAATTTAAGTCAATTCAAATTTATTTTAAATGACAAACATGTAACATGTTGGTATGATGTAACAGTTCTCCACCTCAAGAAGCTTAAGTTTTAATAAGAGGGAACAGAACATGTACACAGATAGATATGATACAAGGAAAAGTGTCATCAGGACAAAAAACAGGGAGTTCTTGATAAAGTACCATTAAGTATGAGGTAAGAAAAACAAATGTTAGCAGTATCACTGTTAGGAAGTTAGGAATGAATTCTATTCCTGAAGATCAATTGTTTTTTATTGACTTCCCAACACACCACAGTACAATTCAAAGACCACTGGATTTGGAATCAGAGGAAGTACTTTTCCTATGTGACCTTGGGTGAATCATTTAACTTTTCTAGACCTTGTTTTCCTTATCTGTAAAAGAAGGGGGTTGAACTAAGTAACCCCTACACTCCCTTCCAACTCTACATCTGTACAAAGTACAAATTATTTAACACAGAGAAGATTCCAGAGAAATCATGAGTTTTGTGTGTACAAATGATGGCTGTGCAGAGAATGAGTTATTGATTCTCTCTATACATAAAACTGGATAAGAAAAAAAGAAGTTGTTATAACCTGCCAAAATATATTGTTATTTTTTTATAATGAATAGGCAAGGAAGGATATTGAAATCTATTCATTTATTCTTATAGTTTTCAGAAATGTTCTTTTTTTTCTTATTCACTCAATCTGTATAGTGCCTTTCAAAAATCTCTGGTTCCTATCCTCAGTTGTCTTTTTTTAATTTATTTTATTCTGAACTTAAGAAATAAAACAAGAAAGTCCATAATATAGTGGAGAAAAAAAAGATATTAGTACATGAAACTGCCAATCTGTTATATATAATTTCCTATTCCTTTTAAATATATAATAAAGTTATCGTGTAACTTTCTTTTTTTTTCTTTTTCCTTCCCTTTTTTGTGTGTGTATCATTCTTGACCAGCTATGTTAAGAAGCAGAAGTGCCTACATTTCATTGATAGTCAGAAACTGTAGTCAGCGAAAGATTAAGAAGTGCTGAGCAAGCAAAAAGTAAATGAATAACTAGACAAACAGATGAAAAAAGAAAAAAAGAAAATTAATTGAACTCTTTGAAATGAGTAGTAAAAATCAATGAAGTGAAAATGGTTTACTCTGAAAAATGAATGAGGTAAAAATGCCCCATTTTGTCCTTAGGGAATTGTTTTTGCATTGTCAGCCCAAACTATCACCTTAGAGATACCCTGAGAACCATCCAAGCACGATACGATTTTCCAATCATTTGGCCTAAGAATGAATTGTCTTCCTCTGTTCCCTCAGGGAGGCACTTTGGCACAGAGAAGACAGCACTGTACTAGTGGGTTCAAGAGTTCCCAGAGTTCAAAGAAGCGTCTAGTCGAGTTCTAGTCCAGAACCTGTCGCTTGGTAGCTAAAGGAACGTAGGCTTTCATTTACCATCTCTTGAACTTGGGTTTCACATATGTCAAATGAGAAGAGTGACCTAAATGATCTCTACTCAATAGTTCTATGAATCCATATGTTTACATTCTAGATCATTAACATGTAACTTCCCTATTCAACCGACTCTAAAAGCTTTCTATTAGCTCTAGGATAAAGGATAAATTCCTTTGTTTAGCTTTTAAAACTCTTCAAAACCTGCCCCAAAAATGTCTTTCTAGGGTCAATGGACATGAATCTCCCTCCCACGTGTGGCCTTCTAGGGCCTTGGGGGCAGCCTTTGGACTGAGTCCAAACAAATCCTTTTATTGAGGTGATTTATTCTGTGAAGTCTGGATTCAGTCAAAGGGCCACACTTGAGGATCTAGAGGGCCACATGTGACCTCAAAGCCACAGGTTCCCTACCCTGTGAGCTTAATAAATACTTGTTGACTGACTGACTTCGCTCTATATAATTCGTCTCTTCTTTCAAGATGACATTCAACCACCTTCTACATAAAGGCTTTTCTATCCTTTCCCTTGTTCCCCTTCTACCAATTGCTAGTATTTCCTCTTGAGCCATCTTGTATTAAACTACTTTATCTTCATTTTATTTATTCTCCTCATATTTATTCTTTATATATGTTCTTATCTCTCCCATGAAAATGTAAGCTCCTGAGAAGTAGGAATTGTTCCAGATTCTGCATCCACAGCACTTAACGATGTGCCTGACATATCATAAATATTTAATGAATGCTTTTTGGTTGATTGAATTTGGGCAAGTCATTAACTTTCGGTCCTCATTTATCTCATCT
Organism: Potorous gilbertii; assembly: GCA_028658325.1. Taxonomy (NCBI): domain Eukaryota; kingdom Metazoa; phylum Chordata; class Mammalia; order Diprotodontia; family Potoroidae; genus Potorous; species Potorous gilbertii. Next base: position 389,794,973 of record CM053770.1, on the reverse strand, counting down.
ATAAAATGGAAATTACGGTAGCATAAGATCTGGATTTCAGGAGCGGCTACAGTCTCATTTCCATCTAGTATCTGCTTGCCTCATGAAACACCTTCTCTTCCAGCTAAGCCAGGATCTAGCTGGCATCTCTCCTAGACTATCTTAAAAAGAAAAAGTATGATTGATAACTATCGTTGCTCTGTTATGTAGGTATTATGTTACATTTTGTCGTTTTATGCTGTATATTATACTGTATTATATCATATATTATATTATGTATTTTATATGTTTTTGTGTGTGTGTGTGTGTGTGTGTGTGTGTAATAGTGCCATCATTGCAGATATATCTCCCTCCTTCAACCCTATACCTACTGAGCTGCCTTTCTCTTGTAATTTTAAGTCACCTCGCATTCCACTCTCAAGGTCCCCCATCCCTCTATTGAAAGAAGGAAGGTTAATTTTCCCATGAATACTCTGTCTCTTATAATCTCTCCATCATTACCATTATTCAGAGCTAAACTCTTTTTAGTGACCTTTTTGTCAGCATAACTGTAGTTAAGCCCCTCCCCTTTCCACTAACATGGTGTTGATGTGGCCTTATCCAGAATCTTTAGCTGAGTAGCTTTGCCTTGCCTATATACCCTTGCCTGGGTTTCTGGATTTTTATGGATCCCAGAAAATAGAAGAAGACTATCCCTGGACTTACATTAACCTTTTCATCAAGTATGGAAGTTCCACTCCCTCACAGTTGCCTTTCTTTTCTCTTGCAAGATTAGGAAAGTTCAATGTTCTTAACCTGGAAATCAAGATGAAGGGCTCGGGGTGAGTTACTCCTATGAGGGTAAAGGATAGGGGCCACCACAGTCAAAGCTCAACACGCAAGTCTACCAACTTTGTTATTGGACACATATCCCACAGGCCCACTGAGTGGCTGGGAGCTATGGACAGCTTGACCCTTCATTGTTTTTTCAGGAGCCTTCACATTGTTTAGAAGCATATCCTGCTTTCCCTCTGTGTTGCAATTCTAATTATTAGAAACTCATTTCTTTTCTTGTTTTGAGGTCATAAGGTGAGGAAGTTATGTTGAAAACCATCTATGTTACTATCTTGTTATATTTTTATTGCTGGCATTTTACCTAATTGCCTGGATTCCCTACAACCAGGACCCCTACAGAGGAAAAGAGTTAGGGTTTTTTCTTCTTTCCTCTTGCCTTCCCAGAGTGTTCAACCAGATAAGAGTTCTCCAATGTCCTTGATTGTTTGATTTATTACAAACACTGCAGGGATAGGGAGGAGGCATACAAAGAAATATACAATACCTGTAAAAAGGGCATAAAAAATATACAATTTTCAAGGTTGTTATGGTTTCATCCTGGTTCCATAACCAATTACAGAGCATACACTCTACTCATCCTGTCTCTTCTGCCAGGTCCAATATTTGATATAAAGGATTTAGATGGAAAGACTATATCTCAGCCTTCCTAAATCTAGTTTTCCCAATATTCCATCATATGAATGAAAAGGTTGGGTCGAAGTCTGTAAGTTCTTAACCTGGGGTCCTGGAACTTTAAAAAAAAGAATTTTAATACTGCATTTCATTATAATTTGTGTCCTTTGTAATACAATGTATTTTATTTTATGCACTAAAAACATTACTCTGGGAAAGGAACAGAAGCTTCACCAGAATAGCAAAAGGGTCCATGACATCAAAATGATTAAGAACCCCTGTACTAGAATCTTCAAAACTTGTGCTAGAATCTTCAAAACTTTGTCAATCACATGAATTCACCCTGTAACTTGCATGTGCTGAATTTTTTACCCTACTTCACCTTCCAGTCTAAAGGCAAAAAAGATTTTTCCCTGTCTTGATCTCAGTCATTCCCCTCCTCAGCATTTCCCCTTGGTCACCTACTCCTAATCTGAAGACCTTGGACCCTGAAAATTTGCTGTTTCTCAGTTGCTTCCTATTTTCTATTGTCACTTTCGATTTCCTGAAACAAATTCTATCCACAGGAACTTCCTGGTTACCTCAGCCCTAGATGGTGAAATCATCTCTTTCACCTATGCTCTCTACTCATGTCTTGGGCTCCACAGTCTGGCACACCACAAAGATCATTGGCTGTCCCAGACTAAACATCTTGCTCATTTTGAATGTCCATTCCTTTATGGTTCCACCCTTATTTTCTTTTTCCTTTCTTGCCAGCCATCTTTATTTTTTCAGATCAGCCCTGAAAATTGTGGAAAGACTGAACACTTGTATCAGTGCAAAAGAAGGATAGTGTGAGTTTGCATGTGACATTAAGGACTAAAAACTTAAAAACTCATCAGACTGAACTGGCCTCATGGGGTGGAACTTGTTTTCCTGACAAGGAAAAGGGCACAAAGGAATCAAGTGATTGCTATAACACAGATCAGATCACAATACAATAGACTGAGTCACCAGGGGAACCGACATCTCCTTTATGACTTAGGCCTAGTGCTGCTTCATAAAGTTGATCAGCCCATTGGTGGAGGCATCATGACAGGTCACAGATTTATCAGAGTCCAACTCAGGCTTAATTTTCTTGGCCAGTTGCTTCCCTAGTTCCACTCCCCACCAATCAGACAACACCCTGAACAAAAGTCTTGTGCTCATACATGGCAATCAAGGCTCTAAGAATGAAAGAAATGAGCTTTGTGAAGACAATTTTCCTCAAAGACCTTATGAGGCAGCAGCTTCTTCATGGCATTGCCACTCTTGTCTGCAGCCTCCTGATCATTGCATACTTTCTCTGCTGTCTTCCCTTTTATCAGGGCCTCAATCTGAGTTAGGAAGTTGGCTAGAAGAATCTTGTTAGGGAGACCATGCTGGACTGGAGTCTGTATCTGAACAGGGCAAACAAAGTTCCAAGAAACCATGTGGGTGCCCTGGCAAATAACCTGGTAGAAAGCATGTTAGCCATTGATCCCTGGCTCTCCTCATACAATGAGGGTTGTACTGTACAGTCAACCCAGGCACCTGACTTAATGATGTACTTCCCATTAGACTCCATATCACCCTTTTGGAAGTAGGCAGCAAAGAAGGCATATACTGGTGACAGGGAAGCAAGATCTGAATCTTCCATCCAAAACAGTTAATGTACCAGATGCCTAGCATGGCAAAAGCACATTCTTGTCCAGTGGGGTGGTGAGGAAGTGATTGTCTATCCAGTGAGCCCCTGACAACAGCCATTCAAAGTTATCAAAACCAACATGCAGAGTGTTGGAGAGTCCAAAAGCTGACCACAACAAGTAAAGTCCACCAACACAGTCCCTGAATTCAAACATATTTTGATGTTGATTCCAAGCTCTTGAATTTTTGGTGCATTGGTAGCCAATGCCACAAAGTGCTTTACCCCAGCTAAAGGATCCTTTGCTGTCTGAAGGAAAAACTCCTTGGCAGTCTTTGCATTGGTGATGGTCTCCTGGGTGATGAATGTCTTTCAGGTAATGATGAAGAAGGAAGATTCCTGGTTGAGTACAGCAAGGGTCTTGGCAATATGGTACTATCGATATTAGAGACAAACCAGCCATGAGGACCTTCTTTGGGGTCCAGGGCTTCTGTCCCCACCTGTCACCAAGTCAGAACCTTCAATGCCAATGTTGATCACATCCATAATCATCTTCTCAGTGTATCCTTTCCAGTCTCCACCATGAGCACACTGACAGAATGCCTTCATTTTCTCCAGCATTTTGTTCGCCTCTGGTACCACATCCCTGCTATTCATTACTATAGGTATGTTGGAGAGATTTCACAATGCCTCATTGGCTGCTCCTTGGTGAAATTGATCTTCTTCCCCTTAAGCATTTGTTCCCAAGTATCTTGCACCCCTTGAGACTTAGCCAGCTCAATAAGCATCTTCATTACATCTTCTGTGATGAAGTTCTTGGAATAATCCACAAGGGTGTGTCTATTTTTGGTGTTGAAATTTGGGCTAACGTGGTTGAAGTGGTCCTAGTTTACTTCAAATTTGGGCCTATGTTTGCAATACCATTGGATTAGGTTTATGAAAGTTCAGGTCCTGACATGACAGGGATACAGACTGCCCAGAAAGATATGGTGTGAAACTGAAACACCTGAAACTTTGCAAAATCTCCACCTTCATTTTTTAAGGTTTAGGCATGTCCAAGAGCCATTGAGAAATGATCACCTTTCCTTATCCATGCTACTGACACTAATCATTGTATGAGGAAACTAAGTATCAGATTGGACTTGGAAGCAGGATGATTTCATTTCAATTCTTACCTCAGACTAGCTGTTTGATCCTGGGCAAATCATTTAAATTCAGCTTCTTCATCTGTAAAATGAGAAAATATCTTCTAGCTCTAAATCTATGATGCTCTTTCTTTTATCCTAAAATGTTTTTAAATTTCCTGTAACAACAGTATCAATATATGTTCTTTTTCCCTACTAACCTTACCTGCCTGAAGAAAGAGGCTGGACCAAATGACCCCTAAGGTTCTTTCCATTTCTAAGATCTCTTATCTTATGATCACATCCTGTATCAATTCAGCATTTTTAGCATATTTAACATCTTTACCTAGGAATACAATAAGATTAAATTCCATATTTAAGTACTTAAACCTGTTTCTGTGTTCAGTTGTTCAACCAAATAAGTATTTTTCTGGTTTTCTGAATTTTTTACTTTTTATGGTTTCTATGATAATTCATTTATCCCTGTATAATGCTCTCCATCTTTGTCTTTTCCAGTATCCTTTTAAAAACATGTATTTCCACCTCATATTCCAGCAGATTGGCCAATACTATGGAGAAAGAAAATGATAAATGTTGGAGGAAATGTGGGAAAATTTGGGCACTGTTGGTGGAATTGTGAACTGATCCAACCATTCTGAAACTAATTTGAAACTATGCCCAAAGAGCTATACAATTGTGCATAGACTTCGATCCAGAAATACCACCACTATATCTATATTCCAAAGAGATAAAAGAGGGGTGAATTTATTTTTACAAGGGTATTTTAGCAGCTTTTTTGTGGTGGCAAAAAAATTAAAAATTGAGGGGCTGCTCATCATTTGGAGAATGACTGAACAACTGATTATGATGGAATCCTATTTTGCTATGAGAAACGAGAAGCAGGATGATTTCCCAAACTCCTAGAAAGATTTATATAAACTGATGCAGCGTGAAGTGAGCAGAACCAGGAGAACATTGTACATAGTAACAGCACTATTGTACAATGAATAACTATGAACAGCTTAGCTATTCTCAGCAATACAATGATCTAAGAAAATCCCAAAGGACTCCACCTCCAGAGAAAGAACTAATGGTGCCTGAATAGCATACCATTTTTCATTTTCTCTCCTCTTTTCTTTTTTTGGTTTCAGTTTTCTTCCATAATGACTAATATGGAAATATATTTTACATGATTGCACATAGCAGATCATGCAACCTATATTAGGTTGCTTACCATCTCGGGGAAGGGAGTGGAGAGGGAGAATGGAGAGGACTTAGAACTCAATGTGTTTTAAATGCACCCTAAAAATTGTTTTTACATGTAATTTTGGAAAATAAAATTATTAAAAATGAAAGATGAAATGTGTTATTTGAGACATAGTATACAAGGTATTTAAGTTTACCTAGAAGCACAATTCTTTTAGTCACTAGGCACTATCTTTAGACCCACTTAAGAGAGAAGAGTGTCTCGACTTTGTCTTTAGGAAATGACATCAGGTTTTAAAAGGACCATAGACTTAGAGTTGAAAAAGATATTAAGGCCATCTACTTCAATTCCCTCGTTTTACATCTGAAGCTAAAGGAGGTCAAGTAACTTGTCTAAGGTCACACAGGTAAGAAGAACCAGAAGCAGAACTTTAACCCAGGTCTGGATATTCCAGTACCAGGGCTCTTTTCACTGTACCCAAAGATCTTCCCTGAGAACATACCTACAGTCTTGATAATAAAATACTGGGCACTAAACTTCTCTTAGATGTTCTCCAGGCAAAGGAAGCAGGGCAATTATGTAGTAAAATCACTCAATAAAATCATTTTATCTCTTTACTTGTTCATTTACATTGCCCAATGAAACAAACATTGCCTTGTTATTTTCCAATAGTCATTCATCAGATTGATATATCCTTATTTCTGGAAATTGTAGTTATTTCTATGTAATGACCTCAATGTCACATAATTTTCCATTAAAAATAAACAATTATGAAAAGAGTCAGTTGTCATCTCCTCTGGATGGTATAGAGTAGCCTTGTCTGAAAACAATTTGAATAGGAGGAGCTTTAAATTCCCAATAGCCTTCCCATTTCCTGTCCCTTAGATACTTAAATACCCATATAGATCTGTTATTTTGTCAGTAAGAGTGTTTTCAACAATCACACAAATCTCATCCCATCACAACCTGCTCATTTTGTGATGAGTTCAAAACAGAAGGTCTATTTAACATGCTGAGAGACTTCATTGTCCTTTCCTGACATCTTGAAGGTACCAGTTAACCATTTTGACTGCCCACCTACTATTCTTCCTTCTTGCCATGTGGCCACCCCATCTTTTTCTATTATTTATTTCCCTGGTAACATCTTTCACTCCAATTCTTCTTCAAAGTTCCTTATTTATTATGTGTCACAGTCTCCTCCTGCCTACCATAAACTTTTCCATTGTCCACTTTGTGGTACTCATTTTTAATTCCTAGATTATCCCTGCTCTGGAAATTTTCACTGGTCATTTTTCCATGCCTGTAATTTCCTCCCTTCTCCTCTTCACCTCCTGACTTCCTTCAAATCCTACCTAAAATCCTATCTTGTCCAAGGAGCCTCTTCTAATCCCCCTAAATACTCCTACCTTTCTTCTATTGATTATCTCTAATTTAATCTATGTATAATAGGTTGCATATGCATGCACATATACACGCACACTCATATGACTGGTGCAATAGTACTGGATGCCCTGCCCCTAGCATTATGGGAGATCAAGGTAAGGTACTTCTTCTTGATCAGGGTAAAAGAAGTGGATCAAAGAACCTATCCTCAATTTTATTTTTATAGAAAGACCTTGATTCCAAGAGTAACCCAAAAAGACAGCCTACAATGTGATACATGAGACACAGGTCAAAGCTTTTTGACTTGTCATCTTTCATTCCCTGGAGAGGGAGATCACCATAGGATTGTTGTGAGGTAAACACTTTTTAATCCTTAAAGTACTGTATAAACTTGAGTTATTCACAAAACTCAATTCTCTGAGCAAAGGAAAATAAGAAAAACAGTCGAAAGAATATTCAGAGTGTGATACACAAAGAAGCACCAAGATGAGCCACATGAATTATCTTCTTATGGAGGCCCAGGTGGTTGCATGGCCAAGGATGATTGCCCATCTTGTGGATCACACAAGTCAGTTTTATCTGCATTGATCCAGGTGGTAGACAATAGAGATACATAATTCTGTCTGCTATCTTATAGGGAGATCATTTATTTTTGGGTATCAATGAAATCACCATCTTGGTCATTTCACAATATTAACCCAAAACAGAGTGGTTGGGAAGTAATGGACCAACATCAGCCCTGTGTACTAAGCAAGGATTGGGAGCAAGAGTTGATTTCTTCCCTGAGTCATGTGAGATAGTGGTTGTTCCTCCTCCATCCTTCTCAGGGAGAGGGGTAGAGAATGATCCTCAGAAAGGCGATATTATCTGTTTAACAGGAAGAATTAGATGTCATCCCACTCCAATGTCCTCCCATATCCAAAGTTAAAGGGTATGTTTATAATGTGCAAGTCATAGACAGTATAAAGGAGATTCCCCCCAGAGTGCCACTAGAGCATAAGTACTTAGAAGCTGAAGTGAGTGGAAGCTGATGGTCCTAGCTGTTTCATTGGAGTTTTCAGGCCATACACAGGATTCTATATTTAGAACTGAAAAGGACCTTAAAAGTCATCCAGTCTAATTCTTTCACTTTACAGATGAGAAAGCTGAGGCCCAAAGAGCCTAAAAGATTTGGTCTAGATTACATAGGTACATAGCAGACATTATATTTGAGTCTATATTCAAATAACAAATCTACTGCTCTCTCCACTATGCCACCACATTGCTCTAACGACATTCAGCTTTTTCATCGAGGTGAGAGGCAGTCATATTGGGGGAGAAGGGAGAAGGGTCATAGATTACACGTGTTAGTCAAAGCTCATAATATTTTATAGTCCTTACACAGTTTGCACTAGAATTGGGAGAGTAACTGATAGTGTTTCAAATTCATCATAAGGCAGAGAATCCCAAACTTATTTGACCTACCACCCCTTAAAAAAAATTACTCAATGCTCACCTAAAATTCTACTTTCTTTAACCCTTTAAAGTTTTTTTGGAAATTTGCATCATTTCAAAAATATTTTTAAATGACACATCTTAAAATTAATAATTTACTGTATATTTGTGGCTTTTTCCTGCATTGAAATTTTGATGACACAATATTACATCTTGTAAACATATAGTATTATATTATAAACCAGCCATTATATGCGTGTATTCCTGCCGATACATACTGGACTTCCCAACAATTCTCACTTGTCAACACTTCCTTGGTAAAACCTGTTGGCAGACTTGACCACTGATTAGTTATAATTTACGTTTTTGTATGTTTATTTAGAAAATAATATAATCACTACAACTTTAACTCTGTTACACAACAGATGAAAGATGTACAAATGGTTTTTCAAAATTTTCTTATCTTCTCTCCTTTCCTTATGCTTCCATAGCCCCTTTATTTTTATTTAATGTCCCTCCATTGCTCCTGAGGCTACTACCACCCAGTGGATCATTCCAGCTCCCCCTGGGGACAGCACTGCCCTCTTTTAGAAACTATATGACCTAAGGCTGCCTATCTGATCTAAACTGTCTAAGCCCACTCCTTAGAAGAAGGGTCCCTGACAGTGTGCCTCAAGAATGTGATATTATCTAATTGTTCCAAGTTCACTACTGCTTAACCATTCTCAAAAAGAGAAACCTGGTCTTGGGCACTGGGACTTTGTAATACTTTATTCTCATATTATCATATTCTAATTTGCATTATATTTATTCATGAACATACATCTCTTAATAACCTCCTCATAAGCTCCTTAAGAATTGAGACTATTTCTTATCATATCCTCCCTAGTGCCTCTCACAGTGTACTGCACAGAATATTTTCTTCATCTATATTTGGCAAATGAATGGATCAAACTCAGTAAAACTTCTAAGCAGATTTTCTCTCTCAGTTCTGTCCCAGTGGTTGTATTTTCCCAAGGCACTTCTATTTAAATGAAAAGCATGGGTAGCCTAGAACACATGCTTTTTATGATTAATACAAGTGCCATTCCTTTTCACTATAATTTACTAAGTAGATATTGACAAAACAGCTGGGTTTTCCTAGACAATGGAAATCTGCACACTGCCCCTAACAAAACTGCTTATTAATCTGTCTTGCACAATTGGACCAGGGAAAAGATGCTTCTTCAAGCATTTGGTATTACTAGTTCCTAGAAAATAGCATCCACTGATAAAATGAACATGATAGTAGGATGTCTAACAGTGAAGTAAATATCAACTTTGGATATGAAAGATAGATGATAAGTGAAATTGATATGATTTTCAACAGCAGAAGAAAATATGATAGGCATGTTTATGGAAATTTGACTGCTATAATAATAATTTCTGAGATTCTTTGGGCATGATTTTGACTCACTGTGTGGAATTTAGCAGCTCTTTCCATCAGAGCTAATGCCAGATGCCATACCAAGCACAATAAATAAAACAGAGAATGGGTCCCCTAAGCTGATTTTCTGATCTAGTCACAGTCACTTTTCAATTTCTGCTTGCTTAGATATACAAGAATCACAATTTATGCTTGAGAGCCTATTTTAATTAAAACCCCGTGATTGAAAGATGTTGGATTGTTATCTAAATATAAGGGGATTCAGTTATTTACCGTATGAATTTTAACCAACACTGTGGGTCTGGTATAGTGATGACATTTAATGAATTATAATACAGCATTCTAGATATTTAGAATATGAAACATTTCTAAGTCACATAATGAAGTCAAACTGAAAACAATATCTGCATTTTAAAAAGTCAAAAAGACATTAAATAATTCTTTCCCTTAGAAGCATAGACTGACTCATAAGTCTTAGAGATTCAGAGGTAATAGGACATAAAGAGTGCTATACCTAGCTTCAAGACTAAGTTTAAAAGATACTCAGACACTTCTCAGTATATACTAAACCTCAGTTTCTTTATTTGTAAAAATCAGGATAATACATAGATGACAAACAGACAGACAGATAGACAGACGGACAGACAGACAGATAGATATCTAGATAGATAGATAGATAGATAGATAGATAGATAGATAGATAGAGTGAGCGAGCATTGAGTACATGCTATGCTCCAGGTACAGTGCTAAGTGCTAGAGATATAAAAACAACAAAAAATACAGTCTCTACTCTCCAGGATCTTACATTACAAGAGAAGATAAAACATAAATGGGAGCTGGAAAAATGGGGAGAAATGAAGTGGAAAGTGGGGATGGTAGTTAGTGTGGTAGTATAGCAGACCAGAGGATGAGCTGAAAGTGAAGTGTGTAATATCTGAGACTTTTCATGATGTGGTGATTCTTGCCAGGGACCCAACTTAGCCAGCTGTCTGCAGAGTTGAATCACAGGAAATGAAAGAGGAATAAATTATAAACAAATAATAAATTCAAAATGAAAAACTACCTCACAGGATCATTAGAAAGATTGAATAAGTTAGTGAATATAAAAGTATTTTTGCAAACCTTAAGACAGCTATGTTAATATGAGTTTTTGTTGTTATTTCTATTATTATTTTTTCTAGAAGGAAGTATCATCTAGTCTATCATTATCAATTTACAGCTGTCACAGAACGGTGCAATGACTTGCCCAAGGTCACATTACTCACTTTGATTCTTTTCTTAGAATGCTAGTATTCAATCATCAGAGGTGTTCCTTTTTCATTTTATTTCCTAATTATATGCCCTTTTAAAAAATTCCTCCTCCTAACCTCTAAACTGACTGCCTAAAGAATGTTTCCACAAGTTTAAGTAGAGTGAAACTGAAAAAAAATGAATATGGAAAAATCATTAATAAATGGTGATTCAACTGAGGTCTTCAAAATCATGAGAAATTGAGTGGAAAACCTGTTAACAGACTGTTAACATCTGAATATATAAATATATATTTAAATAGGAAAGGAAATTATGAATGAAAAAGAAACATGGTATTTCTTCTTATATGATGAAATTCACTATTGCCAGTGGTTAGTTAAATGCAATGCAGCTGGAAACAGCAAAAGCTAGGATAATGTTAATAGGATAATGGAACTTTTTTGTTTTATAGAGAGAGATGCTACAAGTTCAAAAATAATTGTGGTCTTGGGGTTTTTCTGTGACATTTTTAGATCTCAGGTAAAAAAAAATCTGTCCCTGGATTCCCAGACCCCTTTCCCAAAAGGTAAATATTAGACCTTTAGACTTTCTGGTCCCACAACTACCCAACATAGACTCTGAGCACTCTTTGGGACATTGGGGGTCTCACTTGAATCTCTTAGACACTACCTAAAAAGGATGAATTCACTCATCCATCTAGAAAATGTCTTCTTTACCCAACCCAAATTCAGTAAAGTTCATTTAAGTTCAAAGTAACCAGTACTCAGGAGGACAGAATTATCAGTGACTTCAAAGAGTCACAAAGATCATCTGAGCCCTCTTGGTACAACTTGTTCATCTGATCACCACTAGTCTACAGTTTCTCTCAGGATCAGGTCTGCCTCTTCAACCACTTCAACTTTATCTTAGAACCCCTGCGGCCAACCTTACATGCTTCTCACTACTTATGAATCTACCTACTCTTTGATCTGCCTTCTCTAGTCCTTGCCCTAAACTGGCCCAAGCTTGACCTTTCAAATCCATGTTGTTCATGCAGAATAAAGTGAACAGAACCAGAAAAATAATTTAAATTACAACATAAAAATAGAAAATTTTGAAAGGCTTTAGAGCTGATCAACATAATATCTACCATGACTCTGGAGGAACAAAAATGAAGAATACTGATCACCTCTTGATAGAGAGGTGATAAACTAGTAAGCAAAATAAGATAAATATTTTTAGACAGGACAAAAAAAGAATTTGCTTTGATTGACTATGCTTATTTATTATAAAGATTTTTCTTTTTTTTAGTAGGGGGAGGGAGTGGAAAGAAGAAAATAAATAAATAAATGGATAATAGATAAGAAATGGAATTAGATAAATACTTGATCATTCAAAATCATCTATATTCCTTTTATGGAATTATATGCTACAGAAATGTAGATAGCTTCTCCCAACAGAGCCAATCTTGCCAACAAGCCAAGCCAATCAAATTATATTGAAGTCAGCAAGCACAATTGAAACATGTCCCCCAAGGAGATGCTCCAAACCAACTAATTAATTTTAGGAGCAACATTTGGCCCTGAGACTTAATCAGATGTTCCCTCAACAAGGAGACAATCAACATGAAAATATCTTTTGCAGGGAGATGTTTTCAAAAGTCCAGGACAAAAGTTTACTGCCCTATGAGTTCATCAGGTTGATTGAGGAACTCCATGATCAAAACCCCCTATATGCACAATGAGGAGATTGGACGTAACTTTTAAAAACAAATTTTTCTAAGGTCCCTAGCATCTCTATTCTGTATCTTATGTACTAATTCATGGGGCAAACTGCCTCCCAACAACATATTGGCATAGATATTCAAAACATTGAAGGTATTTTCACCTAGTAACCATCCTCAACATCCAAGGGATCTTCAATTCAAAAAAATCAGAGGGCTTTCCAGATACAACAAGTGTACCTATTTACCAATTTTGGGGAAAGGATAAGCTTTCAAGTAATTATACAAGATTCACATGCCCCAAAATATATCTAGACTCCAGAAGTTAGACACAATAGATCCTTTCAATATCATGGGAGGAGACATCCTGTCTCAGACCACCCATGGCCTGTGCTAGTTAGAATCCTGCAAATTCCTTCCCCTCACGATCCTTGAAATTCATTTTTGTTGAATGAAATTATATGAGCTGGAAATTTTTGTTTCCATAACACTTGAAAACTGGCATCGTTAGTGTACACTACTAAAAGTAATTATTTTCATTTAAGATGGGAATGCTGCTGCAGCACTAAGAATTTCCTGATGATCTGGTATAAAATAGACCTATTTTATCTTCATCCAGGTCTAGCAGGAGCAGAATTCATATACTCAAGTATGTTTGGCTACTTCTCCAAGCTCAGATGGCCTTCTACACCTGCTCTCCTGATGCCTCTATGTGCCAAACGGGAATGTCCATGCCCAAATACCACATCTCTATCACTATGCCCTGGCACTCTGACTTGTCCAAGATTCTATGTGCTACCATCCTGGATTTGGAAGGTTATAGCCCAAAATCAGAGGTTATGTATGCTACCAAGTAGAAACTGCTGAGCTTTGTAGCAGAGCCAGATGCTAGATTATGATGTCCTACTAAAGTCATCTCCAACTATTCCCAAGTGACCACAGTCACAGAAACTCTAAACATTATGACTGAGCTCTCCACATCTCAGGCTGACAACGTTATATGCTATATCAGTCAATCAATAAACAAGTGTTTACTGTAATAAATTCTGGTGATACAATTCCCCCCAAATTGTCTCCCCTCTGTCCTCTAATTTTCAGAAGAAAGCTGTTTCTTTGTAGAGAGAATAAAGGGGACTGCAAGTTTGAGAGACGAACTGAGTGCTTTGGTCACAAGGAATCTTTGTTAGACATCCTAGGAATACAGCAACTGCCCATCATAAACATCTAAGTGATAGTGATAATTAAAATACACAACGTCTATATATGGAGCATCCTCTTCCAGAAACAGCAAGGAGGCAAGTATCACTGAACGTGACTTCTCCATATTACCAGAGGAAATGCCATTGACCTTCCAACCCCATCCCAAACTGAAGCCACCACCTGCCCAGCACCTGCTCCTGCAGTCATCACTGTCCTCCACCCCACCTGCTTGTTATTGAGCAGCTTGGCAGTAGCACTTGCTGCCCGGGGGCCACCCAGCTAATGAGCCATTTTAAGCCTCAAATAGGGAAAGCAGATTACTAATATTAGTATGTATGCCCTGGGGAGACACCTCATATTCTACAACTGTAAAGTGAGCTCACTTGGTGTGCAATTTTGGAAACCAAAATAGCTTTCATAAACATATTCTTGGAGCAGATATATGCAATAAAAAAGGAAAGAGCTGGGGAAAAGACACATTTTCTGATAATTCTCTGTTTCCCAAAAGGAGATACTGATTAGATCAGAGTAGATATTTCTGGGAACAAGGAAAGAAGCCAAGTTAACAGGAATTGGAAAGTCTTGGCACTCATCTGGAACATAGTGGCAAAAGATAAGCCTCTCAATCCCATGCCAGAATTCCAGAGCCAAGCTGTGACCATAGATCTGTGGTGTGCAAAAGTGCTAAAGAGGGATGGAGGTGTTGCTTGCCACTAAAGTCCCAGTTTCGGGTTTATTGCTGGCATTTCCTCTTTTCGGGTAGTGGGTTTGTATAGCATAGGGAAGGGTTGGACATCTTGAGACAAGTAAAGAAAGCAACCCTAGTCCCTTGCTAACTGGATGTTAAAAGAGTGTTATTAAATAAGTTTGCCATATGTTTAAATACTTATTAGAAGCTTGTTGCTTGCTAGAAAGAAGGGAGAATTAGAGAAAAGCCAAATTCAGATGAAGGAGCAGTAAAAGAGAGAGATGGACAGATAGAGACAGACCAACAGACACAGAGACTTTAAAACAGAGATAGATGCTCTGGATAGGGGCAAACTTTAACCATACTGATATTATTAATAATAGCTAATAGTAACAGCTACATTTATGTAGCACACACTATGTGCTACATACTTTATATCTCATCTGATCCTCACAACAGCCTTGGGAGATAAATGCTGTTACTATCTCCATTTTACAGACAAGGAAATTCAGGATAAGTGACTCGTCCAGGTTCACCCAGTTAGGAAAGGTCTGAGGCTGATTTTGAACTCAGATCTTCCTGACCCTTGGTCCAGTCATCTATCCATTGCACCACTTAGCTGAAAATCACTCCAGGTGTGAAACTGCCAAGTTATACTAGCAAGCAAACAGATCCAATCAATTGTGAACAATTCCCCAGCTAGAGAATGTGGTGTTTTTTTTTTAATTAAAGGATATTTCATTTTCTTTGTATAAGTGTCCTGGCTAAAAGACCCCTAAAGTATTTATTTTGTGGTTATTTAGTCATATGCAGCTCTTCCTGACACTGTGGGTCAAAGTATGCCAGGTTTTCTTAGCAAAGATGTGGGCATAGTTAGCATATTTTTCTCCAGCGGATTAAGGCAAGCAGAGGTTAAGTGACTTGGCCTAGTGTCCTACAACAAATCAGTGTCTAAGGCCAGATTTTAAGCCCAGTACTGTATCCCCATGACACCTAACAGCTTTACGTATCCTAGTACTATAGTGCAAAACTGACAAGAAAAGAGCACTGGAGTCAGCACTTTGCCAGAGAAAGAAGACCTGGGTTCAAATCCTTGTTCTACCACTTTACTGTTTCTGTAATACTGGGCAAATCACTTAACATCTAGTCTCAGTTTCCTCTCCTACAGTATGAAATGATGGCCATATACTGGACGGCTTATAAAATCTCTCCCAGTTCTAAATCTGTGGACCTGTGAAGCAAAATCTAGAGAGTTTATTAATCTTATTTGGATGACACTTGTTTCACTAACATACTTTTCAGGAGTTTGGGGGAATTATTTTGACTCTGACTAGAGTATGGGCTAAAATATTATTCTTAACTCCAGGACATAGGTTTCTCCTTAACAATAAGAATTAGCATATACAGGAGTTTATGTTGGGAAAATGGAATCACACACACACACACACACACACACACACACACACATGTTCATTAAAAGTAAAGAAATTAACTTAACTAAATAACTAGTTTGCATAAGGAACCTAGTTTTGATCAATCTTTACCACCATTCACACACACACAAAAAAAAACAATCACATAGGGAAAAACACATGTATAGAAGTGGGAAAGGGCTAAAGTATAAGAAAGGGAAAAAATCCACACATATATACAAATTGAAAAGAAAGGTTGTGTTTTAGTAAACTTCCTTTATGTTCAAATGAAGGGTGCAACTTATAGGGAAAGTGACTTTGAATAATACTATCTAAATTAATTTATAGATTTCATGTTCTACCAATCCAATTACCTAGGGAATTTTATATAGAATCAATCAAAACAATAATAAAATTCAATTAGAAGAACAAAAGGTTTAGAACCTTAAGGGAAATAATGAGAAAAATATGAAAGTTAACAGAGAATTACTAGACCTCAAAAAATTTTATAAAGCAGTAACCTTCAAAACTAATTGGTATTGGTTTAAAAAAAAATCAGTGCAACAGAGTTTGAAAAACACAATGGCATAAATCCATTGGATATGTCAGCATGATAAAAAAGGCACATTAAAAAGTATTAGGCAAGAATAAAAAGGTAAACCATTCACAGCTATGGCTAAATGGAATAATTTTAATCAAACAATGAGATTGAGAAGCTCATAAAAGACAATTTTAACTAAAATTTTCAAGTTTTACAAATATAAAATTGATAAAGGTAGAATATGACAACTTAAAAAGTAGGGACAATATTTATACCAAATTTCACCAATAAAAGCATGATATCCAAAATATATAGGCAAATAACACAAATATATATATATGTGTGTATATACATATATAGGTATAACTTCAAGATTTTCACTATTAAATAAGTGGTCAATGGTTTATGAACAAACAAAAACTAGAAAATCAACAATTTTTTAAAAAAATTAAATACCAAAATAAAAATTCTAAAAATTAAAGAAAAATACTAGATTAACATAATTGAAAGAAAAACCTGAATTGATAAATAAAACTAGTAACTATTGTGTTAAAAACCAATTAAATAGAAGACTAACTTTATCTTTTAACGAAAGATAAAAATCAAATTACCTGTATCAAAAATGAAAAAGAAATTCACAACAAATGAAAAAGAAATTAATGATATTAAACAGTGTGCCCAATTCTATTGAACATTCAAAAAACAATTAAACCCATTACATTAACCATTTACAAAGATAATAAAAGAAGGACTCTTGACAAATAATTTCTTTGACACCAATGTTCTCTTGATACATAAACCAGGGAAGATCAAAATAGGAAAAGAAAATTACAAACCATTATCCTTAATGAACATAGGTGCAAAAAACTTCAATAAAATCTTGACAAAAAGGTTAGAGCAACATGCACAAGATTATATACTGTAACCAGGTTGGAGTTGTGTTAACCATGCAAGGTAGGTTTAATAAGAAACTTAATCATAGTAAAAACAAAAATAGCAAATATCGTGTGATTATATTAATAAATAAAGAGATCATTGGTAGAGAGAGAAATTTCAGTTAAGTGATTAAGTTGGAAGCCAGATTGCAAAGAAATGAGAAATAATAGAAGATTAAGTAGGGAGTAAGAATACTCAACTTTTTCTGATTTGTCCAGGAAATATAGGAGAGAGAACAAATAATACTTCAAGGAAATAGTATGGTCTAGTAAAAGGTTTTTAAGGGTGGGGATATCTAACCATATTTATGGGCAGCCCAGACAGTTGCCAATAGAAAGGAAGAGAAGGAAGTTTAAAGAGAAGAGACAATCATAAGAGCAATCTTTATGAAAATACATTTTTGGATAAGACTAATGTGAGAATTTGCTTTTCTTGCTTATGGATGTTTGTTACAAGAATTTTTTTCTTTCTTTTTCTTGTTTAATAAAGGGTTAGAGAAGTGAAAAAGAGAGAAAACAAATGTTTTGTTAAATTGTTCAAAAAAATAATGTAATGAGAAAATTTTCTTTTATGAGAAGTAGAACAAAGGAGAAAAACATAGGAGCGGATGTCAAGGGCTTTTGACCTACAGAGTAAAGGTGAAAGAAACTCATGCCAAAGGTTTCTGTTGTTTCTCAAGAAAATTTTGGGAGAGGACCCTTGCTGGGAGCCTGGAGAAGACCAGACAAGGTAAAAATAGCCATTACTGGGAGTGGAATAGGAATTCAGGTAAGGAAAAATAATAGGATTCTTTTGTCACAGTGAAGTTCCAACTGAGATAAATTTTCAGTAGAAAAAAACAATTTATTTGAAGAATTTACTCCAGTATGTTTTAGCAACAATGACCATAGAAAACACATGATGGAGGTCATCCATAGTTGAGGTTAGGCAATGCCCTACAGGACAAGGTGGCATTGGATTCCTGGGTAAAGGATTATATGATGCTGAATTGATTTACTAAAGAGTCACGATTTAGAAGTCAGAGCCAGGATAATGGTGAGGTAAGGATATGACCATGGGTGACCATGGTGAAGTGTGGGTCATGGAAGTTGAGAAGGTTGAGGAAGTGGGAACCCAAGGTATTTTCCAGTCAAAAGATAATAGGTTCTTATAATGTTCTTATTTGAATGTAAGCTAAATTCTATTATAAATAACTCCAAAATGACATCTAGATTGATTTAGATAATATTTTGTTGAAGCAAACATTGTTTTGACTGGGCCTCAGTACTGAGATTTTTATCATGAAGGTGTCTGTTTCAAAAGAATTTGACATACTTTTCCAGGTTTTTCCCACCCTATCTTTGACCCGGTCTCTGTTCCAGGCATTTCATCAATTATTAATTCATTTGTGTTCACTCAGTAGAGAACATCTGCTCTTCAATGACTTTATGGTAACTGACATTTTCACTCATCTTAATTCCTCGAGATCAAGGACTGTGCCATATGCTTTTGCTTCCCAATGTCTATATTATTGAGTATAAAGCACTCAACTGATGCTTGATAGTGATAACAATGATATTTTCATTGGCTCAAATTAATGGAATTTTTGGATTTCAGTTCATATTGACTGCCATGAGCTTCAACATGTGTTGGATGTCTGGTTTGAAGGTCTCCCTACCAAAAGAATAGCTTCTTTTTTTCCTAAATGCTGGGAATTGTCCCTGTCCTGCCTTTCCTCTCTCCCTACCCTCTACTACACCTTAAGTGCATATGGTAGGCAGCTGCACTATTAATTTCTCTCTTCACTTAACCATTTCATTCTTAGTCCCTTCTACAGCAATGCTAAATTCAATGAGGGAGGGAAGGATGAAATTATATTCTGCATTTTTAAATAGTAGAAAAAACAGGGGAGGTATAGCAGCATCAAGCGTCCAAGTTGCCCTAATCTTGTTATGAAAACATATCACAAACACATAGGCGAACCTTATTTCTCCAACCCAAAAAATCATACTCTTTCCCCATGATGCTTTTCCAATCATTCTGAAATCATAAATTTTACTTGTTTTCATGGTTCTGTATCCAGAAATACAACCTGCTGTGATGTAAGCATAGATTTATAGCTGTTAGAAACCCTGGCAATTATCCAGTCTATCCCTTTCATTTCACAGAACTAAGACTCAGAAAGACTAAGTGAGTTTTCCAAAGTCATACAAGAAGTAAGTGGTAGACCTGGGATTCAATCTCAGGTCTCCTGAGACCAAATTTGGTACTTTTTGTATATACATTGTGTTGTGTACCACTTAAGCAAGATAAGACCACTGAGGAAAATAAATCAGTCCTGTCGGGATCTGATGCTGCAATATATCAGGGATTCTGATCCCTGCAGGGAGATGGTATATTCATTCAAAACATATTGTGCATTTTTCAAAATGCAGTTGTTTTAGTCAAGTGAGAATTTTCCATTGGTTTCTAACTCTTAGTTCTGAACACATTTTTATTTGTAGTATACCACATCAAACCCTTCTAGCCTACTTACACCAAACACCCATACATTTTATGCCTTTAAAGCAATCTATTTCAGAATGCAAATGGACAAGAGTGATTAGAGCTATTAAAGCCCTACTAATGGATTCCTCTCTTCTTCTTCTTCAAAAAGAGCATTATCTCCAGTACTGGCAGTTTTGATGAAGTGAATATTTTTATGCTTTTTGAATAAGAGTAATTCACAATTCCCACAATGAAACATATTCCCACCCACAACAAATAATAGCTTAAATTTCATGGATATTTCATTCCAGTTTAGACTTTCTATGCATTAATGTGTTTGCAAATGTTTGCTTCCCATTAGTGATAGCATCTAATGTCCTTTCCCTTCCCTACTTCAAAAGTTTTTTTCAATAACAGGCTATTGATGTCTCTTAAATATAAAATGGTTTCTGAACTGTCAACATAAGAATTCAGGTTTTCTTTAAGTACAACAAGCTATCTATACAATTCTTCAAGCCATTTAAAAGTATAAATACATATCTTTCATTACAGTGACATCTCTTGTAGAAGAAGTAGTCAACTTGCAATTATCCAAAAATGTGTCCTCTTTCCCTTGATGTCTGTGGTTGGTCTTGGAATTTTGAGGATAGTCAGTCCTACAGGAATGACTTACTGAGTGTAGCTGTGGGTCCGCCTTGTATCAGAGACCAAAAGCCCTGGGTTATAGTCAATCTCAGTATAGTTGTTTGACCACTGTCTTCAAAGAGAAAGAGATCATGTAGCAGCTACAATTAAGCAGAGAAACAGCAGATAATGTGCAACATTAAAAACAAAGCAACAACAGCCCAGTAGTTGACACCAACACTCCAGAAGATGTCATGAAAAACTCTGTGGGAAAGTATCAAGCAGTAGCTTCAGAGGAACTGAAATTTTCCAAATGGGACCATGAGTATGGGTGGTTTAGGCCATACATGTTACCTCTTAACGTATGTTCCCTGTGTTTGCTACACCCTTTTCTGCCAAGAGTGGTATGACAATCTCTGGGAAAATGTGACCCCATGTGCATTCTTTGTTATTTATCTTGCCCTTTTTTGTAAAGAAACAAATGACTTTTCTTGTGAATTAATGTGTATTCTGGCTTGGTCTGGTTAAAGTAAAATATTAGTAGACTTTTAAGTTGTGGTTTTAATTAGAAACTGACCTAAAGTGTACTTTGAACTTGGGTCTAACTTTGAGGGATCTATGTTTGAGAAGATCCCAATTGGCTAAGTATACTATCCCAGCTTCTTATCTGCTCCATGAAGACTAATATCACTTTGTTTTTATTTGTGTGTGTGTGTTTGCTCTTTGTATCTTGTATCCACTATGAGTGTCAGCACATTAGTCAGCTTTTAACAAATAACTTGTTGATTGATTTAATAAAATTATTATCAGTCTATTACCTAGTGATATCTCAGCCTCGTCTGAATGTCCGTAATGATATAAGGTCTGTTTTTCTTCAGCCGCTTTTATATGGTCCTTGATAAGCTGGAAATAGCCACAAAAATTTCGCACAGGGTGCCAAGCAAAAGCAGAGCTCACGTATGCATTAACAGTCTTTTCACTAAAATTCTACATTTCAACGTGAATCAATAAGCCCAAAGCATACTTTACCTTGCTCTTATAATTGCTGATTGATCCATTAATATAAAATCAATCTTAGTGTACTATTAGAATGATAACCAACCCCTAGTCTTATGTATGGATTAATCCTTACTCTTGGAATGCAGGAGGCTCGGGGAATCATTGAATCTAAGCCTCTCATTTTCTACAGAAGGAAAGTGAACTCCAGAGAGGGAGAGCAACTGCCCAAGTTCATACAGGCAGTCAACAACAGAGTGCTGGTCCCAGGTGAGCTAATTACAACTAGTCTTTTTATTATACCATCTTCTTGTTCCATAAGCAGCTTCTGATATACCAACATAATAATAGCTAGTGTCTATTACTACTATTATTATATAGCACTTTCAAATTTGCAAAGCGTTTCACGTATGTTAACTTGCTTGATCCCTGCAATAATTTTGAGTTATTATTTACTCCCATTTTACAGGTGGGGAAAACTAAGGCACAGAAAGATTAAATGATTTGCCCAGGGTCACATAGCTAGATGATTTGAATTCAGGTTTTCCTGTATCACTACATCACCAACCAACCCTTGCAGCATTCTGTCTATTAACATGGTCCTAGTCAAAGAAGAAAATAAATAAAGCTGATTAATAACAGTTGAAAAGTGGACATGTATTCATTTATTTAATAATATTTACTGAGTTGTACTTATGTGAAAAGCACAGCGCCAGCTATAAGGGAAAATAGAAAGATAAAGAAGACAGGATTCCTGCCTCCCCACCAAGGATGTTGTAGCTTATTTGAAAGTAATTCTTGCAAAAAGAGAAATAATTATGATGCTGGGAATAATATGAAAAATGTCAAAAAAGGGATACCAATGCGGGAGGAGGGGAGAGAAGTATTCCAAAGAAAGACACGGTTTCCAGTTTAGCCAGCAGAGGGAGGAATGCGGAATGAAGAAAGCATACAGGAAGGAGGTGGAATATGAGTTATGCCTTAAATAATGGTTAAGAAATTGACAAGCAGAAATAGACAGCACGGGGGGCATTCTAAGTAGAAGAAATAGCAAAAGCAGAAGTATGGGTGCATGGAGGTCAATAAGTCTTTCCTCCTTAATTACTTTATAATTAACTACTGTACATTTACTTTGTATTTATTTTTTATTTACTCATAAACATACTTCTTATCTCCCCTAGTCAGATGTAAGCTCCATGAGAGTAGAAATTGTCTCATTCTTTCTATGTGGATTCTCCTATGACAGTACTTGGCACATCAATGAGCTTTTAATAAATGCTTGTTGATTGATTAAGTAAAATTATTACAGGTCCAGTACTTCATGATGTCTCAGCCTAACAACAACAAGAAGAAAAGATATTTATTAAAAATTACATACTATGTACCAATCACTATGCTAAAATCTGAAGATACAAAAAAAAAGTAAAAATAATCTTTGCCCTGAAGGGACTCACATAAGGGAGAGAGAGAACATGTAAACAACCATGTATATATAAGAGACATATATGATAAAGAGGAAGTAATCTCAAAAGACACAAGCCTTGAAGAAGACCAAAAACAGCCTCTTAGAGAAGGTAGAATTTTAGCTTGAATGAAGCCAAGGAAGTCAGGAGGCAGAGACAGTGAGGAAGAACATTCTAGGCATGGGGGACAGCTCAGAGTTGAAGGATGGAATGACCCATACAAACAACAAGGAGGCCAGAGTCATTAGATTGTAGGGGCCTACCATGATGTATATGGTGAGGAACACAATATAAGAAGATTAGAAAGGTAGGAAGGTGCCAAATTGTGAAGAGATTTAAAAACTAGAGAATTTTTATATTTGATACTATAGGTAATAAGAGCTACTGGAATTTACTGAATAGACAAACAATATTATTTGACCTGTGCTTTAGGAAGATCACTTTGGTAGCTCATTTGGGGATGGACAAAAATGGGGAGAGACTTGAGACAAGGATATCAACCAGTAAATTCTTGAAATAGTCTAGGTTTGAGGTAATGACTGCCCTGTACCAGGGTAGTTACTGTGTCAGAGAAGAGAAGACATACAAAAGATATTATGAAAGTATAATTTAGAGGACTTGGCAACAGATTAGATAAGAGAGGAGAGAGAGACAGACAGACAGAAACAGAGAGGGAGACAGAGAGAGACAGATAAAGAGACAGAGAGACTATGGAGTTGTAAACGCAAGTGACTAGGAGGAGAGTTGACAACAGGAATAGGAAATTTTGAAAACAGGGAGGATTTGGGGGAAAAGATGATGAAATCAGTTTTTGATACATTGAGTTTAAGATGGAGTACATCCAGATTGAGATATCCAATAGGCAATTAAAGAAGCAAGACTAGAGCTCAAGAGAGAGGTCAGGACTAGATTAACAGACCTTGAATCATCTATGTAGAGATGAAAAAATAAACCCAAGGAAGCTGATGAGCTCACTAAGTAAGAGAATAGAGGAAAAGAAGAGAAGAGGACTCAGGAAAGAGCCTTGGGATATTTTTCAGAAAATAAAATCTTTTGTTAGAATTTAGAACTTAGGGCTTCAGGAAAGAAGTAATGGAAATAATTCTGTTAAGGTGAAAGAATGGAAAATTTTAAATGTCAGGCCTTCTTCTACACCCCTTAAAGTTTACAGACAATTTGGAATATGAACAGAATTAAGCTCTAGGAAAATTTATTTGGCATAAGCATACTGTATGTATTGGAGGGGAAAGAAAATATAGGCATGGCAACCAGATGAGAGACTATTGCAATAGTTAGGTAAGATGCAAATGAAGATGTGAACAAAGGTGGTACAAGTTCCTTTTTTTAAAAAAATGTGATCACTATATTCTCCAAAAGAACTATTAGAGCCAAGATGGTGGAGTAAAGGCAAGGTCTCACCTGAGCTCTCCCCTAAACCCCTCCAATTATCTTTAAATAATGATTCTAAACAACTTCTAGAATGGTCGAACCCACAAACAGATGCAGTAAAACAATTTTCTAGTCAAAAACAACTTAGAACGTCTAGTGCAGGCTGCACCAGTTGAGGCCCCAGCAAACTAGGAGCAGGCTCAGGATGACTGAATCAGTGGCAGCAATACTGGTTTCCAGACCTCTCAGATCACAGATGCCAAAGATAGCTTAGAAGGTCAATAGGAGCAAAACTTGGGAGCCACTTAATTAGCAGCAGCAACTTCTACTTCTAGAGATCACAGCACATAGACAGAAAGGTAGTTGAACAACTAGTCAGAAGGAGATTATAGGGGTATATTTCTTATTATCAGGAGCAGGACTTAGTTGTTTTGCCCATACTTTGATCCAGGTCACAGTCTTGGGTGATAGTCTCAGGGTGAGAGGGAGCACTAGGATACCAAAGCCATAATGGAACAGGGTCTCTAGTTACAGTTCTGGGACAAAAAAGAGTGCTTATGGTCACTAACATACCAGAGCACAGGCCAGGAGAGGAGTAAACACCTCTTCTTAGATCATAACACCTTAGAAGAACTGAAAACTTACAAGTCCTTAGAAGTATCTCTAACAACAGCTGTACAAAACTACTGAAGCTTGGAACGGTGTGTCCTCCATCCTGAAAGCAGAGACCTACTTTAAAAAAGAGTTAAAAGTCAAGTAATCAGCTAAAACATGAGCAAACCGCAAAAAAGTAAAGAAATTCAGACCATAGGAAGTTACTGTGGTGACAAGGAAGATCAAAACACAGGCTCAGAAAAAAGACAAAGTCAAAGCTCCTACATTCAAAGCCTCCAAGAAATATATGGATTTATCTCAAGCCATGGAAGACCTCAAAAAGAATTTTGAAAATTAAGAAAGAGAGGGAGAGGGAAAATTGGGAAGAGAAATGAAAGTGATAAAAGAAAATCATGAAAAATGAGTCAACAGCTGGGTAAAGGAGACAAAAAATAACACCATAAAAAAGAGACTAGTTCAGATGGTAAAAGAGGTACCAAAAAAACCAATGAGAAGAAAGCCTTAAAAAGCAGAATTGGGCAAATGGAAAAAGAGGCACAAAAATTTAATGAAGAAGAAATCTTAAAAAGTGGAATTGACCAAATGGAAAAGTAGGTTCAAAAACTTACTGAATGAAGAAAATAATTCCTTAAAAATTAGAACTGAACAAATGGAAGTTAATAACGATGAGAAATCAAGAAAAAAAGTAAAACAATACCAAAATAATTAAAAAAATAGAAGAAAGGGTAAAATAACCCATTGGAAAAACAAGTGACTTGGAAAATAGATCCAGGAGAGATAATTTTAAAATGATTGGACTACCTGAAAGCCATGATTGAATAACTTCTTGAAAGGTGATGATTAAAGAGCTTAACCATCACCTTTCAAGAAGTTATTCAAGGAATCAGAAGGTGAAATAGAAATTCAAAGAATTCACTGATCACCTTCTGAAAGAGATACCAAAATGAAAACTTCCAGGAATATTATAGCAAATTCCAGAGCTCCCAGATGAAAAGAGAAAATATTGCAAGCAGACAGAAAGAAGCAATTCAGTTATCTTGGAACCACAGTCACAATAAGACAAGATTTAGCAAGCTCTACCTTAAACAATCAGAGGGCTTGGAGTATGATATTGCAGAGGGCAAAAGAGCTAGGATTGCAACCAAGGATCATCTACCCAGCAAAACAGTATAATCCTTCAGGGAAAAATTGGATATTCAAAGAAATAAAGGACTTTCAAGAATTCTTCGTGAAAAGACCAGAACTGAATAGAAAGCTTCAAATAAAAGTCTCAAGAGAAGCATAAAAAGGCAAACAAGAAAGGGAAATCACAAGAGACTTAATAAGGTTAAACTATTTAGATTCCTCCATGGGAAGATGATACTTGTAACTCATAAAAAGTTGTTCATTATTAGGGCAGTTAAAAGGAGAACATATAGACAAAGGTCACAGCTGAGTTGATTATGAAGGGATGACATCTAAAAAATAAAATTAAGGGATGAGAGGAATATACTTGGAGAAAGGCATATGGATAGGTGGAATGGTGTAAATTATCTGACATAAAAGAGGCAGCAAAAAGGCTTTTACAGTGGAGATGAAATGGGGAGTGGTGAAGGAGAGCAAGTGAAGCTTACTTTCATCAGAATTGTTTCATCTTGTATCACATCTTGTATCCCTATCTTACCCTAGGGAAAGTAGGAATTGAATAGAGATAAAAGAATGGGGTGGAGGTGACAGAAGGTAGTATAGATTTGTGTGTGTGTTTTAATATAAATTTATTTATTTAACTTTTTACATTCATTTTCACAAAATTTTAGATTCCAAATTTTCTCCCCATTTGTTGCCTCCCCCCTCCCCAATACACCAAGCATTCTAATTTCCCCTATCACCAATCTACCCTCTCTTCTATCATCCCTCCCTTCTCTTGTCCCCATCATCTCTTTTGTCCTGTAGGGCCAGATAACTTTCTATTACCCATTACCTGTATTTCTTATTTCCTAGTAGCAAGAACAATACCAGACAGTTGTTCCTAAAACTTTGAGTTCCAACTTCTCCCCATCCCTCCCTCCCCACTCATTCCCTTTGGGAAGGCAGGCAATTCAATATAGGCCATATCTGTGTAGTTTTGCAAGTGACTTCTATAATATTCGTGTTGTGTAAGACTAATTATATTTCCC
>CM053770.1:389750166-389767393 GCA_028658325.1 Potorous gilbertii | reverse complement strand
AATTCTGCTTTTGAAAGCATTCTTCTCCTTATTGACTTTTTGGACCTCTTTTGCCAATTGAGTTAGCCTATTTTTCAAGGTGTTATTTTCTTCAGCATCGTTTTTGGGTCTCTTTTATCAAGGTATTGACCTGTTTTTCATGCTTTTCTTGCATCTCTCTTCCCAGTTTTTTCTCCACCTGTCTAACTTGATTTTCAAAATTCTTTTTGAGCTCTTCCATAGCCTGAGCCCATTGGGTGTTTATTTCAGATGTTTGGGATACAGAGGCCTTGACTCCTATGTCTTCCCTGATGGTAAGCATTGTTCTTCCTCATCAGAAAGGAAGGGTGGAAACGTGTTCACCAAGAAAGTAACCTTCTATGGTCTTATTTTTTTTCCCTTTTCTGGGCATTTTCCCAGCCAGTTACTTGACTTCTGAGAGTCCTCTCCGCCCCCGCCTAGATCTGTCCAGTTAGTGCTTGGGGTCTGAGATTCAAATGCTGCTCCCCAGCCTCAGGGCTTTCAGCGGCAGACCTGACTGCTATTCAGGGTAAGATTAAATTCAGGTTCTCAGGTTGGGGCAGGGCCTCCTCCCAGGCTCTGTTCCCTCAGGGGATTTATGCAGAGACCTTCAGTAATGGGCCCGAGTTCCTGTCTGCTACTTCCCCCTACTGCTGCCTCCCAAGGAGGCCTGAGTTATGGAAACATCCCTCTCCCCTCTTGGCCAGCCCAGAAGTGTCTCTCATTAACCTGCAGCGCCTGTGGGTGGACAGAACTTTGTGGCCACCAGAGATTCCGTCCCTGAAGCCTGCTCTGAACTGCTGGAACTGCTCCTCTCGTTGCTGTGCAGCCAGGGCAGGGCTGGGCTCCACTCCCTTCCAGTGCCCGACGGACCTTTGAGATCAGTTTTTCAGGGCTCTCTGGAATGGAAATCTCCTTCACTGTGTTGTTGCGTGGCTTCCACTGCTCCAAAATTTGTTGGGAGTTCTTTTTAGAGGAAGGGTTCAGAGCTAGCATATGTGAATCTTTCTACTCTGCCATCTTGGCTCCTCTCTGAGGTAGGATAGATTTGAGGGGGGATAGTCAGAAGCAAAACACTTTTGAAGAGGCAGGGAAGGAGAGAGAGAATAAAATAAACAGCAGGGGATAGGGGAAACAGAATGGAGGATCATGTAGGTAGCATTAGTAACTGTGAAAAAAAAATTGAAGCAAGTTTCTCTGAAAAAAGCCTCATGTCTCAAACATATAGAGAACTGAGTCAAACATATAAAAATGAGAGTCATTTCCCAACTGATAAATGATCAGAAGATATGAATAGTTTTCATATGAAGTAATCATTTATCTATAACCATATGAAAAAGATCCTCTAATTCACTATTGATTAGGGAAGTGCAAGTTAAAACAGTTTTGTGGTAGTACATCCTACCTATTAGATTGGCTAATAAGACAGAAAAGGAAAATGATTAATGTTGGAGGGGATGTGGTCAATGCATTGTTGGAGTTACTGATTCAGTTTTTCTGTAGAGCAATTTGGAACTATGCCCAAAGGGCAATAAAACTATGAATATATCCTTTGACATAGTTCTCTATCCCAAAAGAGTTTTAAAAAAGGAAAAGATACATATACACACCCAAAAATATCTATAGCAGCTCTTTTCTGGTAGCAAAGAATTGGACATTGAATAGATACTCATCAATTGAGGAATGGCTGAACAAATTGTGGTATGTGATTATGATGGAACACTATTGTGCTATAAGAAATAATAAGCAGAATGCCCTCAAAAAAAAATCCTGGAAAGACTTGCAATGGGCTGATGCAAAGTGAATTGTACTATATATAAGTAATAAGGCAATATTGTAAAATCATCAGGTCTGACTGACTTAGCTATTTTCAGTAATATAATGATCCAAGACAACCCTGAAGGACTTGCTCTCTATCCCCAGAAAAATAATTGATGGCGTCTGAATACAGATCGAAGTATTGTTTTAACTTTATTTTTCTTGAGGTCTTTATTTTGGTCTGTGTTCTCTTTCACAATATGACTTATAGAAATTGTTTGCATGACTACCCATGTAAAATCTATGTTAAATTGCTTTGCTTCTCAACAAGGTGGGGTGGGGAGGAAAGGAGGAAGAGAATTGGGAACTCAACATTATAAAAATGATATTAAAAACTGTTTTTACATGTAACTGTGGAAAATGAAATACTAAATAAAAAACAAAAATAAATTAAAAAGAACTGTTAGCAGGCATCCTTGCAGGGACTCGTACATCTTTTTAACATGCTCTAAGAAGATTGCATTATTAGCTTTGGTAATAGTGTGTATCTGAAGATCCAACAATCTTACTCTTACAAATATTTCCTTCAAAACAAGAATCTACCCTTAAAATTGATTGCCCCTGTTTTAGATCCAAATAATCTCCCAAAAAGTCTTCCCTCTACCAACCACATTAACTTTCCTTTGTAACATAAGAGAAAGATTGGGTGGGAGACTGAGGAAATAAGCATTTGTTAAGTATCTACTATGTGTTAGACACTTACAAATACTGTCTCATTAAGCATCTACTACGTTCCAGGTATTTACAAGTACTATCTCATTTGGTCCTCATAATAACTCTGAAAGGTAAAGGGTATTTTTATCCAAATTTCATAGTTGAGAAACTGAGCCTGAAAAAGATTATGTGTCTTGCCCATGGTCACATAATAGTGAGTTTCTGAGAACAGATATGAACTCAGACCTTCCTGACTACAGATCTAGCACTCTATCCACTGCCTCATTAACACAAAGACTGTGACAGTACATAGAAATTCTACATTCATAGTCTTATCACCCTTCCATTAACAAGAAGGAAGTGCATTTTATCATTTCTGGAATATAAAATATTCAAATAAATGGGGGGGAAAGTGCAGATGGAACACTTTAGGGAAATCTTAGCTCAAAGACAAATATGCAAATAATTGTTCACCAAAATGGGAATGAGCTCAATCAGATTATTTACTTGGCATGAGGAAGTTAGCTATAAGAACATCTAACAGTAAGTCATAGACTATTGGCAGGCAGAGAAGACACAAGCACAGATAAATGGGATAAAGCGTAGGAAGAAATATATATATATATATATATATATATATATATATATATATATATATATATATATATATATATACACACACACACACATAATTATTTGAGACAGAAGCAAAAGCTACCTCTTTAAGGAAAAGAACTTCTGAGAAATGGTACAGAAGAGAAAAGATACATTTCCTGGAGTCTGTTGGATTGTTCTTGCTGGGTAGAATATAAATTGACTAAAGAAGTAATCTATAAGAGACTATCTGGGGTTTCTATCCCTTAAAAAGTGCTAGAACTCCTGAGATAAAAAGACAAAGAAAGTGTAGTGAGGAACCCTCCCACCACCCCAACATTCAGCATGAGGGTATCACTATGTGACTCAAGGCAAGCAGAATGAACATCTCTAGCCTCTTCTCCACCTGCCCTTCTCCAAGGGGAATTTTGAAACCTTCCAGGAGGAGGAGCAAGAAGTTGGGACCAGAAACTTGACCACTTTGCTCTCTTAAAAGAGAGAGTGTACCATGCTAGAATAATATCTTAAATTCCCTTAAATATTATTAGAGTAGGGGATGTAATTTTCAGGTTCAAGCTAAATTTCTTATCGATGTTCAATGATTGAGAAAGAAGGACCCAACGTTTATATCTGAGTTGACTCCCCAACCACCAAAAAAGGGTTCCACAATGAACTCCCACAGCAATAACAAAGAAACTCATTTATCCAAAAAATTAGAGAAAATGTGAAGGACCACTCTTATTAGGGCTGAGATAACTCAGTTCAAAGAAGAGAAAGTTGAACTGTGAATATAAGAAAGTTTGCAGTCCACCAGCACAGCCTTGAGGACAGACTGGGACTTAACCTTTCAGGAGAATGACACCACAGACAAGAATTGAGCCCTCAAGAGGGTCTCATCCTTTATCTCTGCTTCATTCAAAAGTGAATTTGGTGGGGCAAATGCTTAGTAAAAACTCCTGTACGTTTGAATACACTCTCCCCAGAGACCAAAGTGGTATAAGGAAGAATGTGCCCTTACATGATTAGAGGGAAACATTTGTACTTCTGTTTTTGCTATACTTTTCTTTAGAAAATAGTTGATTCTAGCTGGTTAAATGAAATTGGGGCAGTTAATATTGGGGAGAAAGTGTCAGGATAGGGTTCCAGCTGATTGCGTTAGAGAAGAATCACCCTAGTTTTTCAGAGGTAACCTAGAACCCTGAAGGGGAAATAAAATTAACTTTGCTCTAGGGAACCCAATTTCAGTAAGAGTGGGAATTAGGGAAAAGATCTTTAGAGTCTAAAAGGGCTTCATTAAGAATATACAAAAATTTAAGAGAGAACACTAGCAGTTGGGGGTAATTACAAAAGGCTTAAAATAGAATATATATATATAGGAGCTAAGGATTGACCTGAGTCAGGAGGGAAGTAAGGGATTCTATAAGTCTGAAATGAAGAAGGAGTTCATTCCAGGCAAGGGAGACAGTGCCAAGTACCGAAGGGGGGTGTGAGGAAAAGCATGAATATGACCTGGTTACAATCTGTATTCTAATAATCCTTTACCTTCTGCTGACCATTAGAGCATTTAACAATAAAGATTAAGTAATAGTTTCTAACTAGCTTGTATGTTTAAGTTTGTTGTTCTTTAGTACCTACTGGTGATATGACTGTTTAATTTAAATACTCCAAATAATCTAAGCACAATGTCTAACACATAGAAACACTTAATAAGTAATTGTTTGTTGCCCTTACTTCATTAAATGAACCACGCAGCAGGTCCCACCTTCCCAGAAGTCAACTTCTACAGTTTTAATTGATATATTTGTTTACCGTAGCAGACAAAATTTAAAAGCTTACTTATTATAAAAATAAATTTATTATATCTTTATCATTTATTATTAATAAATAATATAGCTGCTAACCTGTTGGGTAAAACTATGAGAGTGCTTTGGAAAATAACATGCAATCAAATTTTGTAACTTACCCTTTGTTAATAAAAGACTGAATATTTTACCTTTAACATGTTAGTACCAACATTTTATATTTTATTTAACCTTTGTCATGTTTTCTTTTAAGATTTTCATTTGCATGGTAGAATTCAGCATGGTTGTGTGTTGTTCTTTTGGTTCTGTTTTCTTCCCTCTACATCAGGGCATGTAAGACTTTCCACATATCTTCTTCAAATCTGTGATTGCTTCTGGTGCAAAAATATTCCATCATATTTACATGCCACAATTTGTTCAGGCATTTTCTAATTGTCAGGCATATAGTTTATTTTCTAACTGTTTACAAATAATGCTGCCATGAATATTTTCAAACAGCTTTTTCTTCTCTTTTTTTCAATTTTTAATAACCTCCTTGGAATAGAAACCTAGCTGCAGGATCATGGCTCAAACGATACCAAAGATTTAGTAACTTTTACAGTATAATTCCAAATTATTTTCCCAAACACTCTCATCATTATCATAGCTCTGCTAGCAGTAAATGAGCATGCCTATTTTCCCACAGCACTGCCAACGTTGAATTTTTCCATCTTTAAACATATTTTCCAATTCAATGGGGATAAAGTAATACTTTAGAGCTGTGTTAAATTATATTTCTATTATTTGTGATTTTTAAGTCATTTTCAGATGGTTTTGGGTTTGCATTTCCTCTTGAAAAATGCTTGTGGAGCTCACATTCTAAAATAATTACTATTACTAACTTAATTATCCATTTCTTTTGCCTACCACTGGAGCATTTGGTAATAAAGATCCTATTAGAAATTATTTCCTTGCCTACTGAGAAAGAGAATATTGCTCCAAATTTCTTAATCTTCCCTCTACCCAGTTTCAGCTTCAATAAGGTTCAACTGGATCCCTATTCTGACACTTTCTCCCCAATGTTAACTGCCCCAATTTCATTTAGCCAGCTAGAGTCAACTATCTTCTAAAGATGGATATTGACTAAGGAGATAGAGTAAAAACAGAAGTACAAATGTTTCCCTCCAGTTATGCAAGCGCACATTCTTCCTTATACCACTTTGGTCTCTGGGGAGAGTGTATTCAAACATACAGATGTTTTTACTAAACATTTTCATAATATGAAAGCACTTATATACCTTGGAGGGTCACTAGAGAACTGATAAAATGCTTGTGAAGTATCCAAGAATATGAAGTATCTTAAAGACGTTTTAAAGAGTTTTAAATTCTCCCTTTGGTCATAGCATCATTGGATCACACTAGAACTCAATTCCTGGATTAAGGTTTTAGGAATTATCTATGGAAATCAACCTATGATTGTATTTGATATAGAAAGAGTATGCTATTTAAAAGATGGGAATGTGGCTCATGCTTATAGCATATTTGTGTATTACGCCCTGCTGTGATCTTAGTATAAAGAGGATAGATGAAAAATAAAGCCCTCTGAGTCAGGTCAGTGAATTGTAAACTGATGGATTGTGTCCTCCTTTGGATAAGAGAAATGGAAAGTCCAGATTTTCCCAGGCTTTGCATTTCAAGAAATGTGATGCTCTCTGGTATTGCCGTGATTAAAAACAACTACAGCTTGCTTCGCTGAATCAGCATGAATCAACTTAGATCTGAAAGTGTTTCCTAGGAGGACAACTTCGGTTTTTTCTTCTGCCTGGACACAGGAAATCACCAACTGTGCCCATTGATGTAATCTATTGGTTTCTCAGCTTCACTTCAATTTAAAGCCAGGAAGGAAATCTGAAAGAGATAGGAATTGGTGTGACACACTGCCATCTACTGTGTCTCAGGAGGAACTGAAGCTGAAAAATTCAGAAATAGATCCTGAGATTGGAACTGGATGTGTCCAACGTGAAATTGATTAGGACTATTGTTTCCACTTTGCTTTGGAGGCAGTGGAGAACTTCTTGGGAAAATTCAGGCAATGTGATTCAGGGACATTAATATCTTCAGTTTCTCTCTTGTAAAACCAGTTCAAATGTAGTCCATTATTTAATTTCTAATGTACTTAAAAAAATTAAAAAGAAATCTCCCCACCCCTCATTTTCCTCATGCCCATCTTTTAGTAATTTCTCTTCTCATTAATATCCCCACAATACAGCTGCTAGGGGAATTAAGAAGGGAAACTGAGGACTTTCAGATGTTATTACTGTACTTTTTTGACAGACTTTTGGCGAGAAAGGGAGAGGTTTTGACATTCAAAAGGAATTCAGGGATTATTTCTGGATTTTCTTTAGCCAAATATTTCTATTCTTGATTACAACTCTCAGCAACAGGTAAATTTGAATTTAATATACAAATGAACTAAAAGACATTTAATAATAGCTCTCATTTAAATAGAGATTTTATAAAGTAATTTACCCATATAGTTTTTTGAACCTCTACTAGCTTTTGAAATGAAAACTATTAATTCAATCATTTTATAGATGAAGAAACTGAGATTGAAAAATTAAATGACTATCCCAGGGTCACACATTGAGTGTCTGAGAAAGGATTTGAACTTAGGTCTTCCTGACTCCAAGTCCAGAGCTCTACTCACTAGTTAGAGAAGGTGATACATTGGAGAGAGTGCCGGGCCTGGAATCGGGAAGCTCTAAGTTTAAATTCAGCCTCAGACATTTACTAGTTGTGTTATCCTGAGTAAATTATTCAACCTCTGTTTACTTTAGTTTCTTCAACGGCTAAATGGGTATCATAATAGTACCTCTCTCCCTGGGTTGTGAGCGACTGAATGAGATAATATTTGTAAACTGCTTAGCACTGTGCCTGGCACATCTACACAAATACATATTCCTCTTCCCCCCATCCACTGTGCCATATGGTCCTTTTATGCAACAAGAGCTATGCTAACTACTGAGAATACAAATATGAGAGTGAGATAGTCATTCATTGCCAGCAAAGAGTTTACATACTAAGAAGGGTGATATGGGGGGCAGGGAGACAATCTATGTAAAGAAAGGTTGGCCAGAGAAGGGACTTTTAGTCAGGGAAGTCACAAGGATGGTGAGTTGATTGTAGAGTCCCTTGGAGAAGCAATGGTAGTACTGATTTGATTACTGTGCCCATAACAAGAAGAGGAAAGAAGGTAGAAAATATGAGCACAGCAACAAGGTTCACTCCAAGAAAACCACAATGGACAGATGAACAGGATGTGAAACGTTGTCAGGTCTAGTCTACTGCAAGCTAGTTATAGTGGGCTAGATGAGTTTTCATTCACCCTCTCACCAAACAAGGAAGGGCAGGAGTTTCAAAATTAAGTGGATTAACTTCCCCCAGAGACAGAGGGCATCTTTGAGTGGCATATTATATATCTTGTCAGGTGGAGTTAATGATCAGTAAATAATAAGAGTTACAAACACATGCGCAATCATCTATAATATATAAAAATTAATTTGTCTAACTGTTCTCATGAATTAATACATTATTCTTAAAATGTTTATTAGAGAATTACTTTATGCCAGGAACTGTGCTAAGCACAAGAAATAGAAAAACAATCAAGACAGCCCTTGCCTTCAACCAGCTTATATAATAATGGAGGGAGACAATATACGAAGGCTAGCTCGAGAAAGGAGAGGTGGGTTCATCCTGAGTACTGTGGTTTAGAAATGATTGGGAAGGGACCTGGTTCAGAACAAGATGGAGTGTAAGTTCATCTGTCAGATGCCAGGGTGCCAGGTTTCTGTTCTGGGACTAAAATAAAATAAATAGTATTAACTTTCCCCAAGAGCTGCCTTATGAGTTGGAAGCTAATTAAATGGCCTTTTTTGAGATGCAGCAGGAAAGTGTGTTTGAAATTCTAATATTTAAAGACATTTCTTTGGGTATCAGTGTCTTGATCTTTATTCCTATAAATGTAAATGTAAATCACATTATGCAAAAAAGTTTACATAAAATGTAAATGGAGCCCAAATCACCTTTATTTTTTAAGTATTAGGATAAGGGAGAAGAGAAAAGCATTTATTAATTACCTACTATGGATCAGTCACTGTATACTTTACCAATATTATCTCATATAGATAGATGATGGTGGTGATGGTAAGGGTGGGGATGGTGATGATGATGATGATGGTGGTGATGATGATGATGATTTGGAACTGAAATAAACCTTAGACTACGTCAAGTTCAGTTCCTTAATTTTATAGATGAAGAAATTAAGACCCAAAGGCCTGAGGAGATTTTCCATAGGTTGCACAGGTAATAAGTAGTTGAGTTGGAATTCCAATCTAGGTCTCTCAACTCCAGATCTATGTTCTTTTCCCTAGACCTTGTTTCCTCAAACACCTTCGAGGAATAAACTATATACTCCTTGAGAACTGTTTCGTTTTTGTCTTAAGCATCGCCAGCACCTAGCATTGAGGCTGACACATAACAAATGTCTAATAGATGCTTGGGAGTCAAACTATGACAGCTAATTAACAATGATAGGGAAGAGAATGGAGTATTGGGTAAATAAAGAAGAAAGGTGGTAAAGGAAAAGAGCAGAAAGGCAAAGGAACACTGAAAGAGAAAGTGGAAAGACTCCAAGGGAAAATTTTTACCAATTTTGCAGTTTTCATGGTCTCAAAGGATTTAGAGATGGAAGAAACACTTTGAGATCACCAAGTTTAATTTCATTTTATAGGTAAGAAAACCAAGGCCCACAGTGGAGTAGTAACTTGGCTAGGTTCACAGAGCTAAAAGTGTCTGGGGCAATATTCAAATCTATGTCTCTCTCTATCCAAGTCTAGTGGTCTATACACTGATTTCATAGTGCCTCTATTTTGTCTTAGACCAGAAAATATCTTTTAATTCTTTTTTTTCTTGCCTGTCTCCTTCTTTTAAGTATAAATTGAGAAAGTCTATTTTCATCCTACATGGTTATTCATTTCTAGATCTTTTAGGAGGCTGAGAAATTTCATTCAGATACTGTTACTCATATGTACATGAGGCTAAGAAATGGCCTGAACTTACTGACATGAAAACAAAGTAACAAAAATATGAAGCCCAAACATCCCTGGGGAGTCCATAAAATGATGCCACCCTCATTCTGTTCTAACTGCTTCCTTCCACTTAGAACGTGTATCTGATAGTTCAACTAATACACTTGTAGTAAATGTCAGGCCTTGTTGGAAACCTGAAATTTCAATTACCTATCGCTTTCACAACTCAAAAAGTCTAAATACAAAAGATTCCTTTATCTTTAAAAGTGAGATGTTATGAAATAGGCAGGGTTTTTTTTAGTCTTTCCTTTTCTTCTAATGATAGGCCAGTTTAATTTTTTTGGAAAGTTTTTGAAAAGGTCTTAGGCTAACCAAGATTACATTTGGTTCATTCACCGTACATAAGCCCTGTTCCCATCTCCTGGACACATCAAATCACAACTACATCAGTTGCAATTTCTTCTTACATGTTACCTTAAGGTACAGACTCTGGAACTATTTTCATTTTTGTAGGAGCCTCTTGAAGATAAATTATTCCCCAAAAAACAGTTCTACTGGCACTCAATTTTTCTTATATTAAAAGGTTGCTGTGTTATAGTAATGATATCACAGGTGGGCTTTTCTGCCTCTGTGTGTGTGTGTGTATGTCTGCGTATCTGTCTCTGTCTCTCTGTCTCTGTCTCTCTCTCTCTCTCTCTCTCTCACACACACACACACACACACACACACACCACAGCTGCCACAGCCGCCACCACCACCACCACCACTACCTCCTACATAAGCTTTTGGAAAGTCATCCCACACAAAGTAGATGAAAGATTAGAGAGAATTTATCTCCAAAATAGGCCCAGGAGAAGAGTAAGGATCCCACACAGACAATGCATCAAAACTATTGCCATTTGGGGCATTGATACAACTCCTTGGTGAGCAGGAGAAAAGATGAGATAAGGAGTCAATCAGTGGGAAGAAGGGAGAGAGAGAGAAAGAGAGAGAGAGAGAGAGAGAGAGATCCACACATGAGAGAAAAATGAAAATGGCTGAAATTGGGCAATGAAGTTTCTTGCACATTGTCACTGGATCAAAGAGTACATGGGATGAGGAAGAGAAAGGCACAAGAAGAAAAGAAAGTTAGGAAGGATCCCCAGATAATGAAGGGTTTTGAATGCAAAATGGAGATTATATTTAATCCCAGAGATGATTAGAGGGCCTCTGGAATTTATTAAATGGAGGTTGGTTGGATTGAATGGTTAGGTTTGTGCTTTAAGATCAGTTTGACAGTTGTATGGGGGATGGACTGCAATAAGAAAAAACATTTTTTTTCAATTTTCATTTCCAAATTCCCTCTCTCTACTCCCTCCTCTACCCAAAAGACAAGAAATACAATACTCATTATACATGTGAAGTTATGTAAAACGTATTTCCATATTAGCCATGCTCCAGAAAAGAAAGCAAGAAAAATAAAGAGAAAAAATATGCTTCATTATGTTCTCTGAGTCCATAGGACAAACTTAAGACACAGAGACGATCTAGCAAGTTATTGCAATTATACGTGAGTGAGGTGTTGAGAAAAAATATGCTTCATTATGTTCTCTGAGTCCATAGGACAAACTTAAGACACAGAGACGATCTAGCAAGTTATTGCAATTATACGTGAGTGAGGTGTTGAGGGTCTGCACTTTGGTAGTGACAATGTCAAAGAAGAGAAGAAGCCACCAATATCTCATAGTTAGATGAAGAAAGATATGTTGAGACCCTCAAAGAAGCCAGTCAAGTCTATCCCAGTAACTGAGTGACTTCTATTGAAATAGGAGAGAACCCAACTGAGAAACAGTCATATATCAGGTACACACACATACATATTTTGTGGTTTGCAGATATACCTATATCAATGACAAATAAACCATAAACCTCATATGTTTGCAGAAGTCAGCCCCTACAAAAATTGGGGAAGGGCAGATGAAGCAGATTCCTTCGGCTCTCTCTCTCTCTCTCTCCCTCTCCCTCTCCCTCTCTCTCTCTCTATCTCTAACTCTCTCTGTCTCTCTCTCTCACACACACACACAAACACACACACACACACACACACACATACACACACACAAAACAGGAGGGCTACCTGGGATTGGAGGGAGAGAAATGGTCTCAGAGCAAGCAATGGATACAAGTGCAAGAAAGAGATGTCCCAGAGCAAAAGAGACATGAAAGTCCAGGTTTCAGGGTTCTCCTTATCAGGGCTGGCTGTTGGGTCTTCCTACCTTGTTTCACAAGCAGTGTTTAACTAAGGTGGGAAGAGGTTGACCCTGCTGAAAGACTAAGAACATCACCAACCTTGGGAAGGTCTGTCTTCTCCCAACTCTGCTTGGAACCTAAGTCTATTCTCCTAAGTCCCTGCCAGCCAATCAGTTATCTTGGGGTCACCCCGCTGCTGAAAGTCTGTCAGAAACTATCTGAATCCTTACAAGGTACCTCTGGGTGTGTCCACACTTTCCATGATGAGTTGTTTCCAGGCCCCAGAGAATAATTCATACACTGTAAGCTCCTCAAATTGATCAGGAAGACCATAAAGTTAATTGACCAACTTCCTTTATACAGAAAGATTGGTCATGGTTAAAATACTAAAATATCTTGACAATGATCTACTTTTTTTTTCTAAATAGCACTGAAATGATAGTCAAATATATAAACTATAAGACCGTGTTCCCCTTTGTTTTTTATCTTTTTATCTCCAGTGTTTAGCACAGTGCCTTTCACATAGTAGGGGCTTTACAATGAAGGTTTTTTGACTTGACTTAGAAAACATACTGTTGGCAGTAAAGCACACAGGAAGAAAGGAACAATTGTGAAATCGAATATTTAGTCTGGGAATAAAGTGGCAGAAGTACCAGGCTTGATCAAAATGGGAGAGATCATGGCGTCTGTGGTTACCAAGGGTGTTTACTGCCTGGAGTATACATCCTTTGCCTATGAGCATTTTTGCATGATTAGGCTCCAGAGGCCCACATCCTTTCCTACACTACCCTGAGTGGTGCAATGGAAAGAATTGTATTTCATTTGACGTATGTGTACATATTGTGTTTCTCCATGTGATCTATGTATTTGGCTACCATACATGGCATTATAGCTGCTTTGTATCATATTGGTTGCATGCACTAAGTTTAGATGCATGTAGTCATAGCGTGAATACCATGTATCAGGTAATTACATGTATATTACAGGTTTTGATACCAGGCTTGAAATGTGCCAAAAGTCAGTTAACATTTCTATTCCAAAGAATACTTGTTTACCTGTGAAATGAGGGAGATGCTCTCAGCCTCCTTCTCCTCCAGAGTCATTCCTTCAAATAGCCAGAAATGAACTTAAATTCTTAGGGGAGGAGGAGATATATCCAAGAAGTACAGCAAAGGACTACACAGCAAGCAACAAATAACATCCAAGAAGGTCTGAGGCAGAATCGGGATCCAAGTACAAAGTAACCTCCACAGAATAGATGTTTGCCAGCCTTGGGCAGTAAGATGGCACTGTGGATAGAGCATGAGGTCTGGAGTCAGAAAGATCTGAGTTCAAATCTGCCCTTTGACACTTACTTAGCTGTGTGACTCTGATCAAGTTATTGAATCTCTGCCTCAGTTTCCTCATTTGCAAAAATGAGTTGGAGAAGGAAATGACAAACCCTTTGAGAAAACCCTAAATGGGGTCATGAACAGTCAAATATGACTGAAAAACAAGTGAACAATATGAACAACCAGTTGGCAATGTTGGCACTCTTTCATTCAGCTACCTTTATGAGCCAGAATTCTTCTGTCCTGGTGGACAAAGAGTTATAGCCTTGTTTCTGTATGCCTCTTAACTGAGTTCCAGTCACTGTCACTGGCTGTGGTGGACAAGGGCTGACCCCCGTGGCTCCAAAGCTTTAGCAGAAGAGTGGAAAGTAGGGAAAGCAAGCCTGTGGTCAGCCAGGAAGCAAATACATTGAAAGCTGTACCATATAGCAGCAAAATTTCCAGGAAAAGAAGCCAATTTGGTTGAATTGTCACTTCAGTTGAAAGTGAGGACTCTTATCACAGAGGTAAAAGATTCTGGTACAGGAGATTATGTGCCATAGGCTGGGAAGGCACTCGGAGACTTGCAGCTGACAGTTGTTTCCTGGAACAATTTAAAAGTGCTGAGGGAAAAAAAATCTGAGGACTGATAATGGTTGCCTTGAAGATAGGTTAAAATAGCTAGGATTAAATAGCTAGGATTTATATAGCACATTCATGTTTTACAAGGCAGCTAGGTGACACAGGATAGAGCAAGGACCCTAGAGACAGGAAAATCTGAGTTCAGATACAACCTCAGATACTAATTACCTGCATGACCCTGGGCAAGTCACTTAACCTCTGCTTGCCTCAGTTTTCTTCTCTGTAAAGTGGAGATAGTAATGGTGCGTATCTCATAAAGTTGTTATGAGGGTAAAGTGAGATAATATTGGTAAAGCACTTATTAAACCTCAAAGCACTACATGATTGCTAATTATAAAATTCTCACAACTCTGGTGAGTAGGTGCTATCATTACCCCATTTTATATATGAGGAAACTGAGGCTGGGAGATGTTAAGTGACTTGTCCTGGGTCCCAGTTCAACAGAATTTGGACTCAGGTCTTCCTAACTTCATAGCCAACATATTATCCACTGCATCAAATAGCTGCCTCAGTGGGAAAAGAGCATAGTTGGGGAGTTAATGTGATGAAGTAAGCTTGAAAAGTATGAGCACGAATGGCTCAGGACAAATGAGTTGGTGTAGATCTTAAAAATAAGCAGGTGTTAAGGGGAGAGGTAGGTAGCCAGATGGCACAGTGGAATGATTGAGCATTGTCCCTGGAGCCAGGAGGAGGTCAGTTCAAATCTGGCTTCAGACGCTTACGAGCTGTGTGACCCTGGTGAAGTCACTTAACCTCAATTGCCTCTAAAAGAAATAATAAGCAGAAAGAGGGTTACACTGATGTTCCTTGAAAAGATATTCCATCTCCCATGTCAGAGCACTTTGCTGGCTATCCTCCATGCCTGGAATGTTCTCTCTCTCATCTCTACCTCCTGATTCCCCTAGCTCCCAGGAAACTTTCCTCATACAGAGCCCCTTTCCTAATCATTCCCCCTGAATATTAGTGGCTTCCCTCCCAGACTATCTCCAATTTATTCATAGCTTGTTTGTACATAGTTGTTTGCATGTTATCTCCCCCATTAGATTGTGAGTTCCTAGAGAGCTGGGACGGTCTTTTGTCTTTCCTTATCCCCAGATCTTAGCACAATGACTAACCCGTAGTAGGCCCTTAATAATTATTTATTGATGGGGGGTGGCGGGGGTTATCAGTACCTAAGAGCAAATGGAAAAGAGTGGAAGTGAAGAAAGCGAGAGGAAGACAAGCACAGAACTACTTAAGTCACCATTCCAAATATTAAGCCCTGATCCAAAAGAACTACAGTGGGAGTCTTTATCCCACTATCTTTACATGGAATGATGTGCA
Source organism: Potorous gilbertii (assembly GCA_028658325.1). Lineage (NCBI taxonomy): Eukaryota > Metazoa > Chordata > Mammalia > Diprotodontia > Potoroidae > Potorous > Potorous gilbertii. The sequence continues at coordinate 389,751,955 of CM053770.1, read as the reverse complement.
GCTAAGATCAATTGGTTATATTTGGTCTCTTAACCACTTAACTCAATGGAATGTTTTCTGAGTTCTCCTTAAGTTGTTTTGAAGAAAAAAATCCTGGGAAGCAGAGAACACTTAGGGACGTAGACTATAGGGCATGCATCACTGTGGTAACACTCTAGGACACTGCTCTGTCCTTTAGGCACATGTCTGATATGTCCACTAGGTCATCAAGATGTCTTCTGTGAACAGTTCCACAAAGATTCCGTAGCAAGTCTAGCTAAATGATGACTATGGCTAATCATTCCTTAAAGACGAGCTTGTAGCTACAATACCCTTTACTGTCATTTATGTATGTATATGTTGTTTGCCTGGCAGCATGTGTGAGTGTGTGTGTGAATGTGTGTGTGTGTATGTGTGAGTATATACAAGTGTATGAAATCCAGTGCTATCTTTCCATTGTGAAATTAATGAATTGTCTTCTTTTGCTAGAAAATGGATATCTAAATACCCACATTTGAACTTGGTTTTATCACTCATTGAAATCCTCCCCCCATATAAGGATCAATGGGTATTAGCTATGCGTCTCTCTTAGGGAATCATACCATACTTTTTTCTCCAGAATCGAGGTTAAAATTCCTGTGTTAAAATTCCCAAGGAAAAATTCTAAAACCAGCAATCAAAAGGCCTTTGTATTCAAAATTGAGGTGACCTGAAACCATTCTTCATTCAGTGGCCAAGTAATTTCTGGGATAGAGAGAACTCCCCTGGGACACCTCCACACATACTAGCTGTTTTTGTCCTCAGTACTTATAGAGTGTTCTTGCCTCTCACTATATTTTACTTTAAACCCCTACAGCAAGTGAAGTTTCCATCTGTCTCTCAAAATTGTGACTTCATAGATGATTGTCCATATGAGCCCAAATAAATGAGTTCATTTTGGCCTCATAGCACCAAAAGAGATCACAGATAGCAAACCTTTTTGTATCCCATTGATAAAGAATTCTGGAAAGTAAGAGGTGAAATGAGTATTCTAATCTTATATAGACTCCCTTCCAATTCCATAGAATGAATTACATAACTAAAGGATCCCAAAAACAAGATCAAGGAGTAGAGGTAACAGGGAGCAGATTGATTCCCTGCCAATCACTGCCCTAAATCCCTGGGAGTTCACATCCAACCCTTCTTAATCTCATTTGTGACTTTCTTGGAAGAGATGCTAAGTAGTTTGCAATTTCCTTTTCTAGCACATTTTGTGATTTCTTGGTTTCTCATAAAGTCATTAGCCTCCATTTGTTCCATTTTAATTTTTAAAGTATTTTGTTCAGTGAGCTTTTGAAACTCCTTTTCCATTTGGCTAATTCTGCTTTTTAAAGCATTCTTCTCCTCATTGACTTTTTGGACCTCTTTTGCCAATTGAATTAGCCTATTTTTCTTCAGCATTTTTTGGGGTCTCCTTTAGCAAGGTGTTGACCCACTTTTCCTGCTTTTCTTGCATCTCTCTCATTTCTCTTCCCAGTTTTTCCTCCACCTGTCTAACTTGATTTTCAAAATCCTTTATGAGCTCTTCCATGGCCTGAGCTCAATGAATATTTATTTTGGATGTTTGGGATACAGAAGCCTTGACTTTTATGTCTTTCCCTGATGGTAAGCATTGTTCTTCCTCATCTGAAAGGATGGGAGGAGATATCTGTTCACCAAGAAAGTAACCTTCTATAGTCTTATTTATTTTTTCCCTTTTTTGGGCATTTTCCCAATCAGTTACTTGACTTTTGGGTCCTTTGTCAAGAGTGGGGTATACTCTAGGGACCTG
>CM053770.1:389688959-389749666 GCA_028658325.1 Potorous gilbertii | reverse complement strand
ACAAATGGGGAGAAAATTTTGGAACCCAAAATCTTGTGAAAATGAATGTAAAAAGTTAAATAAATTAAAAAAAAAAAGAAAATCAAATGAGATAATATTTATAAAATGTTTAGCAAAGTGCCTGACCCATGGTACAAGCTTAATAGCTTGTTTCTTTCATACATACTGGGAGTACAAAGACAAAAACAAGATAGGCCTTACCCTCAGGAAGATTATATTCTATAGGAATACAAGACACACACATACACACATGTAAAAGTAAAGACAAAAAAACAAAAGATTGCAAAGAGATGTAGAGTAATGAGAAAGCGGGAAAAACAATCTGTAGGACAATGTACCTAAGCTATGCTTTAAAGTGATAGAGAGGAGAGGGCACATTCTAAACATAAAGGAACACCCTTACAAAGTCACAGAGGCATAGCATGGAATGGTATGAGAGAGAAATAACCTCTAGGCAACTTTAGCTAGAATGGAGAGAACATGATTAACACAGGAGATAAGACTTCCCCTCTTCTCTCCCATTTTCTAGTCCTTTAATGCTGCTATGAAAACTCACTATTCTAAATATTTACTGAGGACTCCCTATGGAAAAAGCTGAGGATAGGGAGTTTCCTAACTAAAGACAGATCTGGTCCCTCTTGGAATTAATTTTTAGGAATGATGAATTAGTGCTATTTTTTTCAATGAAAAACAGAATCAATTTCTCTTACCCATTTTACTTTTAATGTTTAGGTGTAAATACTCATCTAAATATATGATTCAGTTGCAAACTAAGCTCCATGAAAAAAGAGGAAAAAGAGAGCCCTACCCCACCCACTCCAAAGTACATTTATTGAAGACTAGTCTTCTTTTCAGAGAACAAGGCCTCCAGAGAAGTTGTTGGAAATCTTTCAGGTCTTTATCTTGAGGTGTATCTCTACTAGCTGTTTGGGATATTGCCTGTGGCATCATATCTGCATTAGTGGGGGCAGCATCAAAGATGGCTCCTTAACACATATGATAGATGGAGGCCATTGTGGTATAAAATAGAAAGTTGCTGTTATTGAGTGGTGTCTAACTCTCTGTGACTCCATTTTAGGATTTTCTTGGCAAAGATACTGAAGTAGTTTGCCATTTCTTTATCCAGGATGAGGAAACTGAGGCAAACACAATTAAGTGACTTGCCCAGGGTCACACAGCTAATAAGTGTCTGGGGCTAGATTTGAACTCAAGAAGACAGATCTTCCTGACTTCAGGCCTGGCTCTCTATCCACTATACCAACTAACTACCTTATGGAAAGTTAGGAAGCCATTAGCTGATCTGACACAGACTGTCCTTCAAAACACACAGCTAATAGGTATCTTGGGCAGGACTTGAACTCATGTTCTTGATTCTGGCCTGGTGCTTTATTTACCATACTACCTGACTGCCTCAATAAATGCTTCTTGAGACTCATGATGGAAAATGCTTGTATTGGATTGCACACCATCTTGGGACAGGGGAATGGGAGGGAGACAGAGAAAATTTAAAATTTATGGTAGTGAATGTTACAAACTAAAAATAAATTAATTTGTTAAAAATCAATAAATAAATGCTTCTTGAACGGAGAGCTAGGGTGAAACCTGGAAGGAGGTTGGACTCTCCAAGAACACCAAGGATTTGAGACCACACTAGAAAGTTAATCACCTCCAACAAGCTTCTAGAAATCAGTCCCAAGTGGCCTTGTGAGCTAATTGCTAGGTACTCAGGAATCATAACTCATCTATTAATAGCTGAATTTGTAATTCAGGATCCTGGAAGAAATATAAGAATTGACTTCAAACCATTTCTATCATTTTGTCAAGGTAAGATCTCATGAAGTTGCTTAAGTATCATGTTCAGAATATTGCCTACATGAGTGCAACCAGCACCCCAGGCTACTTGGCCTACTTAAAGTCACAGATTCACTCACTGCCAGCTCACATAATTGTAGAATTCAAACTCCCCCCCCCAAAAAAAACCTTATGAATCAAGCCTTTACTTGTGAATAGACAGTGAGTGAATTTCTCATGAATAGCCTCCCTCTTCACATGGTTCATGACATTTTACAATCCAATTATTGTGGTGCCTATTGTAGCGTAATTGAAATTCTACAGATGGGGTGGGGAGGCAGTGGGAGGGTCGACACTACTCAAGAAAATGCAAATGCCACTTTATTTGCAAATTGAATTAAAAATATAATGAAGTGGGTGTAGAAAATAATTGAAGAATTAATTGAGAGAAACAAATTTGAAATATTTTCATAGTGGAAGAAAGGTGCCTCTGAACTGAAATAGCTCCTCAGAGAGCAAACTCCTTCCTGCTCACTCCAATTTGAATGGCAGTCTGGGTAGACATCCTTGGGAAGATTCAGCAGGCATAGCCAAACCTACCCAATGGGGCCACAAGACAAACTCATGAACCTGCCTGATCTTGAGAAAAAATTCACATGGAATTTTTTCCCACTGCTTACTCTATACCAATCTTTGGCCAAAGCAGAAAAGCATGGAATTATGTCCCTTGTTTGTCATTTTCTTTGCATGGTGAGGTAATTCTGCAAAGAAACTTAGCAGAAAACAGCTCTTGGCCTTTATAAGATTTCTAATATAGTTAATGGTTTTAGAATGTGTGGACCCAGAACTGTGACAGATTTTATTTCATTTTTTCCATCAGATATTTTAGACGATTTACAGTGTGTAATCATTCTACAAGGCAAAAATGAATGTAAATATTTCTGAGTTTTTTACATGAAATTCTGCTAAAAAATCCTTTCTCTACTCAGAGATTTGTGCTTTGTATAATGGTTTTGAAAGTGACTGTTAATTATCCAAAATCCTTTTTAAAGAGAGGAGGAAAAGGAGTAGGCAGGGCTATAAAGGAAGAATCTTAGCTGCTAGGATGAGAGACCCAATTTATTACTTTCCCAGCAACTCTTTGGCCAATTTTGCCCTTCCCCACTACCCACCTCCCTAGAGATTAAAAAAAAAAATACTTGAATTGGACTAGTCATTTCCTCTCTTCTGTTTAGCGCCAGTTCTCAGAGGAAAACATCATTTTGTTCTTTGTTCAGTAAAGTCTAGAGACAACAGTGAGAGGATTTGCTGCTTCCTAGAATATAAAGATTTCAGTTTGGAGTTATAATGGGAACATAAAAGAGAGAGGTGAGAGACAGAAAGAGACAGAGCAAGACAAAGAGTGACAGAGAGACAAAGACAGACAGAGAGATAGACAGAGACAAAGGATGACAGAAAGACGGAGACAGAGAGACAGAGAAAGAAACAGAGAGAGAAGAGAGGAGAAGAAAGGACAGAATAGGATGGGAGAGAGAGACAGAGACAGAGAGAGACAGAGAGAGAGAGAAAGAGAGAGAGATCCATAAAGTATGAACATGAGAATGATTTTCTCCAGAACTAGTAAGCTGGCCTTGGGCCCAGACAAGTATTATTCATCTGCCTTGATCATCCTGAAGGAGTGAAAGTTACAAAGTGGTCTCAACCACTCTACCAGTCTTGACTGTATTTCATCTCTGCAGGATTTCACAGAATTCATGCCATTCTCTCCCTCAGGAAGATAAAGTTCTGGTTGTGGGCTAGATACTGGCATCAACTTTTCTGCTCCCTGGAGTATTTAAGAGTGGTGAACACTGCTCTCTTACTAGTCTTTCAGTGAAGTGTGGATTTCCAGTCCCATTGTCACAGGCACATTTCTAGTGGGGCAATCCAGAAATTCCAGATCAGAGAGAACATTGAGTTCAGCAGGATCAATTCCATTGCTGGTGATCACCCAGCCTACTTTTAATTGTAGCTGGAGAATAGTGGGTGAAAATTTCTCTTATCTGGAAATGTTTCCTGATACCAAGACCGTATAGTTCTTTTCTTTGAGCACCTGCTTTTACTTATCAAGCCATTTTTCTCCTTTGTGATATTCAAATATTTATTCATGTTTTTCTATAAAATGTTAATACTATTTTAGGTATCAGATCCAGGATATGCTGGATTCAAGTTCCAACTCTGATATACAAGCACTGTACTGCTGGACAGGTTGGACACCCTTCAGTGCTGTAGGACACTCAGGCTATCAATTGCAGAAAAGATGCCAACTTACTTTGGTCAGAGGAATCTCCTCACTGAGAAGTTCTCTAGAAAAAAATGAAATGACAGTTCTAGTCCCCATGCCTATCCTGTCCCTATCCAAGCCTTCTAAAGCCATCTGATTTCTTTCACTCAAGTTTCCTCATTGATGAAAATATAATAATATTACAATGAGGTGGTGCAGTAGATAGAGTACCAGATTTGCAGTCAGGAAGCCTCATCTTCCTGAGTTCAAATTTGACCTCAGACCTTACTAGCTGTGTGACCCTGGGCAAGTCACTTAACCCTATTGCTTCAGTTTTCTTATCTGTAAAGTGAGCTGGAGAAGGAAATGGCAAACCACTCCAGTATCTCTGCTAAGAAAACCCAAAATGGCATCATGAGGAATTGGGCACAACTGAAAAACTACTGAACAGCAATAATGTTATATGTACCTAAATAATGTTATATGTACCTAAATAGGGTTCTTCTAAGGGTAAAATGAAATTATATATCCTATACTATGGAGCTGTAAACTACAATACTCCAATGAGCTATGATTTCATGTGTACTTGTGATTGTGTGTATACATAGAAACTCCTTCTAACTATAAACATCCCAAATCCTTAATACATTAGAACACAGTTTAGCCAGTTCCTCTAGAAAAAGATTTATCATGTGATGAGCAAACATCTAATAATGAAACTCTAATAACCAGATTAATAGCTGGTGTTCCCGGTGGGGAACCCTGTCTTCCAAGGCCTATCTGCACCTGCTGGGCAACTGAGAGTCTTACAGATTCCTGGGATACTAAATCATTGGGTTACTTGCCCGGGATCACACAGCCAAAGTATGCTAGAGACATGGGGCTTGAACGCAGGTCTTTTTGACACCCAGACTAGTTCTCTATGCACTAGACCACCCTGAATCTTTCTCCTCCTCCTCTTCCTCTGTCATCATCATTATGTCGTTAGCATCATCATATATATTTTTTGTTGTTATCATTCAGTCATGGGTTTTCTTGACAAAGATACTGGAGTGATTTTCCATTTTCTTTTCTCAACTAAGTAAACTGAGACAAACAGTTAAGTGACTTGCCCAAGGAAACAAATAAGTGTCTGAGGCCAGATTGGAATTAATGAAGATGAATCTTTCTGAGTCTAAGCTCAATGTTTTACACCAACTGGCCACCCCTATGTGCATTGATAATATCACACCCTTTCTGGATGATCTCTCACATGCTAACTTCTGATGTTCAGTAGTATCTGACCCTATTTGGGGTCTTCTTGGCAAAGATTCTGGAGTGTTTTGCCATTTCCTTCTCTACTTCATTTTACAAATGAGGAAACTGAGGCAAATAAGATTACATGACTTGCCCAGGATCACATAGCTATTAAGTATTTGAGCCTGGATTTGAACTCAAGACTTCTTGATTCCAGGCCTGGAAGTTCTATCTACTGTGCCACCAAGCTATCCTTGTCATTAAATTTAGTTTTCATTTTTAGATGTGATGTTTAGAAATAAATCTGCTATCCTACTGTTTTTTTTTTATGCTTGATGTTCAGCATTATGGTAAAATACCCTCCCTGGCTTCCTTCAAGCCCCAAATAAAATCCTACCTTCTACAAGAAATCTTTCCCAATCCTACTTAATGCTCCTTAGTCTGCCTTAATCCTTAGTGCTTCCCTCTGAGACTAGCCTCAATTTACCTTTATATATCTTGTCTGTACATAGTTCTTCGAATTTTGTCTTCTCATTAGATTGTGTCCTACCTGAGAGTTAGGACTATTTTTTGCTTTTCTTTGTATTCCTAGAGCTTAACAGACTGCCCAGCACATAGTAGCTGTCCAATAAATGTTTGTTGACTAATAGTAGCCTATTTTGATTAAGCTGATAAAATTATTGATTTTTTTCCTAACTAAAGAAAAGTGTTGGGAGAAAAGTTCATCATCACTAAAATCTTCAGGTCAAGTTCGATATTAGACAAGACAACAGAAATGACATATGGTTCTTCCTATTCACACATAGTTTTGATTTCTTCCTCTAGTTCTCTATATTTTAGAAGACTTTCATTCCCTGTAGTTTGAATGGAATGATAAACCAGGACTCAGCAGGACCAATGATGAAAAAAACTTCCTGTCTTTGTGCCTTGATTGAATTCTTTCAAGCTGCAGGCAGGAACTATCTTCAGTCCCTTACAACTCCACGGAGTCTACATTACCTCCACCTCATTTCCCATCCCCTGTTCCCACCACTCTCCATCCACTTGCCACTGTCAGACAACCTGAGAAATTCCATTCAATTACTTACCTAAACTTATTCCTCAATGATTAACATACTTATCCTCTGTTCTATCTAGTTCATCCCATTGATTTTGGACACTCACTGAACACTGTTCAAACTAGTTTTTCCTTCCTCCACAGAAAACTTCCTTATTCTAATCCCCCTCAACTCAATCCACAATTCATTCCAAATCTCATACTAGGGAATTCTAACCCACTCCCTCAACTACAAAATCTAAAGCTATGAACCCTTCCACTGTGCTCTCCAAAATGCCTACTCTGAACCAGGAAAACATTGTATACAGTAACAGCAAAACTGTATGATAATCAATCGTGACTGATTTAGCTACTCTCGGCAATACAACACAATCCAATGCAAATCCAAGACAATTCTGAAGGATTTAAGATGAAAGGTGTTGCCCATCTCCAGAAAAAGACTGATGGAGTTTGAAAGCAGATTGAAGCATATTTTTTCTTTACTTAACTTTTCTTGGGATGTTGTCTGTGTTTTCTTTTACAATATGACTAACATGGAAATATGTTTTGCATGACTGCACATGTATAACCTATATTAAATTGTTTGCCTCCTCATTTCCCTGACTTCCTTCAAATCTCAGCTAAAGTCTCATCTTTTGCAAGAATCCTTTCCAAGTCCTCCTTAATTTTAATGCCTTCTTTCTGAGACAACTTCCAATTTGTTCCATATTTATCTTGTTTGTACATAGCTGTTGCTTCCATGCTGTCTCTCCCATGTACTGTGAGCTCCTAGAGAGCAGGAATTGATTTTTTTTTCTTCTTGCCTTTCTTTGTAGTCGCAGCACATAACACAGTTCTTGGCACATAGTAGGCACTCAATATATGCTATTTGATAGAATTGACTGATATTTAACAGAGAAGTGATGAACTAGAGATGCAACTAGACATGTCCCAAGTATGGATTTATCTGCTTGACTGTGTTAGCTTGTTATAGGACAGAAGTCTTTTTTTTTTGAGAGAATTGGGGAGAAGAGGGAGGCTGGTGATAACAATGCTAAAAAAAAGAAGAAACTAGTATCAATAAAACATTTAAAGAAAATGCACTAGAGATTAAAAGGAGGTTCATTAGGCAACATAAAGCTAGATAGCTTTAGAACTTGTGCTAAAATGAGAAATTTTTTTAAATCATGCTATATATAATGAGATTGACAGTTTCACAGGCAGTCTTCCCTTTCTGTTCTTTATATATGGAAATATTCATATTTGTTGGTGTTTTTCAAGTTTAGAATAGCAAAAAAAAATTTATTAGTTAAAAAACATCCAAGTGTTATTTATATAAGAACTACCACAGGATCTATTAAATTAAAAGTTCCCTGAATTAAAAGCAAGGAACATTTATTAAACACCTATTCTCTATAGAACTCCAGATAAAGGTTAGACAACTTATCTTCTAAATGTTGAGAAAAATTTGATTGCTTCACCATCAGTGACTAGACCCATAACATTTAGGTCTAATGGCAGTACTGGCTGATGAGATTCAGTATTTATAGTGTACTTAGGTTTGACCTTACTTTTAGATTATATAGAACTTGTGCAAATATGCCTTCTCTGGTTCCCATCAAGCACTGGGGAGTCATTTTCTGTCCATGAATGATAAAGGGTTTGGTATAGTATGATGACAAAAAGTCTTCCAATTCATTATAGAGCCAGAAAAACACATGATTCAGGAGGTGTAGAACCAGAACTGAGTTCATATACAAAAAAGACATGACCAATCTTTGTCTCTTTTCCTTCCTAAAGACAAGAGAGGCAGAACTACTGTGAACTGCTAGGTCAGAAAAAGGACACTTGCTGACCAGCCACCATATGTCCATGGGCACATGTCACTTCAGCTGCTTTTCTGTTTATTCTTTCCTAATCATAAGTCAACAAGTATCCTGAGAAGGACTGTTCAGCTGGGAATTTTGAAAGTTTTGGAGATACTAAGATTGCATCAAAACTATCACAAGTCCCACAAGAGATGAGAGATAGTAACAGAATCTACTGGAGTGGCCAATAACAGAGGAAGTGACTGCCAATGTAAAAAGATAGGCACTCAGAGAACAGCAGTGGCTTTAGGGATTGTGACTCCTTGTGATGGAAAGAGTGTTGGTTAAGAACTGTGCAAAAGCACCAACCCTCTGAGTCAAGCAAAGAATTTTATCTAAGGGGAAGTTTAAGATGATTCTACAAATGGAGAAAAAGACTTCCAGGGCCAGGAGTTGGAGGTTCCCTTTTGTTGTATGTGTTCTCTCTATGTGTCTATCATTAAATTTTACGTTTGAGTTCATTCTCTCCTGGAACCTTGTTGTGCAAAGAAAAAATTCACCCCCAGTCAGTAATGAATGTTCTTGCTATACCTTCTCAGTAAATTCCTTTTCTAAAAGCCGTTGGGGTTCAACTAAATGTGCTTGGAAATGGAGAACATACTGGGGGATGCTTAGTGTTAGAAGGCACAGTTTCTCAAGTTTTCAGCTTCCCTCTAAGGCCCCAACCTGACAATGTGAGTAGAATTGGGGAAGCAGTTGAGGTACAGGTGTAGTTTCCCAGTCTAAGAAAAAAGATATGAAAGAACATATATAATGGAACATCTTGGTGATGTGACATAGCCATCTTCATCTGCTTTCAGTGAAGCCCCTAAAAACTCAAAACACCAATATTCATTTCTTTCACCATTTGACAAGAAGGAAAATCAAATCTTTGGTAAAAGTCACATGAAGGAATCCATCAAGGTACAAATATCATAAGTATCTGAAATATATTATGGTTTGCCTGTCCCCAATAGATTTATAGTAGCTTCAGAACCAGTGAAATAACAGATTTAGCATTTATTGAGCCTAATAGTGTGTGACATTTAAAAATTTCAAGAGACATCATTCCTGGATAACTAATCATTTTCTTAATAATACTAGCATTTTGTTAACAAAAAAGTCAATGGCACTCTCCAATGCCAAAAAATCCTCAAGGAGTTAGGTTCACAGTTTATATGTATCAGAAGAGTCAGTGTTCCTGAGGATAGCAATCAACTTTGACTGTTTAACCAATTAATGAGAAGTAGACTTTACAAAGAGAAGGGTCTGGGAGAGTCACATCATGTCACTCCTGGACAAAGAGACTATCTCTATACCCAGACTAACCTTCCCCCTCTACATACACACACACACACACACACACACACACACACACACACACAAGTAATTTAACTTCTATATGCTTCTGATACCCCCTAGATTTATTTGTTAAGGCACAGACAGGTTGCTATCTGCTGACAGAATGAGTTTCTAAACTGGATATTCCTCATGCTGAAAAAGTCATAAATCATTTCCGTATTTGTGGCTGTTGTTTGCATTGGCAAGAGGGAACTGATAGAGGAAAAAGATGGTCCACAGATCTTGTCATCTCACAAACAAATTTGAGAGCCATAAAAATGGTGTACTATTTCATGAACTAAAATCCTGTTTATTAAGTGATACTTTAATGTATTTTTTAATTATATTGGCCCTGTCTGTACATGAAAAATTAATATTTCTCTAATTATTTAAATCTGATTTATTTGTATAAAAGGTATTTTTTATAATTTTGTTTATAGAATTCCTGGATTTGTCATGCTCTCTTTAAATTGAGAGTTACTTCCTGTAAATTCCCTGCCCACTTTGGAAGGTAGTCTGCCTTAATATTTTAGGAGTCGGTCTACATGAAATACTTGCTAGAGAGCTGGCGCTGGAGTCAGTAAGACCTGAGTTTAAGTGCTATTTTTGACATATACTGGTTAATGTGACCCTGGGAATTTGCTTAACCTCATGATGCCTTAGATAATGAAGGGTAAAAGTTACAGATGAGTCAGCCATTGGATTGAGAGAATTTCTTTATTAGAAGCACCCTACTCCAACAAAAACCACAAAACCAGAACAAAACAGTTTTCAAAAGATTGTTGGTGGTGAGATGACCATAAGAATAACAAAATTTCCCCCAAGAAAAATTTTTGAAGACCATCTGCAGAGTAACAGAGGGTGGTGATCTGCTGGGGGAAGGGAATTACCCACATAAATGAAATAGATGATTAAAGTACTATTTTTGGTAGACTTTGACTATTGCTTGAAAAAAAAATAATGGCCTTGTGGATAATGTGCATATAAGATTTTCTAAGACCATCAAATTGAAAAATGTTGAGTGGAAACATCTAGACCAGTGGTGGGGAACCTGCAGCCTTGAGGTCACAAATGGATCTCAAATGCAGCCCTTTGACTGAATCCAAGCTTCACAGAACAAATCCCCTTAACAAAGCATTTGTTCTGTAAAACTTGGACTCAATCAAAAGGCCTTGAGGTCACAGGTTACTCACCCTTTATCTAGATGTTTTGTTTTGGTTGTTTTTTCCTGTTAATAATAAGCTGTACTCACGCTTCAAAAGTGTTAAGCATAATTGGCTGTATTTTATAACAGTTTCCATATAAAAGATTGAAATCAGCTAAGTTTGGTTCAGGTTACTCAAAGGCATACATTCTAGGAGCATTTGCAGATGGAATTCTGTTAATTTTTTTTTCCATTCAACATAATGAACAACTTTCTATGAAGTAGCAATGTGCTATGGTAGTCCAATTTGGGAGTAAAGAATTGTACTGAGATTTGTAACTCCCAAGTCATCCTCGAGAACCACTCAGTTTCTACTAATTTTTGATTCATGGAAATCTTCCCATTCTTTCATCCCTTTAAGACCTCTTTAAATTCTCAACATTCTATGGCCACATTTGTGACTTATTCTCCTTTGGTGAGGCAGGAAAGGCATGGAGAGGCAGTTCTGGTTGCAGGAGAATCTAGTAGATTAAATCTGCTGGAAATGTAATATTTCAAACTTTTGTGACTGGAATATTTTCAGGAAGAAAAAAATATTTATGGTAGTCATTAAAATTAGATACTCAGTTATTTGGAAACAGCCTATCTTTGAACAATTTAGACTTTATACAGCATATATGAGTTACTAAAAACTCCTATTTTATTACATCTCGTATTGCTCTAGTATGGTAAAATCAGAAAACTAACTGCCCCTTGCTTCCTCAGTAAGGTCAACCATATGGCCAATTTATAGAATGAAGGGCATGCTGGGATATTAGAACTCATATATTGAACCACTCCAATTTGGAAACATAGCACTTTGTTTGGGTTGGTCCTTTTATATATTGAAATTAAATCTTATTGGTTAACTTTCCCTTTAAAAATCAAGAAGCAAGATTTCTACAGAAGTCTCACTAATATTTTGGCTCCAACCTACAAACAAGCCAGTCCAACAGAGTATTAAAATTTTTGCTCAGATCTCAGAAAGAAAATTTATCTGGTTTGTTTTTCATTGCACTTTTACTAGGCTAGGCTTCATTTGGTTGATGTGAATTACAAATATTGATGTAATGGGAAAAGACACACAAATTTCATTTCTTCCTGAAATTACAGACAAAGGCTATAGTAACCTTGGACTCAACTTCTAGGTTAATCATTGCTATGAAAGCCTGGAATGAGGGCAATAGAGCATTCCTCAATTAGCAAGAATGCTGGGTTTGGAATAACAAGACCTGATTCCCAGTTTTGGCCTTGAAACTCACTATGTGGGTGGCCTTGGACAAGTCACTTTTAAGTATTTAGTCTTGTTTCCTCAACTGCAAAATGAGGAAAGCTTTTATCTCTAAATCCTACTTTAAAAAGTCATATTGTGAAGCAGCATAAACTAAAATGTCCCCACATTGCTACTCTATTAATATGCATCAGTTTCTCACTAATGCTATCAAAAAGTGAATATTTTTCATCATTACAGAGTATACATTCTAAAGAAGAATAAAGTATTTTTTAAGACCTACACATATACATACATCTACACTACACAAAAATAATCAAGAATGCACTTGAACATACGCTTGTGTGTAGGTTGTTAAATTTTCGTTGGGAGCTTTTCTACCTCCAAAATCAAAAAAAACTATAAATCACTACTTGATTTATTATTTATTGATTATCTAGATTTCAGAGGTGATGGAGAAAAAGGGTAATAATGCAGATTAAATTTAAAAATGTATCCTAGGGTATATTTTTAGGAGAGCCAATTGTTAAATACTTACCAGCATACCACTGGAATTAAGAAACATAGAAACACAAAAGAATATCCACATGTTCGTTACATCCAGTCATGTAACCCAAAGGCAGCAAGCAAGGCATCAATCCTCAAGTCTCCCATAATAGCCATTTTTTGCTATTATTCAATAGTTTCAGTCATATCTGACTCTTCATGACCCCATTTGGGATTTTCTTGGAAAAGATATTGGAGTGGTTTGCTATTTCCTCTTCCATCTCATTTTATAGATGTGGAAACTGAGCAAAAAGTTTAAGTGACTTGCCCAAAGTCACACAGCTAGTAAGTATCTGAGGCTGGATTTGAACTCCGATCTTCTTGAGCCAGGCCTGAACCTCTATCCACTGTACCACCTAAATGCCCCAACAGTCATTTTTACCCTCTTTAAAGGGTAGCGTTAACAGAGAAGACTCAGACAAAGGCACATGAAAATCAATCAAGGCAGTGTTAAAAATTGTGATTTTCTCAAGGTATTTTCTAAAATAGTGAATAAATTTCTAACTACACTATTTTTCACAAGCTAGAATTTCAGAGCTGGAAAGCTACTTAGAAATCACTGGGTCCAAAATTATTTTATAGTTGAAGAAACTGAGCCCTATATAAGGAAAGTGACTTGCCCACAGTCACGTTAATTGGTGGCAGAATTAGTACTACACCCAAAATCAATTTTCTTCATGCTTTCCTCTTGCCACTCTGTTCATGAACTTGGCAAGGTTCGTTAACAAATGTAGATTAAATGGATTAGACTTACCAAGCTAAATAAGAAAGCAATGATAGTACATGAATAAGTTGCAGTCTGAGTCCGCTACCATTTTTTTTTTTTTTTGGCCCTAAGATTGATTGCTTTCTTAGCTACCTCCTCTTGTGATCTCTAAATGCTTCCACTCTAGAGTTAGAAAGTCAGAAGCAGAATAAAACACTCAGGATGTTTCTTAGAGAGTTTCATAGTGTGTGGCCTTGATCTGTGAACGCTATTCCTGAAGTATGAGAAAATATCCTTTTAAATCAGATGCCTGCAGCAAAACATCAGAGACCAGAAAATGTGCATAAGCAACCACACACCACACTGAGAAACTAGATGAGACTGTCTCTGGAATCAAAATACATATTTATGATGTTGCCCCTAGAAATGACATTTTAATTTTTTTTTCACTAATCTAGCCAACAGCAATGTTCCCTGACCAACAGTCCCTGCAATCAAAGCCTTCCTTTGGTTCGCTAACTAGAGACAAAGACTCCAAGTTTCTCAATCTTGCCCTAAAAATGTGCCTTAATATTGGAATTATGAACATTTAAGCCTAGAATGACCCTCAACCATCATCCAGTTCAACTTTTATATTTTCCAGATGAGGAAATTGCCAGTTGGAGAAGTGACATGAATCACCCAAAGTTACCCAACTAGTTAGTGTTTAACTAGTATTTGAACCCATACCTCCTAGGTTTTGATCGTATCACAAAATCATAACATTTCAGATTTAGAAGGGGTGCCAAAGTCCATGCCATCAACTTCATGCCTGTGCAGGAATGGACTTCATAGAACCCTCAGCAACATCCAGTGAAAGAAATGCATCATTGAGGCAATCTACTCCACTTTGGGATAGTTCTAAAAATGGGGGATTTTCCTCTGCCATCTTCTACCCTTTGTTTCTAGTTCTGCCTTTTGAGACAAAACAAGTCGAATCCCTTTCATTATTCCTTTGAAATACCTAATGTAAATCTCTAATCCACTCTCCCTCCATCAAGGATTATTAACCTGGAGTCTATGAACTTGATCGTTTAGATATTTCTATCCAAGGGTGTGCAAAAGCCTGCTACTACTGGCTGCCAAGAGCTGACTGTTAAATTTTCAATGTGATCATTTACATTTTGGAAATAGCCAAATGATACAAATTAGATTTTGATTTATTGTATTGTTGACAGACTGGACTTTTACAAAGTCATCAGGAAATGTTAATAATGGAGATTAAACATTAAAGTGTGTCAGGAATACGTTTTTTTCTCAGTTCTATATATAGTAGAACTCCAATTTACAAATTTAATTCGTTCCAAGATTCTCTTCATCATGTGATTTGTTTGTATTGCAAAGCAAATTTTCCCATAGGAAATAATGTAAAGCCAGATGATCAGTACCGCATCCCAAAAAATATCCATATAAAAATAATTATTTAAAATTTTAAGTTTTTGTTCCTAATGTGCCTGAAATACAATAGTAATAATTAGTATTCAATATAAACTGAAAATAAGATAAATTAGCCTGTACTTTACCTCTGAGAAGAGTTGTGTTTGGCATGAGGGACAGGAAAGGAAAGAGGAGAAGGGGTTATTGCTTGGAAGGAACATTGGAGATTTCAACGTCGGGAGTGGTCTGTCATTCTACTTTCACTAAAAGTAATACTAACGCTACTGCCTTCACTAATTTTTAATTTTTTAGAATCACTTTCATGTTTTGACTCACTTTTTTTTTCTTTGCGTTCACTTCTAACTAGGAATCTAACGATACTTGTTTTTGACGTTTTTTTCAGAATGTCACAGAAATGTGATATTGCATTGTCATTAAAAAAAGATATTTGTGGCTCTCATTGCTACAACCTTATTTGGGTGATGTTTTTCAACAAAATTTTGTACTTTTGCAGAAAAAAGAGAAGGAAGCTATTGCTCTAGCTGAGCGTCCCTTCATGAGCCGGTCAGGTCATACTATGAATTTTTGTTCATCCTGTGAGACAAATTTTCAAAAGATTTTTCCTCCTCCAGCAAAGCATAGAAGCATACATAAACCAGGTTACTCATAAATCGAGGCTCTACTGTGTATGTGTGTGTATGTATGTATGTATATATGTGTGTATATGTATATACATGTATATATGTGTGTGCATGTATGTGTATACATACATATATAACCATTTTAAAACATGTCATTTCCTTTGTAATCCTATGTATTTTATTTTACACATTCTAAAACATTAATACAAGAAGAGCTTTACCAGGATGTCAAGGATGTACATGATATCACTGCCCTGCCCAAGTCATGTCTTCTCCACATTAAACAGCTCCAAATCCTTTAACAAAGTCTTGTATGGCATGATCTCAAACAATCTTCACAATCCTGTTCAATCTCTTCTGGACGTATTCTAACCTGCCGATGTTTTTTTTTTTTTCTCAAATGGAGTGACCAGAATTGAACACAGTACTCCAGGTGTGACCAAGGCAGAGCACAGTAGGACAGGTTGTTTTCCTTCCTTCTTGAAGAGAATCAAAGTAACATCATCATGTTGTGGTTGAGGTACAACACAAGCTTGGAAGGCTCCGCTATAGTTTGGGCACAAATAAACCAGTAAACATTTGGAGTGGAGATGTCTCTAAATTTACACATATCACTTTTCTTTTGAGTCACTGAAATTCTGCTTTGCTCATATAGCACGGTGCCTTCTTTTATGTGGACACCCCATGCCATGTGGTTCTGTGCCATATCATGCAATCGACTCTAAAGTTCTTCAGAGGGACCTTGAGAGTGTC
The DNA here is from genome assembly GCA_028658325.1 of Potorous gilbertii. Taxonomy (NCBI): domain Eukaryota; kingdom Metazoa; phylum Chordata; class Mammalia; order Diprotodontia; family Potoroidae; genus Potorous; species Potorous gilbertii. The sequence goes on along the minus strand of CM053770.1, from coordinate 389,733,676 downwards.
AGTGTATTGCTTCTTCTGACCACCATGTGAGTGCTTGTATGAACCTTGTGTGAGTTCTCTATAAAATAATCTTTTAGGCAAGCATTGGACATTCAAATAGACCATTGGAGTTGCACTCTCTGCAGTAGAGTTTGAATACCTGGCAATTCAGCTCAAGAAAGGTCTTCGGTGTCCTGTACCTTAACCTGCCAGGTGGTCTTCAGAACCTTCCTAAGACAATTCAAATGAAAATAGTTCAGTTTTCTGGCATGGTGCTGCTAGACTGTCCAGGTTTCATAGGCATACAACAATGATGTCAGCACAACTGCTCTGTAGACCTTCCGTCTGGTAGTCAGTCTAAAACCTCTTCTCTCTCATACTTTCCTTCAGAGCCTCCCATACACTGAGCTAGCTTTGGTAGTGTATGTGTCAACCGCATCTTCTATGTGTACATACCTGGAAAGTATACTGCCAAGGTAAGTGAAATGGTCACACCATTCAACACTTCTCCATTTGCTGGAACTGATAATTCCACATATGGATGATGTGATGAGACTGGTTGAGAACCTCTGTTTTCTTGGTATTCATTGTTAAGTCAAAATCAATAGAAGCGACAGAGAATTGATCCATATACTCTGTTGTCTCTGAGACTCAGAATCTATAGTGAGTGTCCAATCACCTGCAAACAAAAAGACATGTACCAGCTCTCCTTCCACTTTAGTCTTATTTGTGGCCTTTTCAAGTTAAATAACTTCCCATTAGTGCAATACCTGACCTGGATGCTGTATTTATCTTCATTGGAGGCATCTTATAACTTCAAAGAAAAATCACGCTAAAAAGCATGGGGGCAAGCACACAGCCCTGTTTTACTCCATTGGTGACTGGGAAAGCATGGGAGCAAGTCCATTATTCAGAACCCATGCCATTATGCCAACATGAAACTGACATACAACACTCATGAACTTTTCCAAGCAACCAAATAAACAACTCCCCAATAGGGACAATTATATTCATTACAGATGCTGTGTTTCTATTGATGAAGCCTATTTCTTTCCAATGTCATATATATCTGGTATAGTGGAAAGAGTACTGGTTCAGGAGTTAGAGGACCTAAGTTCAAATCCCACCTCTGCCACTGTCTTTGTAACCTTGGGGAAGTCATATAACTTCAATGAATCTTAGTTTCCTTATCTATAAAATGAGAGGAGTGAATGAGATGACTTCTGTGGTTTCTTCTAGCTTTAAATCTATGATCCTTTGGGTATATCACAAATTATTAAGCCCCAGGTCATTTTTCTATAAACTCAACCAACAAATAAACATTTATTAAGTACCTACTATGTGCCAGGAACTGTGTTAAATTCTGGGGATACAAAAAGAGGCAAGAGATAATCCCTGCCCTGGAGGAGGGAAGACAACATGAAAGCAAATATATACAAAGCAGGTTATATACAGGATAAATAGGAAATAAGTAACAGAAAGAAGGTACTAAACTATTGTTCCATTTCCACATCCTACACATAATAAATATCTCAACCTCCTTTGGTTTATTTTTTAAGCCAAATGACACTTACATTTAACCCTAGTAAATATTATTCAACTTAGTCATTCTTTCTGGGATTTCAAAATGTTTTTGGATCCCAATTAATTATTTAATGCATTTCCTTTCGCATCATCACTAAATTGGATGTAGTTATCTGTACCACATCACAGGGCTGAGAGCTGAAAGACACCTTAGAGATTGAATCCAATCTAATGCAGCCCCTTCAAAATACTAAAGATGATACTAAGACCCAATAAGGCTGAGTGATTTCCTTAAGTTTCATAAAGATAATTAATAACAGAGTTAATTCTCCAACTGGGAAAGATAAGAGGGAAATGGTTAATAGAGAAGTCAGATAAATGAGAATACATTAGAAAGCAACTAATACTTAAAGAGTTTTTAAAATTTGACCCAATAAACAACAAACCAAGGTATTGCAATAACTTTTGAATGTAATTACTGAACTCTTCATCTTATCTTTGGAAAAATATGAATAATATGAGTAAAACAGTGAATCAGGAATAGAATATAAAATATAGAAAACCAAAAAAATCTCAATTAAATAACAAAATAGAAATCCTGAAAATCAATGAAGAGATTCATTTAAAACAATAAAAACAACAAAATTGAATTAATAATTGAAAGTAGGATCTACCTAATAAAAAACAATAAAATAAACTACTAGCTATTACGCTTAAGAAAGGAAAAAAGGAAGAAGAAATCAAATTACCACTACCAGAAATGGAAAAAGAAAATTCTCATCAAATGAAGAAATAAAGGATATTATTAGATACAATTTTTTACCCAACTATATGCTAACAAAACCAAAAACTTAAATGAAATAAATGAAAGTTCACAAAAATACAAAATGTCCAAATTAGCAGAACAAGATACAGGGAATTTAAAGAACACAATTTCAAAAGGGAAGACACTGAAAAGGCCATAAACAAACTTCCATAGGGGGAAAAATTTCTAATGCTATATGAATTAATAAGTGAATCCTATCAAGCATTCAAAAAATGATTAATTCTAAAATAACATAAACAGTTTGCAAAAATAACAAAACAAAGTATCCTACCAAATTCCTTCTCTGACATAGATATGGTCTTAATATAAAAATCAAAGAGAGTCAAAAACAGAAAAAGAAAATCAAAGTTCAATATCTCTAAAGAATCCTAATAAAAAAATTTATTGAAATATTAGCAAAGAGGTTGAAACAACATATCACAAAAATTATACACTATGACAAAGTTGAATTTAGACAAGGAATGCAGGGATAATTTAATATTAGGAAAGCAATACATTTAATTATCAATATTAATAATAAAAGCAACATAATCATATATTTGGCAAGTAGATGTTTCACTAGATAGAGCAATAGGCTTGTGGCGAGGAAGATCTGAGTTCAAATCCAGCTTCAGACATCTCCTAGCTTGCATGACCTTGGACAAGTCATTTATCCCTATTTACCTCAGTTTCCTTACCCCATAAATGAGCTAGAGAAGAAAATAGCAAACTATTTCAGGATCCTTGCCAAGAAAATTCCAAATGAGGTCACAAAGGGTCAGACACAACTGAAAAAACTGACAATAACGATTCATATATTTATGTCAATTAATAGAGAAAAAACCTTTGACAAAATATAACAACCATTTCTGTTAAGAACTCTAGAAAACATAGGAAAAATGTATCTTTCTTTAAAATTTTAAGTGGTATATGTATGTCTAAATCTAAGAGCTACCAATATAAGTAACAGAGAGAAACTTCGATGCTTTCCACTGAAATCAGGGATGAAACAAAGATGTCCACTATCAGCACTTTTACTTGACTTAGTATTAGCTATAGCAATAAAACAAGAAAAAGAAATTAAAGGATTTGAATTCACTTCTTCATAACTAGGAATACAGTATTATCCACTTTGCTACCTGGGCACTTAAAATTTATGAATTTGTAGGTGCTATATAAGCACCAATTACTATTATTTTAGGTCAACTATTATTATTTTATCTTAATCATTTTTTCCTCTTTACACACTAGACTGAAGATTGTTCTCTACTGCAGAGAATCTGTCTAGGAACACATTTTCATCTGTTGCCAGTCAAAACCTGTTACAGAGTGATATATCCACAGTTACTTGTTTTAGTTGTTGCTTCCTATGTTTTTATGAAACCTCTGAGGAGCTAGAAAGAAATTTCATTTTAGTTAAGTGGGTGACTGAATTTTGAGGAAGAGTAATACTTTACATAGTTTCTTGTTTGTTGTAATAAGGCTAAGAGCCATCTCAGAGTCCTTGAGGATTCTGAGCAACCAACTGGGTTCCTTATCACTGTCACTGAATATAATACTGGCATATATTTACATTTAGATATGAAAAGATAAGGACTTACTGTCTTCACTGTCCTCTTCTCAGTATTCCTTTACAGAGTACAATAAGATGTTTACACTTTTAATTCAATGTAATTCACTGATCTACTATAAGACAAAATTAAGCAAATTCCAGTAGACCAGAAACTGTACTTAGAAATCAATTTATGAAGTAACATCTTACATCACTTCATTTATCTGACTACCGAATAATATCCAAACTACTTTGCCTATCAGTCAGGGCTCTCTCAAAGGGCAACAAGGTATAGTGGAAAAAACATTGCATTGGATGTCAGAAAATCTGGCTTGGAGTCCCACCTCTAATCCTTCCTGCCAATCTGACCTGATCCTTTTAGCTATCATTTTTCTCATCTGCAGCATGAAAGCCTTGATCTGGATGGTCTCTATGGTCCCTTCTGGCTTTCAACAACTATAAAGACCAAAGGAAAATCAGGGTTGAGTATGTCTACTTTCTTTTCATTTGCCCTCAATCACCTACCATTCTTGGCGATCAACATTATCATTCTTTCATCAATTTTCCCCTTGCTTCTAACACAGGTGAAAAAGACCTTTGGGTGTCCTGTTATGGTTCTCAAATCCATTGCAAATATCACCTCATGAATGAAGGATTATTTTTATTATCATTATTTCACAAATTTATTTTCATTTCTCCACAGCAGACAGTTCTTTCTTTCATTCCCCAAGACACAAAGAGCCAGGAAGAGAGATTGGCATGCTCCTTAGGTCTATTGCTTGTTATCCATTGTGTTTTCAGATCTTTTTCTTAGCCACTGTCACTCAGCAAACTCTATTTATCTATTTATTACTTTTGGTTTTCAACATTCATTTCCACAAGATTTTGAGTTCCAAATTTTCCCCCATCTCTCCCCTGCCCCCACCCCAAGACACAGTGTATTCTGATTACCCCTTACTCCAATCTGACCTCCCTTCTATCACACCCCTTCTTTCCCTTATCCCTGTCTCCTCTATTTTCTTGTAGGACAGGATAGATTTCTATACCCCCTTTCCTGTATTTCTTATTTCTCAGTTGCATGTAAAAATTTTTAACATTCATTTTTAAAACTTTGAGTTCCAACTTCTCTCCCTTCCTCCTTCCCCACACATTCCCACTGAGAAGGCAAGCAATTCAATATAGGTTATACATGTGTAGTTATGCAAAAGACTTCCATACAAGTCATATTGTGAAAGACTAACTATATTTCCCTCCATCCTATCCTGCCCCCCCATTTATTCTATTCTCTCTTTTGACCTTGTCCCTCCCAAAAAGTGTTTACTTCTAATTACCCCATCCTCTCCTTCCCTTTTATCCCTCCTTTCTATCATCCCCCCAAAACCCACTTATCCCCTTCTCCCCTACTCTCTTGTAGTGTAAGATAGATTTTCATACCAAATTGAGGGTGCATGTTATTCCCTCCTTAAGTTATATGTGATGAGAGTAAACTTCACGTTTTCCCTCTTACTGCCCCCCTTTTCCCCTCCATTGAAAAAGTTTTGTCTTGCCTCTTTCATGAGAGAAAATTTGCCCCATTTCATTTCTCCCTTTTTCCACAGAATATATTCCTCTCTCACCCCTTAATTTTATTTTTTTGGATATCATCCTTCCTATTCAACTCACCCTGTGCCCTCTGTCTATATGTATATAATCCCTCCAACTACCCAAATACCGAGAAGTCTCAAAAGTTACAAATGTTATCTTTCTATGTATGAATATAAACGGTTCAACTTTAGTAAGTCCAGTATGATTTCTCTTTCCCGTTTACCTGTTCATGCTTCTCTTGCTACAAGAGAACTCTTGTTCTAGTATTACAAAGTCAAATCTTCTATTCAGTTCTGGTCTTCATCAAGAATGCTTGAAAGTCTTCTATTTCATTGAATGACCATTTTTTCCCCTGAAGTATTATACTCAGTTTTGCTGGGTAGGTGATTCTTGGTTTTAATCCTAGTTCCTTTGACTTCTGGAATATCATTCCAAACCATTACAATCCCTTAATGTAGAAGTTGCTAGATCTTGTGTTATCCTGATTGTATTTCCACAATACTCAAATTGTTTCTTTCTGACTGCTTTCAATATTTTCTCCTTGACCTGAGAACTCTGGAATTTGGCTACAATCTTCCAAGTTTTTCTTTTTGGATTTCTTTCAGGAGGTGATTAGTGGATTCTTTCCATATTGATTTTACCCTCTGGTTCTAGAATATCAGGGCAGTTTTCCTTGATAATTTCATGAAAGATGATGTCTAGGCTCTTTTTCTGATCATGACTTTCAGGTAGTCCCATAATTTTTAAATTGTCTCTCCTCAATCTATTTTCAAGGTCAGTTATTTTTCCAGTGAGATATTTCAAATTGTCTTCAATTTTTTCATTCTTGGTTTTGTTTCATAATTTCTTGATTTTTCATAAAGTCATTAGCTTCTATCTGCTCCATTCTAATCTTTAAGAAATTATTTTCTTCAGTGAACTTTTGTATCTCCTTTTCTATCTGGCCAATTCTGTTTTTTATGGCATTCTTCTCCTCATTGACTTTTTAGACCTCTTTTGCCATTTTGGTTAGTCTATTTTTTAAAATGTTATTTTCTTCAGCATTTTTTGGGTCTCCTTTAGCAAGCAGCTGATCAGTTTTTCATAATTTTCTTATATCACTCTCATTTCTCTTTCCAATTTTTGCTCTGCCTTTCTTACTTGATTTTCAAAATCCTTTTTGAGCTCTTCCATGGGCTGAGATCAATTTATATTTTACTTAGAGGCTTTGGATGGAGGAGTTTTAACTGTGTTCTTTTCTGATTGCATGCTTTGGTCTTCCTCATCACCAAAGTAAGATTCTATACTCTGATTCTTTTTATGGTTTTTGGTGATTTCCCCAGTGATTTACTTGACTTTTGAGCTCTTTGTCAAGGTAGTTCTCTGCTTTTAGTGGGGGTGGGTAGTGTACTGTAAATCACTCTGTCTCTCCACAATTTGTAGGCCATGAGTTCCAGAAACAGTGGTTGTAGCTGCCCCTGCTGCTGCTGTGACTGCTGTGGGTTCCTCTGCCATCTCTCCTCTCTGCTGCCCTGGGGCTGGGACTGGACCACTCCACCCTCTTGCACTGGTCCCACAGGCTTTTCCCACTGACCTTCCAATTCATCCTCAGAGATTTGGGGTCATGAAGTCTGGAAACCATCACAGGTATGATAGATTCATCCCCAAGGTCTACTTAGGTCCACTCTGTACCCTCGTGGCCCACACTGGACTGTGCTCTGCTCCCAGCATGGCAGATAGACACTTCCAGGCAACCTTCCAAGCTGTCTTGGAGATTTGCTTCACTCCATAATTCCATGGGTTCTGCAGCTCCAGAATTGTTTAGAGTCATTTTTTACAGATATTTGGCTGAGCTTGGTGGGAGTGCTCTAGAGAGTCAATGTCATTACTCCACCATCTTGGCTCTGCCCCCAGCAAATTCTTTTCTTTAAAATTCTTTCCAATCTATATACATCCTTTTGCTCCCTCTCTTTTTGGATATCCAGTCACTCTTTCTCCACCCAAATAATTTCAGGGTGTGGCTGGTGGGATTTGGCTCCCCAAGTTAACTGTGATAGCCCAGACTCACTTTGTCAATCTTCTCAACTCGTATGCCTTCAATCTCCATTCCACAAGTAAGTAACTTGGGACAAAGCTCTTCCTTCTCTGCTCCACCAAAAACACTGAATTTGCCTCAGAAACTACATTTCCTAGTTATCATTCTCACCTCCAACCATGATATCCAGACAATCCTGTCTCTGAATTCTTCGAAATCTGCCCTCTTCAAATCTATGGTGCAAGCTGTCTATGCCTAATATAATAGTCGGGTTCAGTGATTTCATATATGTTTTCCTTGTAATGAGATCCACTTAAAGGAGTGTCCTATGTTTATCATTAGCTCATTATTTATAATTCAGATCTACATGGTAGTTTTCTTCATAAAATATAGGAGAAAATTAATTTGTACATGTAAAAATCATTGATTTTAATAGTATGTTTCTATTCATAGAAGGATCTACACAGCAAAAGATGATTAGCCTTACTTGGAGAATTGGGGTGCTATAAACAATGGTGGTAAATCATTGTGGAGAAATGATCTAAACTAACCTTCTGGTTGAAAATAGTAATCATCAAATTGTTTGGTACTGTTCAAAAAATAGAAAAGTTGACAGGCTAGGTAAGCAAGTTTCAGAAGCAATAGAACACATTAGGCTATGGATCATTAAACCCAAAAACTTAGACAACTGGGTCAAGGACTGCCTATTTCACAAGAATTACTAATAAAACTGCAAAGTAGTTTGGCAGAATTTAAGTTTAGACAGATATTTTATACCACATGCCTTGATAGGCTCCAAATAAATTTGCAACCTAAATATAAACGGTGACACCATTTAAAAACTTGGTCAATGATTGCTTTTTTTGACAGACTTTTTGCTGTCTCTCAATCAGTATCCCATCTCTGTATCTTTACAAAGGCTGTATATACTCTATGCCTAGAATGCACTTTCTTTTCTTTTTCCTTTCTCAGAATCCCTGGCTTCTTTCAAAACCCAGTTCAAATGCTACCAGCTATATTGAACCTTCCTGGATCTTTTCAGCTGTTAGTGCCAACCCTCAAAATTACCTTAAATTTCTTTGGATATATTGGCTTTTAATTTACATGTGCACATATTGCTTCCTCCCACAGAATGTGAACTCCCTGAGGGGAGGGTATTTCACTTTTGTTGTTGCATCCCCTATGTTCAGCACAGCCTTTGGCATATGGTATGTATAGAATACTCAGTGACTGACACATGGTAGGCACTTAATAAATGTTTATTGATTGACTAATCAGTTGACTAAATCTAATCTGCTTACCCTAGAAGATGTTATGCAGGGCTCCTTTACATGTTGATCCTATATTAAGGCACTAAATTAAAAAGAACTGTTTTTCCTCTCCCTGAGTTGCAACATACAACGTACTCATACAATGATAAATATTCTGCAAAGTGGTAAGAGAACTCACAGAAAGCATTACCTACAAGAATCCAATGGACTCCCCAATAGCTCAAGCATTCCAGGAAAGCTAAGTCACTTTGAACCAAGAGTACAAACTTTACACAGCAAAAATATCATCTGGATTGAAACACTTCCTCTTTGTTTCTTTGCTCCTGAATAGTGTATCAATTCATTCATTCCGAGTTTTATTACATGCTTTATCCCGTGTTTTTAAGACCCAATTCTGGGTCTTGAACTGAACTCTCCCAACATTCCCTTCCAGAGAATATTAAAATTAAGTTCAAATCAAGCTTTGGAGCAGCAGATCTAACAAAAAAAAAATTAAGGTGAGACATTGTTCCAGCCTAACACAAGTTAGGAGGTCTATGGGAGAGGCCTATGATACAAGTGTGGGAAAAATTCCAGACAGAGCACAGCAGTAACACCAGGAGAAACAACAATGGCAGCCGCAGCATAAGCAGCTTGGGAACTCTCAGCTGCAGACAGTAAGGCAGTTGAACAACTGGTCAAAAAGAGATTACAGGGGTCCCTTTGCTGGCACTAAGTACAGTTGGTCTTGATTGACAACTTATTGCCTATATGTATTTCTGGGTCACAATTCCAGGGCAGAGAGTATCTCTGTGGGTCAGTCACAAGAAAGCAGGGGCCCTGGCCTCAATTCCAAAGCATAGCTAGGGTTTCTGATTACAGGAGAGAAGGGAACTTGGTCAAAGTTGCAGAGTCAGTAGGAGAGCTAGTGTTTGTAGCTCCAGGGCAGCAGGGGTACTTCCTGGGTAAAGACCAGATCACAGACCAAGAGAGCAGTGATCACAATTCTTTCTAAATCATATCACCTTGGAAGCAATGAACACTTACATACCCCAGAACCAGCTCTGAAAATAAAAGTACACACACACACACACACACACACACACACATGCACACATGCGCACGCACACACACTCACACACAAAACAACCCTGAAGCTTAAGAGAGCACCTTCCCACTCCAAGGAGAACAGATCCCAATTTTAACATAAAGTGCAAGTCAAGAAATAGGCAAGAAAAAGAAGCAAACAAAGAGCAACAAAAGAATTTGACCATAAAAAGCTACTATGGTGTCAGGGAAGACAAAGACATAAACTCAAAAGAAGACAATGATGTGAAAACAGCTACTAGTACAACCACAAAGAAAAGTGCTATTTGGACCCAAACTCAACAATAATTCCTGGAAGAGTTAAAGAAAGGGTATAGGAAAAAGTAGGGAAAAAAATCAGAGTGATACAAGAAAAAGATCATGAAAAGAGCATTAACAGCTAGATAAAGGAGGCACAAAAAATGATGAAGAAAATAAAATAAATATTCTAATGGTAAAAGAGGAACAAAAATTCACTGAAGAAAATAACTCTTTAAAAAAGCAGAATAGTCCAAATGGAAAAAGAGATACAAAAATTCACTGAAGAATATAACTTCTCAAAAAGCAAAGTAGACCAAATGGAAAATGATGTGCAAAAACTCATTGAAGAAAATAATTCCTTAAAAATTAGAATTGGGCAAGGAAAAACTAATGACTCCATAAGACATCAAGAAATGATAAAACAAAGTCAGAAGAATGAAAAAAAGGAGAAAATTGAAATATCTCATCAGAAAAACAACTGATCTAGAAAACATCACTTAAATATTATTCAACTATCTGAAATCCAAGACAAAAAAAGAGCCTAGACATTATATTTCAAGAAATCATCAAGGAAAACTGCCCCCATTTTCTTAGACATGGAGGGTAAAATAGAAATTGAAGGAATCCACCAATAATATCCTGAAAGTAATCCCAAAATGAAAACTCACAGGAGCCAAATTCCAGAGCACCCAGGTAGAGAAGAAAATATTATAGTCAGTCAGAAAGAAATCATTCAAATATCACAAAGACAGTCAGAATAACTCAAGATTTAGCAACTTCTACACTAAAGGAGCAGAGGGCTTAGAACATGATATTTTGGAGGGCAAAAGAGCTAGGATTACAACCAAGAATATTCTACCCAGCAAGACTAAGTATAATCCTTCAGGGGGAAAATGATAGAGGACTTTTAAGCATGGCTGATAAAAATCCAGAACTGAATAGAAAATCTGACATTCAAACACAAGACTCAAGAGAAGTATAGAAAGGTAAAAAGGAAAGAGAAATCATAAAGGACTCAATATAATTAAACTCTTTACAATACTATATGAAAAGATGATACATTGTAACTCCTAAGAACTTTATTGTTATTAGGGAAGTTAGAAGAAATCTACATAGATAGAGGGCATGAATGTGAGGCAATCATGTGGGAAGGATTTTTTTTTAATGAAGAGGTGATAAAGAGGAATGCACTGGGAGAAGGGGAAAGGGAGAGGGGGGATGGGGAATTTTTCTTACATAAAAGTAGCATGCAAGGAAGAACTTTTATAGTGAAAAAGAAAAGAGGAGGAGTGGTGGGCAATGCCTGAACCTCATTCTCATTAGAATTGGTTCAAATAGGGAAGAATATATACACATACTCAGTCATAGAAATCTTTCTTGATCAATAAGGAAATAGGAAGGGAAGGAGATAAGATAAAGCAGAGTTGGGGGTGGAATGATAAAAGGGAAGGTGGTTTAAGAAAGGCAGTTGTCAGAAACCAAAAAGATTTTTCAGAAGGGACAGGATAGAGAGAAGAGAGAGAGAGAAAAAAGAGAAAGAGAAAGAGAGGGAGGGAGGAGAGAGAGAGAGAGAGAGAGAGAGAGAGAGAGAGAGAGAGAGGATAAACAGAAGAAAATAGGATGTTGGGAAATATACAGTCAGCAATCATAATTGTGAATGTGATAGCAAGTTCCTCTAATAAAGACGTCCTTTCTCAAATATATATGGAACTGAGACAAATTTATAAAAATAAGACTCATTCCTGAATTGATAATCAAAGAATATGAACAAGCAGTTTTCAGAAGAAGAAATCAAAGTTATCTATAGTCATACGGAAAAGGCTGTTAAATCACAATTGGTTAGAGAAATGTAAATTAAAACAACTCTGAGGTACCATCTTATACTTATCAGAAATGACAAATGCTGGAGGGGATGAGGGAAAATAGGTACACTAATAAACTGAAGGTGGTGTAGTGAACTACATCAAGCATTCTGGAGAAAAATTTGAGAATATTTTGAAACTGCCCAAAATGCTATCAAACCATGCATACCCTTTGATCCAGAAACAACATTACTAGGTCTGTACCCCAAAGAGATCAAATGAAATGGAACTATATCTACAAAATAGTTATAGCAGCTTTTTGTGGTGGCAAAGAATTGGAAATTGAGGGGATACTGATCAACTGGGGAATGGCTTAACAAGTTGTAGCAGATTATTATGTACTGTTGCGCACAAAACAGTTCCAAAGGACCCATGATGAAAAAATAAGAACTAATAAACTCTGAGTACAAATTGAAGTACAATTTTCTTGTTTCATTTGTTTATTTGTTTTGCAATATAGCTAATATGGAAATATGTTTCACATGATTTCATATGTGTGATTGATAGTATTTTCTTTGTCTTCTTAGTAGGTAGGGGAAGGGTGGGATGGAAAGAGGATTTAAACTCAAACTTAAAAAAAAGAATATCAAAGTAAATAAATAAAGATCATTTAAAAGGCCCATTTATGCACTGACTGAGGTTGTTGTTAATGGCATTTTTTCTTGGAAATGTGCCTTTGCATGATAACAGACCATCTGGCATAATGCAGGATGTGTTGATACTGGTAGTTACACATAAGCCATTACATTCAAGTAGAAAAGACAAAGTTTGATATCCTGTGTCAAACTACATATCCCATGAAGGCAACCATTTTAAGCAAAAAAAGTCATGCAATCAGTCAATCAACCAAGTGAAGCTATGGTCATAGATTTATAGCTAGTAGGAATCTTTGAAATTCTCTTTTTACAGACGAGGAAACTAAGGCCCAGAGAAGGAATATGACTTGGCCAAGGTCACACAGATACTAAATAACACAGCAAGAATTTTTTAAAACTCCAATTCATTCCAAGTTAAGTGGTCTTTCCATTCCACCATATAGTCCAGACTGGGTGGAAGTTAACAGAGACATATATAGATTTGATGTAAGGAAACATTATAGTAATTATTATTAAGTACCCTGAACTTCCAAAGAGGTAGTTCTCTCCTTGTAAAGATTTTCAAGCAGGGGCCAGATGAACACTCTTGAAATAGGAGTGAGGGAATACAGTAGGGGGAGGAAGAGGGATTTTGTTGGACTTATAGATGTCCTTTAACATTTCTTCCATCTCCGCAATTCTGTAATCTTTTCATTATCTTCATGCCACAGTTTAGGAAGCTGAGACTTAGAGACATTAATTTACACTTCAAGACCAATTTTTTTTATTATATCGACATAATAATAGTTACTATGTGTGAAGCACTGTGCTGAGTCCTAGGAATACAGAGGAAGATAAAAGACAGTTCTTGTACTCAAGGAGTTCATAGTCTAATAGAGGGAAAGAATATGCAAACACCTAGATTCAAATAAGATATAGATAGAATAAATTGTGAGTGATCTTAGAAGGAAAGCACTAGCATGATGTGATGTTTAAAAAGTTCAAGAGACATAGTTTCTAGGTAATTAATCATTTTATTAATAATGCTAGCATATTAAAAAAAATTGAATTGGTTATTCTCTCAAATGCCAATGACAAAGTATTGTGGTGGGCTCATAATTTATATGCCCTTGGAAAAACAGGTATTGCTAATGATTAACAATTAATAAAAGTATGAATATTATAATAGGAAAAGGACCTATTCTAATAAGGGGCCCAGGGACCTCGATAGGCACTGAGAAGGGCTGGATCTAAATGCTATTGTTATTTAGTCCTTTCAGTAGAAACCAACACTGCATGACCCCACCTGGGGTTTTCTTGCCAAAGATACTGGAGTGGTTTTGCCATTTCCTCTCCCATCTCATTTTACAGATGTGGAAAATGAGACAAATAGGGGTTAAGTGACTTGCCCAGGGTCACACAGCTAGGAAGTATCAGAGGCTGGATTTGAACTTAGAAAGGTAAGTATTCCTGATTCCAGGTCTGATGCTCTACCCACTGTACCACCTAGCTGTCCCAGGATCTAAACTTACTATGAGGGAAGGAAACAGTTGTACTACCCACATTTACCACTGATGCCTATATCTATCCCAAGATTCTCACATAAAGCAGAGCCTTGGTGGTCTTCTGGAAAAGTGAGAATATGGGCCCCAGAAGGGAGTGGGATGATCCCAGCATACTGGGAGGGATGATGTCTTGGAGACTGAGGAAAGGAATGGGCCAATGGGATAAATGTCACTTCTCTGAGGAAAATTAATTTACAGTGCTTCCATTCCCCAGGATGCCCACATGTAAGATAAAGGTTCAGTTATCTTGTTTTGCTTCCATCTCTATCCACTGACGTAGCCTTCAATAACACAAGGTCGCCTTTCTATTCCCATAAGGATTCAGAGTAAGTCTTTAGTGCATGGGCCCTTAGGAATTATGATAAATGATAGGATGACTTTCTAAGGATTTAAAAGGGCCTGCCCAACCATCAGTTTTTCAGAAAGAATACAAGTCAACAGAGGGAAATGAACCCATCAGACTATCTTCTGAAATGATGATGGATAGAAGAATCTTCTGAAATATCTTGGATCCTAAGAGCCATTGATAGAAGGAAATAAGATGAAGTGGAAAAACTACTGGCTGACTGAGTGTCATTCTAATGTCTTCTGTGCACTGGGAGTTCATTCTGTTAGTTAGTATATAATAGATTTCCGATGGCATTACTGAAACTATGGAATATTCCCCTAACAAAAGGGCTTGGGACCTTCCAATTATTTGAATGATGTGACGGTTTAAGGGGGCAAAAAAGCTTATGTGTAGGAAATAATTAGTAGAGAGGGAAACTATGTGATATTGTGGAAAGAATTCTGGACCTAGAGTCAAGTAACCAAAGTTTTAATCTATACTTACAAGCTGTGTGACTATGGACAAATCATTCAATATCTCTGGGTTTCTTACTTCCTCATCTGTCAAACTGGAGACGGTGTATTCTGGAAAGTAGTCTGGGCAGAGGAGCTGGGTTCAAAGCCTGACTTTCCCACTTGGTATACTTGGGTGTCCTTGACAAGTTGTCGCTATTGTGTGGGCTTCAGTTTTCTAAAATGTAAAATAATTGAATTGGATGAGAAGACTTTAAAGGTCCCTTTATTGCTGTTTAGTTGGTTTTCAGTCATGTCTGAGGCTTCATGACCCATTCGGGGTTTTCTTGGCAAAGATACTAGAGGGGTTTGCCATTTCCCTCTCTGGTTCATTTTCCAGATGAGTTAGGTTTAGGACAAACAGGGTTAAGTGACTTGCCCAAGGTCACACATCTTGTAAATATCTGAGGCTAGATTTTAATTTAGGAAGAAAAATCTTCTTGACTTCCAAGCCCAGCACATTATCCACTACTTCACCTAGTTGCCCATCTATCTTTAAATCTGTAATCCTATGATATTACTTACTTCACAAAGTTTTGGGGGGAGAGGAAGCACTATAAACAAAGATGAGCTATAGTCTTGTCTGTAAATGTTTCCCTTGGACATCTAGGTTATGCAGTGGATAGTAGGCAGGGCCTGGAGTCAGGAAGACTTCGATACAAATCTGTCCTCCAACACTCACTAGTTGTATGAACCTGCACAAGTCACTTTACTTCTTCTCTGTTTTATCATCTGTAAAATGAGGATGATAGCACCTCACTTCCAGGGTTGTCCTGAGGCTCAAATAAGAATATTTGTAGTGTTTAGCACAGTGCCTGGTACATAGTAGGAAGTTAATACTTGTTCTCTCCCCTCCTGTCTTTGACTTATCCTCTGTTTCCTCACACAGCTAATAAGTTGCCAAGTCCTGCTGTTTTAACTTCTGCCCTTTCTCATCTATTCATTGACTCCTCCTCTTTACTCCCACTACAACCTTTATTTGACCCTCATTTTTTTTATCTAGATTACTCCATTGCTGTTAAGTCATCTCCATCTTATCTGACTCTTTCTGATCACATTTGGTGTTTTCATAGCAAAGATATTTACCTTTCCTTTTGTAGCTTATTTTACAGATGACTAAACTGAGGCAAATAGGGCTAAATGACTTGTCCAGGGTCACAAAGTTAGTAAGCATCTGAGGTTGAATTTGAACTCATGAGCCTTCCTGATTCCAAGCCCAGTGCTCTCTCTACTGTGCCATTACCTAGTTAGGAGCCTGAGTTTCACTTTCATTATAGAGAGGCTAAGGTTTGCTTACCCTGGAATATCCCTTGACCATGCTTACTCCCTTCTTCCATTGGTGAATTTCTTCCAGAGGTCTCCATTTTGGAGATGGGCCATAATAGCTAGCTATGCCTCACTTCCCTCCCAACTGAACTCCTGATAGTCTCTGGACTTTGTCACCTTCTCTCCCCTTCCGCCATTTTTCAGCTCCTTTTTAGGTGTTGACTTCCATTAAAATGTAAGCTCCTTGAAGCCAAGGATTGTCTGTTTTGGCTTTTAGATGTATTCTTAGTGCTAAGCATAGTACCTGGCCTATAGAAAGCATTTAATAAATGCTTCTTGCCTGCCTGATGATGTGGAACTAGATTCTGAGGCTGTTGCCCGCACACATGGATTTCTGATCAGGCTATTTGCTGTTGAAAAAATGTGGGCATCCATGGAATATATAATCTTTAAAGTCCCTTCCAAGGGCAGCTAGGTGACACAGTAGATGGAGCACTGGGCTTGGAATCAGGAAGACTCATCTTCAGGAGTTCAAAGTCTGGTCTCAGAAACTAACTGTGTGACATTGGGCAAGTCCCTTAACTCTGTTTCCCTCAGTTTCCCCATCTGGAGAAAGAGCTGGAGAAGGAAATGGCAAACTACTCCAGTATCCTCGTCAGAGAAACTCCAAATGGGGTCACAAAGGGTCGATCATGATTGAAATGACAGAACAGCAACAGAAAAGTCCTTTCCAGATCTAAAAGTTTATGTCTCCAACTATGATAAATAAAATAAAATTGTAATCCAAATACATAATGTAGACAGTAAGTACTGTGGCAATAATAACTATAAGAGTAATGGCATGTAGGTAGCACTTTAAGGTTTACAAAGTGTTTTATAAATATTTCATTTTATCCTCACAACCACTCTGGGAAATAGGTAGCTTTATTACCTCCATTTTACAGACTTGGGAATTGAAGCAGAACGACATGAAATCACTTGCCCAGAATCACAGAGCTACGGATTTAGATTTGAACTAAAGCTTTCCTGGCACCTACCTGGTCCAGTGCTTTATCTACTACATGGCCTGGCTGCTTCAAGAAGAGACATGACTATTGCCAAGAATTATCTGAGAAGGCGTCAGCTACTCAAGGTCAGGACATTTAAATAGGACCTAATGATCTCTTAGAGATTTGGGGATGGGACTTAAAACTTTGGTTCCAAGCAAGGGGATTAGGAATCATAGTGTCTCAGATCTGGAATATACTTCAAATATCATTTAGCCCCTTAAATCTTACTTGTATAAGAACATATTCTATAACATACCTAATCAGTTATTAATCAAGACTATGCTCCAGTAACTCTAGCAAGCCAAGTGCATCCCAAGGTAGTCTAGTCTACATCTGGACAGCTCTGAGTGTTAGGAAGTTTTTCCTGACCTTGGCCTCTAAATTAATTCTTTGCAGATTCCATCTTTGGACCTAGTCCTATTCTTTGAGACTAAGGAGAAGTTTCAGATATTTATGTCTTCATTTATAGTGTGCCATCCACAGATGAGATTTTCTCCATACACCGGAATCTACCAATTAGATCAAGAAGACCGTTACCTTCTCCACTCAGCTCTCAGAAAATTTGATTTCAGATCCTGAACTAAATGAACCTATTCTGTCTAGGTCTATTAAAGGTCCTATAAAAATGGCAAAGTTCACATAACCCAAAGAAAGGCAAGAAAGAAAATGTCATAAAAACCGTGGTGTTAATTAACTATTGACATACTGGGTACCTTTTGCTCATAAAGTTAGACAATGGTATATGGCTGTTGATTCAGGAAGTATTGGCATCATTACACTTGGTAATATAACACAATTACAGCACTATAAGGTCAAAGGATTCAGAGGTGGAAGGGAACCTAAAGGTAATGAAGGCCAGCGCCTCTGCTTTTATAGATAATGTATAGCTTTAGATAGATAGATAGACAGACAGAAAGATAGACAGATAGATAGATAGATAGATACATAGATAGATAGATAGATAGATAGATAGAAAAAAGCCAAAGAAATTTAGTGATTAACTCAGGTCATGCAGACACTAAGCAGAGTCAAGATTTGAATCCATATTTTTTTGAGCAAAGGATGAAGTTGGGAATAACCATGGTGCCAGAGTTGGAGGAGGGTGATGGCATAAAGATCAGTCTTATTGTAATAGAGGGTTACACAATGTGGGGAAAAAATCCGGTTTTGGTGTATCTGACATGACAAAAGACTTCAATCACAAAGAGGAGAAATATGAACTTGTTCTAATAAACAATGGAATGCCATTGAATGTTTCTAAACAGAAGAGTAATGTGATGGAAGGGGTACATTAGAAAGATTAATCCATCACTGCGTTCTGCGGGACAGATTGGAATAGAAAGAAGTTGAAAGCAAGGAGATAAATTAGGAGGTTAAGACAGTAGTCCAAATATGAAGTGGCCATAGGGCTGTACTTCAGTATTAAATAGGAAGAAGGATGTGTAGACATTCTAAAAGAACCATGTGCGTATGGGGACAGATTGAATGTAGGATGTGACAGAGAGCTACTGATGCCATTTTTGACACCTCTTCATTTTCTATCTAGGTTGTTTAGAAAAATGATACCTGCGTGACTTTTGTCTATGTTTTCCCGCAAGTTTACCACAAGAGCCTTCTTCTATTTCTCCACATATCCTAAGAATACGAGTGGAATATTCAGACTATCCACCAATCATTTCCATTGTGTTGTCGGTTGTTCAGTTGTTTCAGCCAAGTTTGACTTTTTGTGACCCTATTTTGGCATTTTCTTGGCAAAGATATTGGAATGATTTGTCATTTCCTTCTCCATCTCATTTTATAGATGAGGAAACTGAGGCAAACAGAGTAAAGTGACTTGCCCAGGGTCACACAGCTATTAAGTATCTGAGGTCAGATTTCAACTCAAGTCTTCCTGACTACAGGCCTGGCACTCATCCACTGTACCACCTCGTCAGCCCACAGTCTTTCTATAAAACATCTCCTTAATGACATCTTTTACATCTGTTCTTCCAGGGAGTTCTTAGTTGGTTATAGATTGGAACTAGCTTGTACATCCCAATCTCCATCTATCTCCCACCCCAAACTCTCATCTATTTTCCATTACTTTCAGGATATACTGACCAGGTTGAACCATTATCACTTCAAATTCAGTATGTTCAAAATTGAGTTAATCCTTTTCTTCTCCCTGAAACTTACCATCCTCCTAATTTTCTCCATTTGTGCAGATGACATGATCATTCTGGTATTTTCATTATTTATCATTTGATCTAACAGAGAGAAAATTAATTAAATGACTATATAATAATATCAGATGTTTCATCTTTAAATTATCTTTAATTTACTTATGTGCCTAGGCTGCATCCCTCCAGTTCAAGTAAGCATTTTGAGGACAAAGACTGTTTATTTTCTGCCTTGATATGCCCAAAATGAAATACCAGTACATTACAGGTACTTAATAAATATTTGTTTATTTAATTGAAATGAAGGTGATGCTTGTTAATTGAATGAAATATCGATTGATAGATTGTAATACCAGAAACTTCCCATCAGTTGGTGCCCAGGAAAGGATCAGTAAAGTGTCAAGGGTGGGGAACCTACAGCCTCAAGGTCACAAATAGCCCCTAGGTCCTCAAGTGTGGCCCTTTGACTGAATTCAAATTTCACAAAACAAATTCCCTTAATAAAAAGATTTGTTCTGTAAAATTTGCACTCTGTCAAAAGGCCTCACCCAAGGACCTAGAAGGCCACATGTGACCTTGAGGTCATAGGTTCCCCACCCATGGAAAGCCTCAGGCTGAAGGCTTTATATTCTGCAAATTCACTGAGGCAAAGAATGCTAAGAAAAAAGAATTTAAGGACCTATAAAATGTTAGGAAATATGTGACATTCTGGAAAAATCACACAATAGATTAATTGAATATCAGTTCCCGTGCCAGGATGTTAATCATTCTCAGTTCTGGAGAGTAACCCTCCCCAATTTCCATTCTGTCTCTCTGATTTCAGAGATTATGGGATAAAAGCACTGACTCTGGATTCAGAGAGTCTGAGTTCAAATCTTGCCTTTGATGCTTAGCACAGAGGTCAACTTGAACCAATGACTTAACCTCCCTAGGGTTCAGAATGTGCCTTGGAGAATCCTCCTGATTAGGGAATTAGAGTAAATGGAAAAATTATACAAAAGAGAAAGAGGAAAGACCTACAATACTTGTGGTACTGAAGGGTGACTTTCTAAAGCATATGATTAAAACTTCCTAATCACTATAAAGGGAGCTAGAGCCAGAGTTAATCAGGAAAGCAGAGAAATTCCACCAAGGAGGCCTATTTGAAAGTGAAATAGAGGTCAAAACTCCACTATGACATGGAAATTAGAACCTACCAGATGTTTCAATGATGTGGCATAGTTCGACGAGGGCAAAGTTGCAGGTTTATTAACCATGCCAGCTGGAGCTAGAGGATTTATGTTTTCTTTGCCATGTGAAAACGTATAATCACAACAGAAACATAAAAACCTGAGCAGGTTCTGAGAAGGTCACAAAATCATGTAAATCAAATTTCACTGTAATAAATAAAACCAACAGCAGAGGTCTCCCTGCAATGTGTGGCCTATCCTCAAGACAGAGAGAAGCCAAATGGCGGCACTGATTACTTGCCAATAACACTTAAAATACAGGTCAGAAATCATTCATCCATTCACTGGAGACCAAAAGAAAAGAAAAAATGTACAAAAGTAACTGATGACATTCTCTGGTCTTGATATATAAGATTTAATGCAATTTAGGCTTTCAAGTCCTTGGTAAGACTTTTTTGGGGGGCCCCAGTAGATTTTCAAACCAAAATAAACAGGTTCTTTGACTAAATCAGGTCTGTCTGCTTATTCAGTTACTATATATATATTTTTTGCTAGTAGAGAATCTCAGGTGACTGACCCTCCAAAGTTGCTAAAAGCAGCAATTGCCAGTGGTTCAGATGTAACTACCTCTAGAGATTTAAAAAAAAAAAAAAGTAGGCCAAATAACCACTTCTAAGTGCTTCTGGTCCTCTCTTAATATAGGTTATATTTCTATAGAATTCAGATTTATTTTTCATCATAACTCTAGAGCTGAAAATATCTCAGAAAACGTCTAGTTCAATTCTCTCATTTTACAAAAGAAGAACCTTAGATCCAGCAAGGATTAGTGCCTTGCTTTTATCCAAGATCTCTGAAAGCACAAAAGGAAAAAATTCAAGAGTGCTACTTCTACAATCAGTAATGCACAATATCCTTTTGAAAGCTGGAGGAAATATTCACATTCAACAAATCATTAGCACAGTTCTCCAGAGTATCATTTATTCACAAGCATTTCTGGTGAATAGATAATGAAATTCAATGGTTTACTCAATCCGTTTCACTTCCTTTATGTCTTCCATTTTCTTCCTGGTTGTCACATGATGATATACACCTATTATCTTTTGAATATGTCTGAATAATGGTTTGTGTTTAGGATTTTCTATTTTAATTGTTTAAATTAAACAAAAATTTTGGTTTAGGTTTTGTAAATTCTTAATAAATAAAAATAATAGAAGTCCTAGGAGTTATGCAGTTGTTAAAAAACATGGAGAGCTTTCAGCAGCAATTGCTTGAAGCAGTTGTTGCAGTAGAGGGGGGAAAAGAGACTATTTTTTCTGTCTGGATTTAGGCATAAACAATGCAGGAAAATGCAATGTCTGCTTCTGGCATGCAATTTCTATCTGTTCTATTAAAAATCTAGCCCATTTGATGATGCTTGTGACTACTTTGTAACCATAACAAGCACTATATGAATGTTGGGATTGTTTTTCTTCTTTTACAAAGCTACAATTGGAGATTTAATTTTTATGAATACTTTATATTCTCAACACATTGCATTATTTTAATATATTTTTATTTATTTCCCTATTTTCCAATTACATGTAAAATATTTTAACATTCTTTTTTTTAATTTTGAGTTCCAAATTCTCTCTCCCTTGTATCCTTCCCCTCTTTTTGAGAAGGAAAACAATTTGATATAGATTATGCATAACATATAACTTACAAAAGAAAACACAGACAAAGGAAATGAAACAAGAAAAATAAAGTACACTTCAATCTGCATTCAGAGTTCATTGGGTACTCTGGAGGCAGATGGCAGTTTTCATCATGGGTCCTTTGGAATTGCCTTGGGTCATTTTCTTGATCAGACTAGCTAAGTCTTTCACAGTTGATCATCCTTATAATATTGTTGTTACTGTATACAATGTTCTCCTGATTCTGCTCATTTCACTTTGCATAAATTCATATAAGTTTTCCTCCAAGGCATTTCTGAAAAAATTCTACTCATCATTTCTTAAAGCATAATAGTATTCCATCACAGTTATATATCACAACTTGTTCAGCCCCAATTGATGGGTATCCCCGCATTTTCCAATTCTTTGGCACCACAAAAAAGCCACTATAAATATTTTTACATGTATGTCCTTTTTCTTTTTTCTTTGATATACTTGGGATACAATACTCGTAGTGGTATTGCTGTGTCAAAAGCTATGCACAGTTTCATAACTGTTTGGCATAGGTCCAAACTGTTCTCCAGAATGGATAGATTAGTTCACAATTCTACCAATAGTGCATTAGTATCACAATATTTGCACCTCCCATCCTACATATCTCATTTTTCTTGACTGTCATGTTAAGTGATAATGATGGATGAGAGCTGGTATCTCAGAATTGTTTGAAGTGGCACTGCTCTAATCAGTAGTGATTGAGAGCATTTTTTCTTTTCTCTTTGAACCAAATTAGATGTTAGTGAGGTTCTAGCATTGTTCTAGCATTGCCCACTACATACACACACACACACACACACACACACACACACACACACACCATTTTCCCCTCTTCTGCAAAAACTCTTTCTTACATGACTCTTTTATGTGAAATAATTTTCCTATTCTACCTTTCCCTTCCCTTCTCTTCTCTTAGGGCATCACTTTCTTCTTTCCTTTTTTTTTACATCATCACAACATAGTTTACTCACCTGTATGTCCTCTTTTTTTTTGTAGAATCCTGTTAACTGTCAGAATAATGATAATATTCTTAGAAGTTACATGTATCATCTTCCTATATTGAAAGGTAGTTTATCCTTTATTTTTTCTCTTTCTTGTTTACCTTTTTTGCTTCTCTTGAGTCTTACATTTGAAAGTCAAATTTTCTATTCAACTCTGGTCTTTTCATGAAGAATGCTTGAAAGCTCTTTATTTCATTAAATATCCATTTTTCTCCTTGAAGGATTATGCTGTTTTTTCTGTGTAAGTTATCTTGATTGTAATTTCAGCTCTTTTGTCTTCCAGAATATCATGTTTATTTTAAGTCCTCCTCTCCTTTAATGTGATAATTGCTAAATATTGGGATCCTGACCGTAACTCCATGATAGTTGAATTTTTTTTCTGGTTGCATGAATTATTTTCTTTTCAAATTGTAAGCTCTGGAATTTTGCTATAACTTTGGGGAGTTTTCATTTTGGTATCTCTTTTAGGAAGTGATTGATTTGTTTTTCTACTTCCATTTTACCCTGTGGATCTAGGACATCAGGGCAATTAATAATTTCTTGAAATATGATATCTAGACTCTTTCTTTGATCATGGCTTTCAGGGAGCCCAGCAATTCCTAGATTATGTCTCTTTAGATTATTTTCCATGTCAGTTGTTTTCTATCAATATTTCACATTGTCTTCTATTTTTTCATTCTTTTGATTTTGTTTTATTGTTTCTTGATGTCTCATGGAGTCATTAGCCTCCACTCACTCAATTCTAATTTTTAAGGAATTATTTTCTTCAGTGACCTTTTACACCCTTTTTTTCATTTGGCCAATTCTGCTTTTTAAGGTGTTATTTTCTTCAGTATTTTTGACGGTGCCTCTTTTACCAAGTTGTTAATAGTTTTCTCATAATTTTATTCCTTTGCTCTTATTTTTTAAACTTTTTTTCCTCTGCCACTCTGATTTTGAAAATCATTTTTTTAGTGCATCTGCAAATTCTTGTTGGGCTTGTATTCACTTTGCATTCTTTTCTTGTATCCATTTTGACTGCAGTGTCTTCTGAGTTTATCTCTTGACCTTCCTTGTCACCATACTAACTTTTTATGGTCAGGTTCTTTTTATTGTTATAGTTGGTTTATTCTTCCAACCTTTTTTAAAAAGTTTGAACTTTATGTTATAGCTGAGCTCTGTTCCAGCATAAGGGAGAGACACATTGACTTAAGCTTTAGGCTTCTTCACTCTGCTGTTTTCTGGGGGTTTGGAGGTTTTTTATGCTTCCATGGTAGTATAATCTAGAAAGAAGTATAGTCACCACTCTCCTGGAGTGTACTCTGGTCCTTGTCCAAGAAGGGCTTTGGATCCCCTTGGAATTGCAATCAATACTTCTCCTCAAGATCCCTGCTCCCAGGGACCAGAAATGATACTGTTCCTCAGAGCTCTCATTCCTTTTTGACTGAAAGTTCTCCCCTCTACTTTTGAACTATAACCCAGAAGTGGATATAGGCAATGATTTGCCAAACAGCATCTTATCCTTCATCCAGTACTAACACAAGGGTCCCCTGTTATCTTTTTGACCTTACTCTTACTGGTTTCAGAGTTCCTGCTGCTGCTTCCTTCACTACCACCTAATCCTACCACTGCTGTCACATCCACATGTACTCCAAGTCAATCCCCATCCTGTGTCACAGATCTCTTTTTCCAACCTCCAAAGTTGTCTTGGGCTAGAAGAATGTCTCATTCTTACTTTTTTTTGTTGGCTCCACTACTTCATATTTGATTTGAGGCATTATTTTAAAGTTGTTTAGAGGGGAATGTTTCTAGGGATCAATTGATTGTTTTTACTTTTCCATCATCTTGGCTTTTCCCTGGTGTTAATTAGAATTGACTGGGTGGGAGACTGAGATACTATGTGACTTGCTTAGGGTAACATAGTGTATCTCAGAGATGGTACTTGAACAAAAGTCTTCCTGATTCTTAAGACTGGCTCTCCATTCACCATACTGCAATGCCCATCTCTAAAACATAAATTGTAGAGTGGTTTTCACTCTGCTTTGATCAAAGATTTTTCCACAACCCAGAGCTTCATAGACCAACAAAATTATAACTCTGAAGTAAAAATCATAAACTAAAATCCAAAAATTAATGTCACTATAAATATTAAGTATTAGGCTTTTCCTAACTGGAGATCTTCAAGATACATTAGAGAAAGAGCAAGAGAGAGAGAAAGAGAGAGGTAGGTAGATAGATAGATGAGTGGGTGGGTGGATGGATGGATGGATGGACAGATGTATGAATAGATAGATCACTATATATGTGAATCTATACATAAATATATGTATGTGTATAGGTATCTATACTTATAAGATATTTATCAATGAGAGGTTAATTCTATATTCATTATGAGAGAGAGAGGAAAACATGAAAAGAGATACAGGTAAGTGACAGACAGATAGATGATACAATATAATGAATAAATCACATAGTATAATGAATAAAGAGCAACAGACGACCCCAGAGTCAAAAAGAACTGGATTCAAATCCTGTTTTGACATCTACTAGTTGTGTGACCCTGTACAAGGGCCTTCACTTCATGTCCACAGGAAACTCTCTTAGGTAATATTACAAAATAGTAACCCATCTGTATTGGTGAATGAGTTAGCAGTAGTGAAGTCATAAGCTCAGACCAACATGTGTACATAGAGATGTACATATAGTTCTATGATGTTATAAATATGAAGAATCCCTCCACCATGCAGAACACAATCACTGTTACTACAGTTATACAGAGGATATCTTCAATGAGCATATAGAAATTGAATTTTTATCCTAAAATATCCTAAAATTTACTTACTTTATCTACTTATATAATACTCTACCAGTTAAACTTAAATAAAAAAGAATAATGGGAGAAATAAAAATAACAACAATAAAGTAATAGAAAAAACTGACATGTACATAGTGCTTTAAAATTTCCAAAGTGTTTTGTATATATCATCCTATTTGGATATAGAGAGATAATGGCAGATAGAGTGGGTTTTTAAGGAAAGCCCCTAAAAGCCCAGCTTTAATGGACTATAAAAATGTAAAATGGAGGGAAGGTAGTAGCAATCAATCAATCAGTCAGGAAACATTTATTGAGCACTTATTAAGTGTCAGATACTCTGATAAGTGCAGGGTATCCAAATAAAAGCAAAAATTGTCCCTACTTTCAAGGAATATGTTTTGCATAAGAGAATTACACTTGGTGACAGCATAGATTTATCCCTTTGAGGTTTAGGGGAATAGTATCTTACATAAAAGAAGAGGTACTAGAATCTTATGAAAATTAGAGGTAAGAGTTTCCTAATTTGACAGGGATATGGTCAAAGAGAAGGAAGGAAAAGGAGATTTTTTCAAAGAAAAAATGTCATTCAAATATATATTATCTCAGTAGTTATTACAGAGATTATAATTAAAATGCCTCAAACCTCTAGGAATTCAACCAATAGTAACAGTCATTTCTTTCTGAAAAGTTGGATATATTTACCCTTCAGTCACGAATCTTTTATTTCATCCTGCATTTGAAAGATGATATATTCAAAGAATAGGCAGCTAAAACATGCTGAGAAATTATTTATTTTGAAAGAGGATCTAGATATCTCATCTGAGTATGACTGAATACAATCCTCTTTGGGAAAATGAAAAGGACTGAATTACTACTTTGGGGAGGAAATGACAATAGGAAAAAAGGAAAGAAGGAAGGAAGGAAGGAGGACTAAACTTTGAGATTATAAGCTTAATTCACTTATCAGTAATGTAGTGTAAAAAAAAACTGACTAGGAGTTAGCAGCTCTGAGTTTCAATACTAGTTCTTCCTTTAACTAGTTGTGTGACCTTGGGTAGGTCACTTAAATTTCCTTGGAATCAGATTCTATGATACATAAAATAAGAAGTTTGGGCTAGTGGACTTATACATAAATGTCCAGATCTAAAAGTCTGAGTTTTGATATTTTTCTTTATTTAGAGAAGAAAAGGCATCATGCTTCTCATTACTCAATAATAATTATAAATCTCATTTGTAGATCATTTTAAGGTTTTTCACAGCTTCATATAAATCTTGATATCTCACTTGATCCTCATAACTCTGAGAGCTAGATGCTATTATCAGTCCCATTTTACAGATGAGGAAACTAAAGTCTGAAAGTTAAGGTATTTGTCCATGGTTACACTGCAAGTAAACATCTGAGGAGACATTTGAACATGTTTTCCTGATCCTCACCCCTTGCCATGGTCTATCTACTACATTATACACTCTCTCTCAGTGCATCTATTACTTGAAAAAAAAGAAAAGAGCCTTAGATTTTAAAATGGTAAATACAAAGAAAAAATAACAAAATATCTTAAAGGAACTGGAAGGTAAGTGAACAATGGAGAAGGATATTTCCTTGGGAATGCTTTGCTGCACATACCAAGAAACAGTAATAGACAGCATTTATATGTCACTTTAAAGTTCACAAAATATAATACACACACACACACACACACACATATTCTGCCTTTTGAGTCTTATACCAAGCCTATGAGGTGAGTGACAGCTAGATGGTACAGGAAAGAGCACTATACTTGGAGTCCCAAAGACCTGAGTTCAAATCCAGCCTCACACACTTACTAGTTATGTGACTCTGGGCAAGTCACTTACCTTCTGCCTTAGTATCCTTATCTGTAAAATGAGATAACAATAGCACCTACCTCCAAGAGTTTTAGTAAAGAAAAAAATAGAGATTAATAAAGTGTTTTGCAAACCTTAAAATACTGTATAAATGGCACTGATTATTAAGGACTATTATCATGTCCATTTTACAAATGAGGAAACTGAGGCTGGGTAAAGCAAGTGACTTTCCCAGGGTCATATGGCTACTAAGTATCTGAGATTGGATTTGAATTCAGATCTTCCTGACTCTATATCCCAATTTTCTATCCTCTTACATCACCTACCTACCTCAGTCTAGATATTGTTGGACCTCTGTGGTCCTGACTCAGTTTCCTAGACTGGGAATGGCTTGCTCTGATGTCATTTTACCTAATATTTATATTTTGTTAAAGGCCACGTCTATAAACTCAAATTAAGAAGAGAATGTTTCACTGTGAATTTGAAAAATGCACTGAGGATAAAAAAAAATCTACATTTGTCCAATAGATACAAGTTATACATTTAGACCATCCTCAATTTGATAGATAATAGTGCAACTTTCCCCTTTACATTAGATGGGAGAACAGAATATGCAGAAGCCTTTCATTCTGAGCGGCCTAGTCAACAATGAATAACAATTCATGTCACTAATAGTGCTCTGGAATGTGCTAAGTGCCTTCTTCCCCTCCATCCTATGAGGTCCATGGCATTATTATTCCATTTATACATAGACTGTGATTCACAGCTTTAGGTTTATTCTCACATGGATCCAGTTCAATCTATAAACCTCAATGATAATTCAATAATGTTACTACACCCATACCTACTCAGCTTATGACCTGAGAATAGATGATTTTGGCTTATTTTTACAGTACCTTTTCAAAAGAGGCCCTGGGGAGCATACATTTAAAAGAAATAAATATTTATCATGCAAATTCAGTACAGGGTTCAGGTAAATGGCACTCAGCAACTCTAGGATAGATGTTCAGTCATCTTCAGCCATCCCATTTGGGGTTATCTTGGCAAAGATACTGGACTGGCTGGTCACTTTCTTCTCCAGCTCATTTTACAGATGAGAAAACCAAGACAAACAGGGTGAAGTGACTTGCCCAGGATCACACAGCTAATAACTATCTGAGAGTCTTCCTGATTCCAAGTCCAGTATTCTTTGCCTTGCTCCACCTACATGCCCCTAGGATAAGAACAGTCTATTGATAAGTGATAGTTAAACACTGTTAAACACTGGACAGCGATTCAGTTAGGGACAATCTTCCCTCCCTACCCCCTCCCGATCCCTCAGTGTAATATGCTGGGTGGTGGCCTGGATGAACAGTAAAGCAAAGAGCTGCTGGGGTCTTGGATTTATGTAGAACCATCAGACAAAGGGATTTCTGTGGCAGCTGTCAGATGGGGCAACAGATTCAGGAAGCATTTCTAAAATTAACCAGGAAGGTCTACTCAGGATGAGCAAGAGTTTCAGCAGCCATCATGTGCATTTTAAACCTTAAGCAAGAACAGTTGTATAAGAGGAGATAGGCCTAGGAGAGTGGGGCCAAGGACACCTGTAGCTATTCAGTATTTCAACCAGAACTTCTTTGTTAAGTCTTACAAGGGACATTTTGTTTCATCTGAATGAAGTTAAGAAGAAAATGGCAATAGACCACCTTTCAGGGAGAGTCACTGCCTTTCCTTCACCAGCTCACAGTATCAACAGGTGAAGACTAAGTAGTACAAATGATGGCATGATGGGACCTAGACCCCTAAAAGGAAAAGACCATGAATCTGAAAGCAACCCAGTCCTTGAATTTTCCCACATATTTCAGTAACCCAGATCACTGGTGTCTCACCCAAGACATCTGAAGTCTGATCAATATTTTGCTCTCAATATCAATTAAACTGTTGCTATCACCTCAATATCAATAACCCAATAACCAATTAATATTCCCAGTAACAGTGAACCAGTTTATATTTCCTCAATATCAGTTATCACTGAGGCCAGATTTGAACTCAAGTGTTCCTGACTCCAGGCCCAGCTAAGTGCCTCCAATGTATATTAGTAAGCAAGAAACTATGAGGCTCATGCCTATTGTTTGTCTAGACTGTGGAAATAATTTAAGACATGGAATCAGCCAGGGCCCATGAGTGTTTGTGTAGGTATATATGTATATGTATGTGTATATATATATAAATATACATATATGTGTGTGTACACACACACATATATGCACATATATAGTTATATGCACACATACACATATACATAGCATATAATATGTATGTGGAACAACATATGTGTACATGTATGTAATATAGATGTACATTAATACATCATTAGGTGAAGGATATATGTGTGCATGCATATAAGTATGTGTGTGAGACAGTTCAAATCTGGCCTCAGACAAACATTTACAAATTGTACGTTCCTGGGCTCTTAATCTATTAACCTCTTACCCACTTAACCTCTGTTTGCCTTAATGCACTGGAAAACAAATTGGCAAACCCTTCCAGTATCTTTGCCAAGAAAACCTCATGGACAGTATGGTCCATGGGGTCATGAGGAGTCAAACACTGCTGAACACGAACAACAAAATGTACATTATGTCTTTGTTATTTAGTACCACTTATCTACTTAATGATTTTATGCCAAGGAAAAACAGCTGCATTTCTATAATAGCTAGCTTTTATATGGCACTTTAAAGTTTGCAAAGAAATTTACACATATTATCTTATTTGTTTCTCACAACAACCCTGTGAGGTAGGTGCTGTCATCCCTATTCTACAACCGAGAAAACTGAGACTGACAGTAAATGGACTGCTGAGGCTCCCACTGCTAGTAGGTGTCTCAGGCAGGATAGAACTCAAGTCTTTCTGACTAACATTCTAGCTACTCTATTTGCTATACCACCTAGTTACTAGCGTATTTGTCCATTTTCTTGGGTGATATATTCTATTAGTCAAAAGTCCCATGACTAGTACTCATTGAAATATAGCCTTTTCAGAGAATGATGGTGTTGGTAAATAAGTAGGAGCTCAGAGCAAAGTGTAATTGGTAGATCCACAAAACCCCATATCATAGACAAGTGATGCTACCCCAAAGAGGTTAAGATAAGAAATAAAATTTCTGGGAATCCCTGATAAGCTTAGAGCCTCTTATTCATCCAGGATTTCTGTAACAGTCAACGATAGGGTCAGTTTAAGATTTCTTAGCAAGCAGCAATCAATTACGATCTACCTCCATCCCTGGTTTCTGCTTCAGTGTCTCTATGGTGCATTGTGGATTCTGGTTTATCTAAGTGTCTTATTCCCTCACCTTGCATTATCCCCAATCCAGAATTAATTCAGTCCTCTGCTGGGTCCTATCTCCTCATATTGTGACTTAAAGAGCCTGGTTCTGTCATGCATTTTTGTTCTGTTAAAGCCAGAGCTTTAACATGGCTTCAGATCACTGATTAATGGAACTTCTACTGGCTTGAGAATCCCCCCTGGTTAGAGCACTGACGGACCTCACATTCATTTTTCTAAGCTCCTAATGACTTCCCTACTATAACTTCCCTACCAGTCCGCTCTGGTCTTTCGTTCAGTTCAGTACTGGATAGAACATGCTTTTGTTTCTTTGAGCCGTTCTTTATCATTGGTCTCTCAGGGGTCATTTTCAGATATTTTATGGGGTTTGTGTGAGAGAGCTGGATTTCTCTATCACTTTTCACATTGACATCTTAACCAGAATTTCATTTGTACTCCATTATGTTGCCCCATCTCCCTGTGAGCCAACTAGATGGTAAATTTTGTTCCAATTTTATTAAAGGGAAAGGAGAGCTTGTGGTGATCTTTCCAAGTTAGCCTGAGTTCAACTTGAGACATTCTGATTCCTGACTCAATCCTGAAACCACACTTCTTGGATTCAAGATTCAAGCTATTTTGCACATTTTAGGTGTGTCGTATATGGATTTCATTTTATTTTATTTTTTCTGAGAGTAGTTCACAGCCATTCAACAGTGACAAAAAAAAATCTTTTCTTTCTGATCATGATCTAGCTGTCAATCTCTAAGTAATAAATGGGGTTGAGGGAATTGGATTAGAAATTTAATTCCTTAACTGTTGGTATCCATCATAACTGCATCTTAACTATCACTTCAGACATAGTAATACAATCCTAACCAACTGCCTAACTTTAACCAAAAAGAACTTAAATTTTGCAGGTTTTGACCCCTAATAGTTTATACTCTATAACATCTGGTGAAAGGAAATGAAGGAACTCAGGGAATATCTCAAGAGCCCTTAGCAGCATGGGAAGGCAGTTTCAGAAGTCATTAAGTTAACCCTAGGATACTCTACCAATTTTGGTCACTTAGAGGAGAGGTTGGAGAAGTGACTACAATTTCAGGAAATTCTTGTTCATAATAGTCCTGTATCATGGAAATGCATTTAGTATCCTTTATGGAGAAAGCCCAATCTGATTTAACTAGATCTCAGAGAGAAAGAATTTAAAGAGGATCATATGAAAGGGGAAATAGAAGAGAAAAAAATGGAGAGAGGAAGCATAGAATCACCAATTTAGATCTGGAAGAGATTTAGGAAGCCTTAGAATCCAATCCCTCACTATACAGATGAGAAAGTTAAGACTAAGAGAAGTTATATGACTTGCCCAAGGTCACTTGGCTAGTAATTTTCTGAGGCAGGATTTGAATTAAAGTCTTCTTGATTCCAAGTCCATCACCCTGACCCCTGTCACCTAGTTGCCTAGTTTTTAATCCTTTAAAACCAAGAGCAGCTTATACAATACAAAGATATATGTATGTGTGAAACAATGCTGTCTCAGTTGATTGCAATGAGAACCAATCATTTCCCTGACTATATCTTCTTAAAGGAACATGGCAACTACCTTCCCCATGGTTAATATAGTTTAATTTTTATCATTTAAATTTTTAGTTTTACCACATTGGCTGGATAGCTTCTTAAATGGACAGAGAGTGAAGTGAAACCCTGAGAACTATTTGTACTCTCAGAGGATAACTGAAATAGCTAGTACAAGGGACTGACTGATGTCTCAATCCCTCAAGTTATGCTTTTAAACTTGGTTTCCTAGTTCAAAGAGTATGTGTTAGCCAAGCGCATTAGAATGGGAGGCAAGCAGAATGTAGAATTCTGTATGTAATTCAAAAGATGGCTGGATAACCTTTGTGTTTTCCATTTTACTTTTTCAGTGCTGAAAAGTACAGCTGAAAAGACATAAATAATTGAATGATTGTCCCAGGTCACGTCAAGCCTTCGTTTTGGAGAATGATTCTTGCTGCCATCTGCAAGGACAGTAAGTTCTACTGGGTACTTTTTTTCTGAGTCCCAATCTCAGTAAAGTGAACTACTTCAATACTGACCTACTTACAATTGACTAATGACTTGGTTTCTTACCAATCAATGACATGGCTTCCAAGTGCTGTCAATTACATGACTTCCAAGTTCTACCTGAGAGTATCCTCCTGTATTGTGATCCCGATATCAGGGAAGGCTGGGCAAGTCCCAGATCTTATGAGTGAGAATCATTCTTGACCACAAAAGCAAAGATCACATCAGTTAGCTATGGGTAGGGGCCAGTAACTAGAAAGCCAGTCTGAGAAATGCTAAGGGTACAGAGTCATCAAGGATGGGGGTGGAGAAAGAGAGAGATACAGAGATAGACAGAGACAGAGGCAGAGAGAGAGAAATGAATAATGTGCCTGAAGAGAAGCCAAGCAGATCCATGGTCAGAATAAACCAGAGTTCCAAACTGCCAGAGAGACTGGAATGTAGAAAGGGAGCCAAGTGAGGGCAAATTGAAAGAACTATGGTCAGAATAAAAAACTCCAGGGCCAATTAGAAGTAAGGAGAATTCAGGAATAGAAATTAGCAGTTAGGTAAGGAGACAGTTCCTGCCTTTGTTTGTACCCCTAGTACTTGGCACGGTATCTGGCAGGTAGTAGATGCTTAATAAGTACTGCCTGGCACATAGCAGGTGCTTAATAAGTATTTGTTGACTTAAAGACATATGCAACATGGTGGGAAATTAGATTACTAAATTTCTAGAGCTTAAAATGAATTTTAGAAACCACAAGATTATATCATTTTTAAGCTGGAAAGAAACTTAGACATCAACAATCCAGCTTCCTCTTTTTATTTATAGATGAAAAGAAGTAATTTACTACCACCCAAGTGAGTGGTCAAGTTTAGGTCCTACCATGCAGCTTTCCCCTTACCTACTCAATAAACTCCACTGATTCCTTATGATCTCTAGGCGCACATATAAATACATATTTTTTGGCTTTTAAAGTTCTCTATCTACTTACATATTGCTCCCCACAATGCTCTCTATGGTGAAGCCAAAGTGATCTTAGAATTGTCCCTCACTTCTGTACCTTTGCACTTTGGCTGTCCCCATCTCAGGAATGCTTTCCTTCCGTATCTTGGAATGACTGGTTTCTTTAAAGACTAACTCAAATTCTGCCTTTGGCAAGTCATTTCTAGCTCTGCATCATCACCCCCATCTGCCAGTGCCATCCCCTCCAAGGTTACTTTGTATTTGATTTGAATACTATGAATGTACCTTTTCTCTTTGTGCCTTCCAGAACTTATCAGAGATCCTAACACATAAGAGGTAGTTCATGAATGCTCATCTGTTGATTGATTGTCTGTCATCCCACAGCTAGCTTGTGGCAGAACTATTCCAAGTCTAGGGCTCGTTCCATTATACCACACTGCTGGAATAGAACCAGTTATATGTCTAACATCTTAATGTGGACAACTAGGTGACTTAATACCCAGGGCATTGTACCAACCATCAGGAATACTTGAGTCCAAATCTGGTCTCAGACATTTACTGGCTTTCTCACCTTGAATAAATCACTTTAGCCTCAGTTTCCTCAATTGTAAAAAATGGGACTAATGATAATACCTCCCTCATGGGGCTGCTATGAGGACCAAATAAGGTAATTTCATAAAGTGCTTAGCATAGAAACTGGCACATAGGAGGCGGTTAGTAAAGCTTGCCTGGGGCAGTTAGGTGGCACAGTGGATAGAGAATTGGATCATTTTCCTGAGTTCAAATCTGACCTCATATTTTTACTAACTGTGTAATCCTAGTCAAGTCATTTAACTTTGTTTGCCTCAATTTCCCCATCCATAAAATGAGTTGGAGAAGGAAACAGCAACCCACTCCAGCATCTTTGTCAAGAAAACCCCAAAATGGGGTCACAAAGAGTCAGACCCAACTGAAATGACTGAACAATAGGTAAGTACTTGTGTCCTTTCACCTTAATATATGCTATTCATTTGTGGAGAACCAAAGAAAAGGTTACATTTCCAGAAGAATATTTTTAGTAAGTGCTAAATATCAGGTATGTCTAACAGGTCATCACATACATATAAACATATTGGCATGTCTTCTATAATGGGATACAAAATAAATATGCATTTCACAAACGTCTTTAACTCTTTCTGATTGAATAACATTGGGATGAGAAGCAGTTGGAGACAGAAGTCATGTCTCAACATCTATAAGGGTATACAATGACAAAAGCAGCCCTTCAGAATGATCATCAACATCCATCTCTTCGCAGTTTTTTGTAAACCTGAAGGTGCCATATGATTCTGTTACTTTTATGACCACCATCATTACTGCTATTAAGTTACCCTCCCTTTATAAATGTCAAAGTATTTAGCAAGATTTTCTAGCCTCAAGTAGGAGATTAATACTGTTTTTTAAATAAATAAATAGTCTGAAGCATAGAAATTTCTGTATTCTAAGAAATCATTTGTGTATTGGGAATGAAAATATCAAAGGTAGAATTACCATTACTATCTCTTTAGAGTTTTGTTATAGTAGGATAAAAATATAGAGCTAGAAGGAATTTTAGATATCATCTAGTTCAAACCCTGCCCCATTTTATGGATAAAGAAACTGAGGCCCAGAGAGGAGAAATGACTTGTCTAAAATCAAATAGTAAGTAGCACTTCTGGGATTTCAGCCCAGGTGCTTTGTGCCCCTAGTATGGTACTCTTTCCACTATACCACACTGAGTTCAATGATATTCTGGGAACCCACAAACATAATTGTTTTTGCTAGGGTAATACATAAATCAGAATGAGAATGTCATAATCACTTCTGACTTATGACATCTAAAAACATCTCAGGCTACACCAATGTACACCAATCTGATTGGGTCATGATTGCCTTCTATCTTATTTATTGAATCATCTTGGACTTTTACAGAATTACACTTTTGGAAATCATTTGAGCTAGGGTGTGTCTTTGTGAATGGGGAGACTGTGTTTCTTTGTGTTTACTCATTTATTGGCATTTAATAATGGATTTTACTTATGAGTTTCTGTTATATATTTTCTCATTCATGATTAAATTTTCGTGATTCACAAATTTTGGCACATGAACTAATTTATATCGTCAGTGTTCTATGTACATTGGTGGAATATTGAAACTAGAAGGCAGGAACCAAGGAGATCTTTCAGACTCTTGTGTAATAGAAAATAAAACATTGGCAGGTAAAATGTCTCCCAGTTGCACAGATCACAGTCACCAGGAGACCATTATTAGGGCAAGAAAGAAAAACCACTTTCCTACTGTCTGTACTTTAGTCCCAGGGGATAAATATCTTCTTTGTATAGGTTAGTTTGTTTTCTTGCTCTTTTTCAGTTCTCTTCAGAGACTTAAGTATTG
This sequence comes from Potorous gilbertii, assembly GCA_028658325.1. NCBI lineage: Eukaryota > Metazoa > Chordata > Mammalia > Diprotodontia > Potoroidae > Potorous > Potorous gilbertii. Next base: position 389,697,086 of record CM053770.1, on the reverse strand, counting down.
TGTAAACCTATATTGATAATTCCTGTTTAAAACACAAACTCAAAATTCCTGCTAATATTTTCTCACGTGAAACATTCAGCTCTGTGGGTCACATCTATATATCAATAATTTTTCATTTCCTTCTGGGATGTCTTGCCCTTTGAAGTATTTTTATGGCCAGCCTTACAAAATATATACAGTCTCACTATATATAGTAAGTAATAAGTCTATTGCTGAACTTAGGGTTTTGCTTTTTTTGTATATTTTGTTATCAAGACCATATGTGTTGAACATCTATCTTTTAAAGACTTCTCAAAGGTCATTCCTTCCCCTCTGTGAGACTTGTGTGTCTGAGAAAGCTCCAAAGGAAAGAATAAAGTCTCAGTATCAGTCAGCAGTGCTTCAAACTCTCTTACTCATTAAAATGGATAGTAAGGTTTCTACATTTTTGGAAAAGTAGCTACTATTCAAATCACTTGGTAGATGTTCTTTATAGATTCTGTTTCTGTTCTCATGAATATGATAAATGTTATCATCTAGGATTATTGATTTGCTAAGCCAAGTTGAGTACTTGGGGGAGACGGGGCAAGTGGGAACATTCCAAGATTCTTTTATGTATTACTTCTGTGTTCCCCACAAAGAATGAAGAAAAAGAAAGAAGTTTTCTAGAACTTTTCTCTTGCTAAAAATGTGACTACCATCAATTCCTGGGAGGAGTGTCTGTTCTATGGTCAATCAAGTGAATAAGCTTGTGGAGGTCCTAGCACCTTCAAAAGTCTTAAGGGAAAGCCTGGAAATTTTCACAGGAAGTGAATCAGCAAACCAGAAAAAGTCGGGAAATGGCCTAGGGTGGATGAGCGTGTACAGAAACCAAAGTCATGAGTCAATGGGGAGAAGGTGAGATTTCTTCAAGTGGACTAAAATTACAGACCCCAAAGTACGAATGGAAAATACACCCCCAAATCTACCTCTAAAGTGAAGTTAGACCAGCATATTTAAAGAGAAGGAAGGAAGGAAGGAAGGGGGATAGGAAGGGAAAAGAGAAGAAGGAATCTTAGTGTGAGAGAGACAGAATATCTGAAGTATGTTGAGAAGTGGCATGTGTTAAGAGTAATAGGACAAGAAACCATGTGTGGGATCACGGTATGATGGAGAATGTTGTACTTGGAATAAGAGAATCTCTCAAATCCTGACTGATGTTTACTACCTGTGACCAAATCACTGAGTCTTTTTGGGCCTCAGTTTCTTTATCCTTAAAACAGGAATGTTAGACTAGATGATCTCAAAGGTGCCTTCCTACTGTAAACCTCTGATCTCATATAGAGGTAAGGAGGGAATTGACAGGGCTATAGTGTATTAAGGGAACAACAGTCCAAGACAGATCATCACTCCTGTTGCCTATATCAATAACTTCTGAGCCCATGTAGGTTTGTCTGGAGTAGTCGTTCCTTCTTTTTTATTTCTTTGTTGTAATTTTTTTCCTTGAAAATGAGTATTTAAGTTTTCCACTTGTATTTTTCACAAAATAAACATTATTTATACACATGATTCAGCCTGAGTAGGTGACTGGTGATATTCCTAGTAGTGCTAACATTCTATCAGTCTACAATTTTAGCTTCCTATTTAAATCATGTACTAAATATAGAATTGGATGACCTTTGCAGTGTACTATCTTGATGCATACATTTCTTTCTCAGTTAAATTGCTTTGGATCCTGATTAAATTTCTCCCTAAGGTTTATATCATCTCTCTTCCTAGTGGTCAGCTTGATAATATACATTTCTTTTTGGAGAAAGGTAGAGAATGGTTTCACTTGGCTATGCTCTTATTTCTCTGTTTTATATTGATTGCATATGCCAAACTTAATGCTAGTGATGAAAAGAACGACCATTTGTTAGAAAACACTAGAGATTCTGTATTTCACTAAAAATGTTGTTAACCCACTTTTCACATATTCATAAATTGATGTAAATACTATTCATCATTAAATTTGTGATTTGGAGCCACCAAAGGTCCCAACTGCAAATTAATCATATACATTTCTAAGGAATTGACCCAGACATTAAGACATGCCATTTCATAGAACTAGTTTAGGAGTAATACTCCTTTGTGGAGGAGCATAGGGTTTTTTTTTGTTTTGTTTTTATTTTACAAAGAATGTCTGAGGCTGTTTTCATATTTTATATGTTCATTTCTCTGGAACTTTTTCAGGAACAGATCATCCTGTTTCCCAACACCACTATATTAGCAATTAATCTTGTTTCATATCTCAGTGTTTCTATTTTTGATTTATTTTGAAAATATGGTTCCAGTTATGCAAGAAATGCCATGTTAGTGCTTACAGAGTTTCCCCTTGTGGAGCAGGTAAGGTACCATTTATGCAGCTTTTCTGATTTTTATCATTTACTCCATCATCTTTGGTTCCTTTCCAACTTGCAAGTTTTGATTTGCTAATTTTTTTTAACTATCATCCTCACTGTAGTTCCAATTTTGTGCAATCACTTTAAGAGCTACAACTACAGTCTTGTCACATAAAGTACTGATGGAAAATAAATGATGTAGACATTTCAGTTCAAAGAAAACAGAACACAGGATGGAGCTGGGAAAATGATGCCCTTGCCCATCTACATTTTATAAACTGTTCAGTCTACTCTCTGCAAGTGGTGAATGTATAATATTTCCAGAAATAAATGGTAGGCCTTCATGCAATTCTTTGTACAGAAATAATGTGTGCCTACTTCAGCTTGCTATGTTCAATAATAACTAAAGTGAATAAGAACTAGGTTTAAAATCAAATGCAGTGGATTCAGTTCTGACTTCTATCATTTGCTATCTGTGAGACTATGAGGAAGTCACATAAATCTCAGTTTCCTCATATGTAAAATGGAAATAATAACATTTGCATTACCTACCATGAAGGTTTCTTTGTTTTTCCAGTTCCAAGAGGACCAGAATTAACATCTCATCCCCATCATTTGTTACCTACTTATTACCTATTTTAAGTCATTTCTCCCTAATAGAGTCTCAGTTTGCTTACCCGTAATATAAGGGAGTTGGACTGGATGACCACTAAGATCCATTCAATCTTCCAATTGTGACCTTATGTGATCTTCAGTGGACAGGCACTTATTCAACATTTTCTACGGACTAGATACTGCTAGCACTGGAGAAACAAGGACAAAAATGAAAATGGTCTCTATGCTGGAGAAGCTTACATTCTCTTGTTGGGACAGAAGAAAGACTTGGAAGGCGTACAATGGGATCACCTTGAAACCAGCGAACAAGAAGCAGTTGTTAAATTTTCAGTGTGAGCTCTTACACTTAGGAAATTGGTAAATGCTATAAATCAGGGCTTGATTTATTATTTTATTGACTTTTTTCATTTTCTTTTTTTTTATCGAGACAGTTGTTAAACATCTACCAGCACAGCTTTGGGGAATTAAATGAACAGTTAAAATATATGTTCAAAATGCTATCTAAGTTTTATAAAGAGCTTGGGATTCCAAGAGATGGATATAAATGTAAAGATTAATCCAAGTCTGAGGAAGAGCCTATATAAGGATATGGAGATTGGTCATGAAATGCAGAGCTTAGGCAACAACAAGAAACCAGAAAAGATAGGCTAGAGCCATAATGGAAAAAACTTCTCATGTTAAACATGGAAGTCTATATTTTATCCTAATGGTAATAGGGAGTCATTGGTTATTTTTATTTTGTTTCATTTTGTTTTGTTTTGGAGCATGGGAGTTACATGGCCAAACATGTTCTTTAGGAAAATCACTTTGACAGTTGTGTGGAAGATGGATGAAAATAGAAAGAAACTTGAGAAAGAAAGACCACATTAAAATTTCTTCATTAGTGCAGGCAAGAAGTAATGAGGGCTTGAGCTATTGCAGCAGTTGTGAAAGCAGAGAGAAAGAGATATAATGAAAGATGTTGGGGAAACAGAATGGACATGACATGAAAATATGGGATGAGGGTGAAGGAAAAGCCAGGAATAACTCGGAGGTTATAAACCAGGATTACTAGAAGAATTATTGTGCCCTTGATAGAAATATGGAAGTTAGAAAGAGAGGTAGATTTCAGAGTCAAGATATTGATATATGTTTGGATATTTTGAATTTCAACTACTTATGAGACATCCAGATAGAAGTGTCTAGCAAACATTGGGGGATAAAAGTTCAGTAGAGAGATGACGGCAAAGTGTGCATATTTGGGAGTCATAGGAATGTGTATGTTAATTGACATGAGTTCATAAGAAAAGCGTATGTAGTGACAGAATGGGGCCCAGGTTAGTATGGATGAAAAACCAGCAGTGGAGACTAAGTATGATAAAACAGACTGGGAAAGAACTAGGAAGGTGCAATGCCACACAGGAAGGAAAGAGTATCCAAGAGGAAGACATTTTCACTGCTGAAGAGACAAAAAGAACGATGAAGATGGGAAAAAGTGATTGGCATTAACAATTTAAAATGATTAGTAACATTAGAGAAAGAAATTTCATTTAAATAGTTGGGTCAGAAGTCATTTTGAGAAGTCATAGATCAAAAAAAGAAGTCAATAAGGATAAATTTAGAGGGATACTATTATTGGAAGAAAAACATTTTATAAATTATAAAAAGTTGTATTAATTTAATAACCTGCTACATTATGATCTGCAAAAATTATCCACAAAATCTTCTATCCCATATAATAAGAAAATATACCTATGAATCCAAGATCCTGTGTGAAATGTCTTTTGTTAATAATATAACACAAAAGTTTCCAGACTTTTCCTACTCTACTCCAGCTGTACATTAGGGCCTTAAAGTAGTCCTGGCTAATAGTCACTCTTGCTTGGAGGATATGGTTTCACTTGGAAGGTTGATTCTCTGAGTTCCGTAAAGATTATTCTTCAAAAATGGCATCCAGACTCAATTATATCTGCTACTGGGTCCAGTTACCTAGAGGACTTTGATGAATCTTCTGACCTTTTGAAGACGATAAGATGAGATAATATTGGTAAAGTGCTTAACACAGAATCTTGCACGTGCTAGGAGCTTAATAAATAAATGTTTGCTTGTTTCTTTCCCTTTCCTTTTCAGGGGATCTGTAAAGTCAAAACCATTTTCATAATAATACTAAGACATTTCAACTTCAAATACAATAAAATATTCATGGATATAAATGACACAAACATAAAATCTTTGGGGGATCCTCAATGATTTTAAAAAGTATTAAGAGAACCTGAAATCAAAAGTTTCGAGAAATTTTGATTCAATCCCTCAGTTTGGTGATAGATTCATTTCTTTGTCCTTTCCCCCTGCCTTACTGACAGGAAGTGGTTGGAATTCAGTGGAGTCACAATGAGTAAGAAAACCTGGAAGTAACCAGTGTTTTGAGGAGGTGGGAGAAGGTGGGGTAGAAGAGTACCTCAAATTCAGTCTCAGGCTGTGTTTCCTCTCTCCCTGTTGACTGGAGGAAGACCTTTGAGTCTCAAAGCTTTAGAAGGATTTGTTGACTTCCTAACTTCCCACTAATATCCTAATAGTGTTCTCAGGTCAGAAGCAGCTGATGATGGTATCCTTTCTAGGGACCAAATATAGACTACTTGAGATGAAGAAAATATATTCAAGACTCTGTAAAGTGCCCTACAGAAAAGCTATCCCATACCTAAGAGGGCTGAACATCTTGAGGATACCAGCAAATAGATATCTAGGAGTGCTGAATTATTTTTTTTTCCCATATGTGCTCTCTAAGCTTAAGTTTACTTTCCTCTGAATTCTCTGTATATTGGTAAGAGAATGTGTCAGACTCTCAGGGGGATATTATACCAAATATTATCACTATATCATTTTAGTAAATACCCCTTCCTAAAAAACAGATTGTCTAACTGATTGCATGATATTAACTGAAAATCAATGAGAAAGGAAGCACATCAATGGAGGTTGATGAGCTATAGCACTAAAAAAGCCTCAACTCATTTTCTCACAACTAACCAAAGAGCCCTGAGGCTACACATACCTGTATATGTAGATATATATGTGAGTATGTGTGTGCATATGTGTGTGTGCATATATATATATATGTATATATATATACACACATTTATATATACATATATATATATATATATATATATACAAAGGAAGAGAGAAGGTAGGGGAGAGGAAGAAGAGGGAGATGGGAAGGGAGAGGGAGAGAGAGATTGAGATTTGGGAACCTGACCTGCCATGGCAAATATGACTTGGAAGAATAGCTCTGGCATCTATACATGTTCCATGTAGCCAAATGCATATTTTATATGTGTTACCAAAATACATTATATACGTTGTTTCTACCATGAGTTTCTGAGGATTAATAGGGTTTCAGAAATGTCAATTTCACTCAAATAAACTATTCTCATGGAAACATGGGGGTGAAAGGACAAATAGATTGACTGACCAACCGAGTGAACAACCAAGATGTGTTCTCACCTGATTAACATATCAGGGCTAAAAGAGGTAATTTTTTTGATTCCTTATACACACAAGACATAAGTGTATGTGATGGGTGACTTCAAAGCTCTTGCTCTTGGAATTCATGCTGTCAGAAAAAATTAACAGCATGGTTGAAAGACAGAAGTGAACTAAAGGAAACTTTAACAAAATACTTATGCATTTTGACTTGTACTGAGGAAGCAGATTACATACCAAAATAATAGTACACTATGTTCCCTGGAGAATTCAGCTACTTCTAGATCCACGCATATAATATGAGACTCCCAGCACGTTCTAAACAACTATTAGAAACATCTGAGTATTAAAGGAAATGTCTGTATTCTGTTGCCCAAAAGGGAGTCAATGTTCTACATTCATCTGAACAAACAATCTTGACTTATTTATCTATACGATACATGTTTGTGTTGAAAACACAAACAGCTACCCAGTAAAATATGGGCTGTTTGTTTGTTATTTTAGTGGCTTCCTGGAAAGGAATGAAAGGTTTTGTTGATTTTTTTTAACATATAAGGGCACAGAAATTTATTTACCCTCCTGGAATGTAACCTGGAATTTCTTTTGATGTGAAAAGACACAGTTATTTTCAAGAAAGAAGAAAAGGATGGGAAAATGTTGAAGCAGAAATAACCCAAAGAGATAGGCATGTCAGTTTTTCTAGTTCTGCTTTAATTCAATCAAGACTTGAAGATGAATTCAAGTCACTGCAAGGGTTTTGAACCCTTTCTGAAGCATAATGTGGTTTAAAAAATAATAATATCTGGACTGTGACCCAAAATACCCGCTCAATAGTTGGTAATTCTCTCAACTTTGGGGGGATACAGTTTCCTTATACCCTTAAAATGAGAGAGATTGACTAAAGAGGGACTATTAAACTTTTTGTATATGACAGTCTAGTGAAATTAATGGATCCCATCTCAAAATAATGCTTTTAAGTGCATAAAATAAACTACAATTACAAAGAAAGTCAATTATGCAGAAATACAGTAAATTTTTTTAAATGGGGAGCCAAGATGGTGGAGTAGAAAGACTCACATTTGCTAGCTCCAAATCCACAGCCCATAGATTTCCTGTAAAAAGAACTCCTGACAAATTCTGGAACAGTGGAAGCCGCACAGCAAGGCAATGAAGGAGATTTCCATTACAGAGAGCCCTGCAAAACTGACCGCAAAGATACTCGGACGAGAGCGGAGCCCTGCCCTGCGGAGTCCTCCCCTCCCCCGCCCCGGCGAGCAGAGCCCAGCAGGCGTCAGGGACCTGAATCTCCGGCGGCCACGAAGGTCCCTCCACCCACAGATGCACAGGTCAGTGAGAGAGACAGGCTGAGAGGGGAGCGGGGTATCTCCAGGACGCGGACCCACTCTGGAGGCTGCGGCTGAGGCAGAGGCAGAGGCAGCAGGCAGGAGCTCCACCCCAGCTCCATTACAAAAGGTCTCTGCATAAACCCCCTGAGGGAACTGAGCCTGAGAGGGGCCCTGCCCCCACCTGAGAACCAGCAGATGAGCTCCCACTGAAGAGCAGTCAGGCCTGCCACCAAAAGCCCTGAGGCTGGGGAGCAGCATTTGAATCTCAGACCCCAAGCACTAGCTGGGCGGATCTGGGCCAGGGGGTGGAGAGGACTCTCAGAAATCAAGTAACTGGCTGGGAAAATGCCCAGAAAAGGGAAAAAAAC
>CM053770.1:389625729-389688459 GCA_028658325.1 Potorous gilbertii | reverse complement strand
CAAATGGGGAGAAAATTTTGGAACCCAAAATCTTGTGAAAATGAATGTAAAAAGTTAAATAAATTTATTTAAAAAAATAAAAAAAAATTTTTTAAATGACAATTCAAAGTTAAAAACTTCTGTACTAAATGATCTCCAAGGCCCCTTGTAGTTCAAAATGCTATAGTCCTGTGATACTATAACTAAATAACTTCTAAAGTGCCTTCTAGTCACAATATTCCTTGATTCCCTGGAGCCCAAAAGTCTGTCATATTTTTTAAACTCCAGTATCTCAATAAGTCTGGAAGGTAAATGGATCCCTACATACAGATGGAGGAAAGTAAGAGGTAAAGCATTTAACTGACATATCCAATAACAGAAAACACAACAGAAAAGCTGAGATAATGACAGAAAAGAGATCATAAACATTAGCATTGGAAGGTACCTCACAGGTCATCCAATTTAACCTTATTGAATAATTGTATGAAATAATATAAAGAAAAGAACGCAAAACCAAGAGAACAATATAGACAACGACTGTGTTACTAAAATACTCCAATTAGTCTGTGATTTCATCAATGTAAGCTGGTAGGTGGTACAGTGGATAAGCACTGGGTTTGGAGTCAGGAAGATCTAAGTTCAAATCTGACCTCAGATACCTGCTAGCTGTGTGACCCTTGACAAGTCACTTAACCTGTCTGCTTTATCTATAAAATGTGGATAGCACCTACATTCCAGGTATGTTGAGAAGATAAAATCAGATAGTACCTTGAAAAGATCATTTACAATAGAGTGCCTCCACTTTCTTTCCTCTCATTCTCTTCTTAACTCCTTACATTGGCTTCTGACCTTATCATTCCACCAAAACTTCTCTCTCCCAAGTTACTAATGCTCTCTTAGTGGCCAAATCCAATGGCCTTTTTTAAATCTCCCTTCTCTTTGACCTTTCTGCAGCCTTTGCCATTGCTAATCATGCCCTCCCTCTTTAATGATCTCTTCTCTCTACATTTATCTCCTACCTATCTGACTACTACTTCTCTGTCTCCTTTTCTGAATCCTCCTCCAAATCATGCCCTTTAATTGTATATAACTCTCAAGGTTCTGTTCCGGACCCTCACCTCTTCTCCCTTCATACTACTTCACTTGGTGATCTTATAAGTTCCCATGATTTTAATTACCATCTTTATGTTGATGATTCTCAAATCTACCTTTCCTGCCCCATTTTCTGGCTCACCTCCAATCTTGCATCTCCAGCTGACTTTCAGACATGTTTAACTGTATGTCCAATAGACAACTGAAACTCAATATGCCCGAAACTGAACTGATTATCTTTCCCCTCAATCCTCCTCTACTAGCACCACCATCTTCCCTATTACGATAGAGGGCAGCACCGTTCTCCAGATCTCTCAGATTTGCAACCTAGGAGTCATCCTGGATTCTTCACTATCTCTCAGTCCCCATATCCATGCTATTACCAAAACTCAGAGATTTCAGCTTTGCAACATAAGTTGAATAAGCCCCCTTATCTCCACTGACACTATCACCACTGATCACCTGACACCTTGATTATTACAAGAGAATGTTGATGGGTCTACCTACTTCAAGTCTTTTCTTTGATCCATTCAGCCAGTGAAGTGATTTTCTTAAAATGCAGGTCTGTTCATCACACACACACACACACACACACACACACACACACACACACACACACATACATACCACTCAATAAACTCCAGTGGCTTTGTACTGCCTCTGGAAGAGATTCTGTTTGTTCTGTTAAGCATTCAAAGCCCTTTATAACTGAGCCCCTCCTACCTTTCTAGCCATCTTACACCCTACTCTCCAACCATTCATTGTAGCAACACTGCAGTGTCCCACAAACAAGAAACTTCATCTCTCAGCTAAAGCATTTTCTCTGGCTATTTCCCATGTCTACAATGTTCTCCCTCCTCCACGCTGGCTACTGACCTCCCTGACTTTAAATCCCAAGTAAAATCCTACTTCTAATATTATTTTAATTATTATTAGTTATTATTATATATAATTATTCATGCAAAATAATTAATCTTTTATTTCCTAGTTATCCTATATAAATATATACATATAGCTTGTACAGCTTATATATAGCTTAACTTGTATATACATTTTTTTGCATATTGTCTCCACCATTAGATTGTAAGCTGTGTGAGGACAGGAATTCTCTTTTGCCTTTTTTTTTTTGCATCTCCAGCACTTAGCACAGTGCCTGGAACATAGTAGATTTTTAATAAATGTTTTGAGCTGAATTGAAAAAGAACTATAAAAGTGCTAGTTCTCACTATCATCATCGTTATAATTTTCATTATCATTAGCAGTATCATCCTTATTTTCCCTCCAGCAATGCAGGCTACAACCCACCTACGCCTGCCTATTCAATTTTCTCCCATAAGTTCACTGCAGGGAATCCACCTGAACACCGAACACTTTCTTTTAGCTCTCTTATCATCACAAGGATACCAATGAAGCTTATAGTTCCCTGAAGTTATCCTTCACCTTTGCCAGGTAAAAAGCTCAACTTTTTCAAACAAGCACTTCCTTTATGGCATTCTTAAACCACTTCTTCTATGCAATTCCTTGTTTAAAATGAGTTGTAGTCTACTTACACCCATCATCAATAGCTCCGTAGTTTTTGGGTGTCCTCAACTGTCATCGCTTGGAAACTGTAATTAATGATACATGACCCACAGCCATATACAAATATTGCTTTCAAAAGGTGGGGCAGTGGAGAGAGGTGGCTTTCTTTCAGGGAGAAATTTAGGGTTTATTAAAAAAATGCAATTTCCCCAAAAGCAACCCAGACTTCTCTCCTCTTCCTGTTTAGTTCTAACCTTAGTTCATTGTCCATCTACAATGTCTACTGAAAATATATGTACTAATCAACATGCTCATCGTAGGTTATTTATGTCATGATCTGGGCAATAGGATCTTTACAACTGCTTAACTTCTTCCTCTGTGAATGGTTAGGCTGCATTCTTTAGAGAGACAACAGATTCTCGTTTAAGACACTCTCCAAGGCTTGATACAATCAGCCCAATATTATTTGCAAACAGGAGCATCTGGAGGACATCACAACTTGTTAGAAATCCTTCTGTAACTAGGAGTCTGGGCAAGATCTCATCCATGACAGCAGAGACTACATGACCACCACAGTGTACACAAAAATAGCCCTAAAAGGCAACACAATGCAATGATCAATAGTAGTTGAAAGAAAAGGTGAAATATGCTTTCTTTTTTTCAGTAAGATATTACACATGTTTATAAACAGAGTTACTGTTTTCATTGGTTTTGCTTAATTGCTTATCTTTATTAAAAATAAGGATCTAGTGAGAGAGGATATAATAGAAAATGGTTAAACCGCAAACAGCATTGCTAAAGTTTTAAATAATAACATTACTCTACCCCTATTTTACAGCAGAGGCAATATGACATATCAGTCAAAAAAAGCATGTAAGCACCTACATGCCAATCACAGGTTTCAGGGATACAGAGACAAAAATAATGAAACAATATCCACTTTCTTACATTCTATTGATAAAGACAGTATATACATGTATAATTAAACATACAATAAATGCAAATTGAATACAAATTGGTAATCTAAGGATGTTAAGAAGGAAGGGCAGTAAACAATTGGAGAAATCAATTGTATATTTAATGAATGAACATGCAAAATTGGACACTTGAAAGTCAATTTTGTTGATTGAGTCTTCAAGCAAAAGAAAGTTTCCTCTAGAGGGTGGTACCTGAGCTGAGTCTTAAAGAAAGGAGGATGCTGGGAGGCATGGGAACTACCAAAGCAAAGACACAAAGGTAGAAGAAGGAATGCCAGTGTTATTTGAGGGACAGAAAAGTTCTTGGAACATATAACATATAGGACAGGGTGCTAGCCTTGGAATCAGTTGGACCTGGGATCCTGTTACATCTCAGATGTTTATTAACTCCATTCTGTATTGTGTCATTCAATCTTCATTCTCAAAGAGGACAAATGACTTAGCAAGAGTGATATCTTGACTTGAGCATGAATTGAATTGAAGTGAGATGGAACTGCGCAAAGCCATCAACATCCATCTCTCCTCCAGAGTCCTCAAAGTCCAGTGGCTGGACAAAGGTCAAGGCGACTGACAATGGCCCAGGATGTATGTCAGTGTGACTGTTGTTTGGATCCTTTCTGGAGAGCTGGAAGGGAGGAACACAAGACTTCAGTGGGAAATAATAGGAATTGGGTACCTGCAGAAGAAAAGTACGAGACAAGCAGGGAAAGGGCCCAGAATGGAGAAAAGAAGGCTGAACTTCACCTCCTGTAACACCAATCATGACAGCACTTCTGAGAACTGCTGCTGTAAATACTTTCAAGGGTCTAATCTCAGCTCTTGGAGGTCTCCTCTCCCAGCTCTCAGAGATCTGCCAGCTCTCAGAGGTCTCCTCTCAGCTCTCTTCTTCTCCATGCTGGATTACCCTTTCAAGGCTGGCTCTTTCCACATCTACTTTCTCAATACCAGCTCTCTTTATATGCAGTTCTATTCAGCATCTGATTAACTAGAACCCATATGTACATGTCTGATTGACTGGAGCCCACTTACAGGTATTTGATTGGCTAAAACTAAACCCAGAAAAATATCAAAAGATCTTACTTTGCTTGCTGTTATACCTCCTTCAGTTTCTTAGCTGTGTAGCCATGAACACATTACTTCATCATTATGAGATTCCACCAAGTTTCCCAAGCTAATCTAGCAAATTTAGACAGGTTACAAATTGCCCAAGAAAACACAGGTGCTTGATGTATCTTCATATCTATTTACAGATAGGGAAATTGAAGCCTGGAAATACTTGTGACTTGTTCAACTGGTATATGGTTAATAAGTGGCAGAACTGGGAATTAAAATCAGGACTCCTGAGTCAAATCCTCTTTCTCCTACAACGCACTGCATCAAAAACTAATCTTCCACATAAGTTGCTATAGACCTCATTGTATGTTCAGGCACCTAAATCCCTGACATTCATGAAGTTTAAGCATAGGAAGGGGAACATTCAATGCTTTATTTAAGCGTATTTTGTGCAAGGGCAATGCAGGCCAGCTCTATACTCTATAGGATCTGAGATCCTGGAGGGAATGCCTGGGAACTGTGAGACTGCCAATGGACAGGGGCCCCAAGCAGATACGTGCAGTGTTTGTATTTAAAGACAGACAGTAATCTGGGATATCTCAAGTGATTGAATCCCCCTATGAAGTTCACATTTTATTCTAAAGGACCATGGCTAAGGGAAAACCACATATGGAAGGAGAAAGACAGGGGGAAGAAAAGTCCTGCCTGTACTTTTGCAATGAAATGACCCATGCCCACCTAAGGGTGTCACTGACAAACAGGTCAGATTCACCTAATGATTTCCCCATTAGCTGGTAAACTGCAATCTGGACCTCTGGACAGCAGGAACATCTGCTGTAAAACTACCAAGAGAAGGAGATTCATCATATTCTTGTTTTGAAAATTATCTGGCAAAGCTCCTAAAGTTGTCATTAGTTATCTACAGTAGGTATAGTTTTCTTCAAGCTTTTTTTCTTTTTGTTTTGTTGTTGGATGAATGAACTACTGAGAAGCAGCATCAAGATGGGGTAAATCTGTATAATCTATCTTTAAAATTTCTTTCTCTTATGTGAGGAAGTACCTCTCAATAACTGCCAAAAAATAATTCAATTCTTTAGTGGGAAAAAGAAGGTGAAGTTGGAGAGAAGCCGTAGAGAAAGAGGAGCAAGGCAGGGCATCTACAAAATTCCTTGCTATTATGTAAGGAAGTTTTTCTCAGTAATACCTTAAAAAAATCCAATCAAGTATGCATAGTTTTAAATGAAAGATTCTGTCTGAAGATTTCTTCAGAGAAACTTGAAACATGGTACAATAGAAAGAGTCCTGGATTTGGTTCAGGAGCCACTCATCCAAAACCAGAATCTGTGCCTTCTCTCCCTGTGTGACCCTGGGCAAGTCACTTAACCTCTGTTACCTTGTTTCCTTATTTGTAAGATGAACGGGCTGGATTAAATGCCCTTAATGCCACTTCCAATTCTAGCACCATAAAATTCCCAACAATGTTGTTTAATCATTTCAGTTGTGTCTGACTCTTCTTGAACCTGTTTGGAGTTTTCTTGGCAAAGATACTACAATGGTTTGCCATTTCCTTCTCCAGTTCATTTTACAGATGAGGAAATTGAGACAAATAGGGTTAAATCACTTTCCCAGGGTCACACATCTAGTAAGTATCTGAAGTCAGATCTGAACTCAAGAAGATGAGTTTTCCTGACTCCAGGCCTGGTCCTCTATTCACTGTGCCACCTAGCTGCCTTGCTTATCAATAATACAGGTGCAAAAGCTCAACTACTATGGTATTATAAACACTTATCCCTTCCACATCACAGGACTTAAGAGCATGGCACCTTTGCAATCTGGAAAATCTATGTAAATTTTTTGGCTCTCCCTTCATATCACAGAAGTCTAAATTATTATAGTATTAAAAGATAAAATATGTTGGTAAGCAAAACTATACATATACTTTACACAGTTCTGAGTTTCTAAATTTTTTCTATGTTATCTGCTGGCTTTCACATGTCACCTACAGCTCCCCAAAACTCCCAAAAAATTCTCATTGAATTTCTTATGCCAACCTACGATATAATGAAACTGCCATGGGGAAATTTTGGATGTAGAAGAGATAACTGTACATGCTGGCATTCCCTCAGTCCCCCTAAATTCCCAGTTCCTCAATTAACTTATGTCCCCTTACCAACTCACCCACTCCACTTCAGCCACACTCAGGCATCGTCACACTCTTAATCTTGCCATGAGTATTCTACTTTCCTATTCATGAGTGCTGAAATTCCTTTACGTGATCTTAATTTTTATCATGCTAGGTTTCCTTCTGCCAATATGTACACAGATAAGGAAATACAAAATATTTTCAGTGAGTACTCAATCTAATAGAGAAGGGGGAAGGCATCCACAAATAGCTGTGATCCAAGAGAAAACGTGCTAAGTGCAATGGAGAGGGCCAGACAAAGTGCTGTGGAAAATGTGAGGACAGAGACCTCAGTTTCAAATGAGAGATGGTGATGGCGGTGGTGATGACGATGACATATAGATGTGTATTTACATGGCATTTTCTCTGTGCTAGGCATTGAGCTAAGTGAATTACAATTATCTCATTTAAACCTCCCCATAACCCTGGGAGGCAGGTGCTATTGCCATCTCCATTTTGCTGATGACCAAGTTGAGGCAAACAGGTTAAGTGACTTGCATAGAGTTACACGGCAAGTCTATATCTGAGGCCATGTTTGACCTTGGACCTTCCTGACTCCAGGTCCAGCGCTCCATCCACTGCCTACCTCCATCATGAAGGATGAGGACTGGGAAATTGAACCTTGAAAAAAGAGGCACCTCAATGGACAGAGACTTCTGCAAAAGAGATAGGGGAAAGAAGAGCCCATTTCAACCATGGGGGCCACATCCAGCAAAGGCATGAAGCTAGGAATAGGACAAAAATAGGAGATGGAGAGTAGTAGAGCAAAATGTAGAACTTGCAAACTGAAACTGAGGCTGAAAAGGCAGGTTAGAGCTACATTTTGGAGGGCCTTGAATGCTGGGATGCAGAATGTATTTTTCTTCAGCAGGCAACAAAGAAGAAGCCTTAGGGTTTAAGAGCAAGCTGAGTTGATTTTTCCATGAAGGTTTTTCAGGTAACTCATTAGGTTCACCTAAGATGAGGCAAGTATTTTACAAATTCAAGCTTTAAAGAAACCTTCAAAGTCTCATCTTACTCTACATTGTTACTCCAAAGTTAGAGATAAGACATAAGGGGGAGGGGATTGAGTTTTTGACTTCTATGTCTCTGTAGAAAGTCAAGGAGCAATACAGGCTTATGAATTCATCACTTAGGAGCAATGCTACTGGGAGGATCATAGAATGGGAGATGAATGAGACTATGAGATAAAGTCACCAAAGCTCCTCATTTTGAAAATGAGCAAACAGATTCAGAGAAAGGATGTCATGTAGCAAGACCTAGTAACAGAGGTGAACCTATAACCTCCTTAACTCCTGCACCAGTCTTCCTACTACACCATGACCATTAATAGGATCAGGCTAACTCCAGAGGCACTAAAGAGCCATGCCTGACTGGTCTGAAGTCCCAGACTTTTGAGTTACACGGTTAGTGCAGGTCAAGAGGGAAAAGTGAAAATATCTGGTCAGCAGTCCCATAGGATAGTATAATTGGTAATGGGTTATATCTTTTCATACTTTAAATATTTCCTAATGCATGCTTATGAGTTGTTGATTGTTTTGGTTTGTGTTTACTTGTGTATGTGTTTTGAAAAACATAGCTTTCCTATACCTGATATCTACTTTGTACATTGAGTACCTTTCTAGAAGAGATCCTGTTAATCCTTTTTAGAGATGTTAGGTAAAATGAAGCTTCATTTAAAATATACTCCCTACTAATATGGTAGAGTTCCCTCAGCAAAATTATCTGTTTGGACTTTATATCCACTGCCCTATGCTTTGACAAAAATCAATGAGAGAAATGTGTGAATCATCCTGTGTACATACAGGCCAGGAAAAGTTGCCCCCTCAGTAAGCTATTAAAAAAAAAAAAGAAAAGCTCCATCTCCTTTCTTCAGAGGTCCTATCTGGTTTGGAACACAACACCAAGTCTAAAGACTTCTAGCAATAAGGCAACTGATATAAATCTTCTAGGCAAGAAATCTGATCCCCTTTCCAACAACTACAGAAATGAGAACCTGTGTTCCCCTGAAAGAGCCTGAAACTGGACCTCAGGAAATCCAACTACCTTTTTTCTTTCATGTTTCCTTCCCTGAATCCAGTTCACATTTCTAGAGCTTTTGGCAACACCATGTGTTCAAGAGGTTAGGAGATCCTGAGAAGAAGCTGGTTACCCAATGAGATCTACTTCCAGTAACTACACCAATTCTCAGAAGAGAGGTAGGATTTGAACTCTCCTGACATTCTTACCTACTGCACCATCTAGCTGCCACTGACTGGTCACAACTGTAGTCACTGATCTCGGCCTTTCATTTTATAGTTTCCAACACGAATCATGTGTTGTTAAAAGGACCAAGTCTTGGATTTTGTTTGGGTGTTGCTCCATCCTAATGATCCAGGGGAGTGTGATCTCTCCCAGCTGTTCATCACTACTCAGGTAAGCCTGAGAAGCTTCCCAATTAACCTTAATGGGTAATAAAGTCAATTGGTGCATGAAAACGAGAATTTCTCATTTACAGAAATTATATTTAGCTTGAACTCTCCATAATTGCTCTCTGATAAGGTAAAGCCCAGGAAGTAAACATGGAAGGAGTCCCTCCTCCTCTCTGATTTAAGCTTTGCAATGAGAAGAAAGGACTAGGGATGTTATTTGGAGGCAGAAGCAGTTATACCATGATGAACATTTACCTCCAGGCAACATCCAGGAACCTGCTGAAAAGAAATACCCTGTTTGAATCTACCTGTGGCAAATGACCTGGGGGAAGCTGGAATGAGATGGCACTTTGTCATGCACAGATAAGAAATTAATTTGGCAGATTCATTTCCCCTTTGTTCAGTGTGGGAGGGGAGGAAAGCCTTATTTTGTATTTCTCTATTTAATTTACCTTAGTCTTTCTGCTACAGAATGTGTTGCCTCCCATTTATCAGTTAGCCTGCATGGAATCACCAGATGACATTATCACTACTGCTAGATAAAGTGCCCAGGCTGACCAAGGGAATTTGAAGAAAACAATGATTTATATTTGTAACAGAACCCAGAGGGCAAAGACCACAGTCCCCTCCGGTAGTCACTGTTGCCTTGTGGGGCTTCAGCCTGCCAGTGCAGGTGTGAGTTGGAGGAAGCAGATCCTAGGGGATTTCAGACTTAATGAAAGACAGTTCACAGTACTCATACCTCACCTCATTTACTTTCTTAAGTTTCTTTTTATTAGGAATTTAAACATGAACTGTTCAATATACAAAGAATACGGACATGGATTATACCAAATGTCCCAATAATCTTAGTGCAGTTTTAAGCTTTA
This sequence comes from Potorous gilbertii, assembly GCA_028658325.1. Classification (NCBI taxonomy): domain Eukaryota; kingdom Metazoa; phylum Chordata; class Mammalia; order Diprotodontia; family Potoroidae; genus Potorous; species Potorous gilbertii. Next base: position 389,678,375 of record CM053770.1, on the reverse strand, counting down.
AAAATCTTTTAAAATAATATATTAAATATAATACAATAGATATTAAATATTTAATCATCTAATTTAGTTTTAAGTTCATATTTTTATTAATAATAGCTAACATATACATAGCACTTTAAGGTTTGCAAAAATTCTTTACACAATATCATCTTCACAATGGTGCTATTATTCTCTCTATTTTACAGTTGAGGAAACTGAGGCCTTGAAGGATTAAGTGATTTGCTAAGGGTCTCTCAACTAGTAAATGTCAGTGGCATTATGTGAATTCAGGTCTTCCTGATTGCAAGTTCCCTGGAGCTGCTTCTGAATTTCTTTCTGCTCCCTTGTCCACTTTTAAAACATTTCGTTTATTGATACTCATTCTTTTCTTCTTTATTTGTATCATCATCCCAATCAACCCACTCCCCCACCCCCACTCATTTTTTTCTTAGGACATCAGCATAAGCTAGAAAAGGGAAGGTTTTAATTATCCCATTTTACAGAGAGATATTTTGTGCTGAGAGACCACATAGTTGTGAAGATTGTGACTTAATTCATCAATAAATACTTATTATATACCACAGTTGCAAGACATTCTGCTAGATGCCAAAGATAAAAAAGAAGACTGAGTCCCAGCTTCCTACTAGAAGGAAAGAGTCACAAATAACTATAATACAAGTGAGAAGACAATTAAGCACCTAGGAGAATTCAATCATAGTGGTCTGGAAGACTCGCAGTCTTCAAGGAGACTGTGGTTTCTCACCTGGGCCTTGAAGATAAGGAAAGATAACAATACAAAGAGATGAAGGAGTCTATTCTAGATATGAGAAGCTAGGTGGTGCAGTGGATAGAGTGTTGAGCCTGGAGTCAGGAAGACTGATCTCCCTGAGTTCAAATCTGACCTCAGATGCTTACCAACTGTGTGACTCTGGGCAAGGCATTCAAAGCTGTTTGCCTCAGTTTCATCTTCTGTAAAATGAGCTGGAAAGACAAAAATACACTCGAACATCTTTTCCAGGACACCCCCAAATGGGGTCATGAAGAGTCAGATATGACTGAACAAAAACAACAAAAATTCTAGATATGGCAAATGGCTTGTGCAATGTCACTGAAGTATAAAGAGGTAAGATAAAGTTGGAAAATTAATTTTATCATTTTGGCTGTAGCACACAGTTGATGAAAGAGAGTACCAGAGGGAAAGACTGAAAATGTTGGTTTGTATCACATTGTAGAAAGCCTTGAAAATCAAAAATTGAAGGCAAGGTAGAGGAAGGAAAAACTAGAATTATGGATTCATTGGTAGAGGAAATTTCCAATGGGGAAACTCCCTTCCCCAATGCAAATCTGTAACTGCTCTATAAATTATAGTCTTAGAGAGTTACCTGGGGCATTGAGAAATTAAGTCACTTGCTCAGGTTCACATATCTGGTATAGGTTGGAGGCAGCACTTAAATTTGATTAAGTCTTTATGAGTTGCTCAATACCTACTGATTGCATAACACTGTCTCTTTATCTAACAAAAACTGGAAAAATCATCATTTTCTAGCAAGAGATCTCAGGGAAAAAATCCATGTAAAATATACTTTTAAGTTTAATAACATTTTTTCCATCAGTTTCTTAAGTCTAGACAATCAACAAAACAAAACAATAAATCAAGCCCTGATTTGTAATATTTGCTAATTTCTAAGATATATATGCTCTGAATGAAAAGTGAACTATCAGCTCTGATGAGCCCATTCAGCTGACTCCAGCACATTGCTGGACAGGGTTGGTGAGTACTAGGTAGCCTCTCCTCCTTCCATCCCTAAATCTATGATTCTATAAATTAGTTAAGAGACTATTACAATTATTGAGATAAAAAGGCATAGGTAAGTAGGGCATGAGAGTTAAGCATGACCTTAAGGTTTGTTGTTCAGTCATGTCCAGCTCTTTGTGATACCATTTGGGATTTTCCTGGCAAAGATATTTGAGTGGTTTGTCATTTCCTTCTCCATCTCATTTTATAGATGAGGCAAACAGGACTGAGTGACTTGCCCATGGTCACACAGCCAGTAAGTGTCTGAGGCCAGATTTGAACTCAGGAAGAGAAGTCTTCCTGACTCTAGGACAAGTGCTCTATCCAGTGTGCTACCAAGCTGCTATAACCTCAGGGTTTAGAGACTAGATAACTAGAAAAGCACCTTAAATTTAACTTGCTTCAAATTGAATTCAATGTTCTCTTTTAAACTACCCTTTCACCTAATTTCCATTGTTGGTAATATCATTTTTGTGGGACATCCAGATGGAAAGAAGGAGCAAGGAATTCAAAATGTGAGTCATAAGATAGGTTTGTATTGGAGATAAATATTTGGCAATCAGTTGGATGGAGATGAATGAGATTAACAAGGGATAGAGCCGGAAAAGAATTTTGAAATCTTTTACTCCAAATCCTTCACATTGTGGATAAAAAAAAAGACAAGAAAGTAAAGGAAAGAAGAAAAGTAAAAGTATTTATTATTCAACTATTATATAGGAGGCACTGTGGGGGCAGCTAGATGGTACCGTGGATAGAGCAACAGTGCAGGAGTCAGAGGACCTGAGTTCAAATCTCACCTCAGATATTTGACACTCACTAGTTGGGTGACCTTGGGCAAGTCACTTCACCCCAATTGCCTCATCCTGGGTCATCTCCAGTCATCCTGATGAATATCTGGTCACTGGATTCACATGGCTCTGGAGGAGAAGTGAGGCTGGTGACCTGCACAACCCTCCCTCACTCCAAACAAAGTCAAATGCAAGTCATGTCATCATTTCTCTGATGGCATGGTCTTCTTTGGCAATGAAGAATGACCAGGCACTGTATTAAACATTTCACAAATATAATCTCATATGACGCTCCCAACAACCCTGGATGGTAGGTGCTATAATGATCCCCATTTTACAGTTGGGGAAACTGAGGCATGTAGTAATTATTTGACTTGCCCCGCATCACAAAACTAGTAAGTGCCTGAGGCTGTCAAGTCTTCTTGACTCAATCTACTGTACCACCTACCCACGCCCAGGCTTGAACACCTAGTAAGTAGGTGTACAAATTCAGCACTCTTCATGCTGAAGTGTGGCTAAGGAGAGAATAGATAAATAAAAGAATGCCTGAGTGGCTCCATAGCAGGAGTTCCATATTCAATGAGTGAGGAGCTCTCTCACTGGAAGGGAGTCACTGATGATGCTATGTGCTAGATGGCAAGTGCCCAAGATATGAATAGAAAATACTCCCAAAGTTCTTGCAAGGGGCAACTGAAGGGATGTAGGAAAAGGAGAAAAGGGAAAGAGGGAATAGAGATCTTGAGATAATAAAAGGAAAGAGAAATGAGGAAAGAAATAGATGCAGAGCTGAGGCCTGCAGGTAAATGTTTAACAAGGGCATAACACATTTATATGTTTAATAAATGTTTATATGCTTATTAACTTCTCCCTTCCTTTTCTTAAGTCTAGAGACAACCAACAAATCAATGGATCAAACCCTGATTTGTAATGTTTGCCTGTTTCCAAGGTAGAAATGCACAAACGGAAAATTTAACAACTGACTCCTGAAAACCAATACAAGCCAACTCCAGCATATCCTTTAGTGAAGCCAGGAAATTGAGGAGAGATGCATTCAACTTCTGCTGCTCCTGCATCCTTGCACTTATTCTGCTTCTGTATCAGGAATGTGCAAATCCTTCCCTCACTGATAGGAAGACCCATGTGCTTCTACCCCCTCTAGCAGCAGCAGCAGTGATCAGTCTTTGACTTTCAGACACCAAGACAACATGATTCTCAGATACTGAGAATTTGTCATGCCAATGAAGAAAAGGAACATCTTCTAGGCCTCAAGATTTCAACGTTTGTCCACCAGACAAGTTATTATACCCTCTCTGTTCATGTGCTCATGATGTCCTGTTTATGAGTTGAACTAGGGATAAAGGATGTCCCAGCCCTGGATGGTGGGAGGAGGTTGTGTGGGGAAACAGATGTTAGAAGAACTTACTTCCTAAATTAACCCTTCATTGTTTACCTTGCTGTAATAACATTAAGTAAAGATTTTTTTTCCATTTCTATAGTGTTATGTGATGAGAATGGAAGATGACACCTGGGATGAAGGTAGCCCCCAGAGACTAGGTAACTGGAGGGGCACCTTAAATTTAACTTGCTTCAAATTGAACTTAACCAATGTTTTCCTTTAAACTACTGTTTCACCTAATTTCCATTGTTAGTAATACCATTCTTGTGGGATATCCAGATGGAAAGAAGGAACAAGGAATTCAAAATGTGGGTCAGGAGATGGGTTCAGATCAGGGGAGGGTGAGTCTGGGGTCTGCCTTCAAAAATGGTAGGGAAGTTCAACAGAGGACTGGATGGAGGGGAACAAAGAGTTGTTGTTCAGCAGTTTCAGTCATGTCTGACTCTTCATGAACACACTTCTTGGAAAAGATAGTGGAGTGGTTTGTTGCCATTTCCTTCTCCAGTTCATTTTACAGATGAGGAAACTGAGGCAAACAGGGTTAAGTGACTTGCCCAGAGTCACACAGCTAGTAAGTGTGTGAGGTCAGAAGATGGGTCTTCCTGATTCCAGACCCAGCACTCTGTCACCTGTACCATCTTGCTGCCAGACAGAAGGGGGAGAGATGAGTCCTATTTGGAATATGATGAGTTTGAGACGTCTATGGGTCATTTAGATGGCATTATCAAATAAGCAACTGCTGATTAGGGGTTGAAGCTCTTTAGGGAGAAACCAGAAAAGACAGATAGACATAATAGGTAGACAGATAGACAGAGGGATAGATAGATAGATTTGGGAGTCATCAGTGTAGAGACAGTAAGTGAATCCAATAAATGAGAAAGTATGAAAAAGAAATGTTTAAAAGGCCCAGAACATAGTCTTAGGAGATTGTGAATTAATGGTCAGACAAGTACAAAAACCAAGAGAGGGCAGTCATTAAAATTGAAAAGGAGAAAATATCTAAACAGTGTCAAATGCTACAGAAATCAAGAAGGCTAAGTATTAAGAAAATTCCATTATATTTGCCAAGTGAGAGATCACTAGCAACTTTGGGGACAGAAGTTTCAGTTCAGTGATAAAGTCAGAAACCTGAACGCTAGAACTAAAAAAGAGAACGGGAAGAGAAATACTGAGCAGACCATTCTTGCAAGAAATTTGCCTAAGAAAGGGGGAAGAATATAGTTAGGAGACATGGTAGCTCAATGATGTCCTTGGAAAAGGCAGATTCAGTAGTGTTGGGGACAGACCAAATTGCATGGGTCTGTAATGTGGCTAAATGAAAAAGGTAAAGGCTGTGAGTACAGACTACATACTCTAGGACAGAGACTCCTAACCTGCAGTCCACAAAATCCTTTCAGAAGTTCTATGAACTTGGATAGGGAAAAATACGACTTTAATTCAATATAATTATTTTCCTTTGTATTATTTTTTATTTTATGAATCTAAATACTTTATTCTGTCAGCTTCACTAGATTACAAAAAGAATTCATGACACAAGAGGTTTGTTGTTGTTGTGGTTCCATCAATTCAGTCATGTCTGACTCTGGGGTTTTCTTGGCAAAGATACTGGAGTGGTTAGAGCACAGGAGAAAGATAAGTCTAGCTAAAGAAATAGCAGACTGAAGGGAAATTTTTTTGTTTTCTTGTTTTTTGTCTTTTAAGGATTAGGGATGCCTGATGTTGCTGTTCAGAACTCACAATACTCCAAGTTTATAGGCAAAAGGAAAGTAGCTGATAGAAAGGGAGAGATAGAATGATTGACAGAGCAAGAATTTAGAAGGCAAGAGGTCATGACTGAACAAGGACCGAGGACAAGTCAACTCCACTGGGAGGAAAACCACACCATCCTCTGAGAAGAGTGGGAGGAGGGAATCAATCATAGGATAAGACCTAATAAGAGAGGAAACCTGGATTCAAATCCCAACTCAGTTATTTGTTACTTATGTGACTTAAGGCAAGTTCATTCTTTTCTGTCATTTTCTCATCTGTACCATGAAGTTGGACTAGATGATTTCGAAGGTCCCTTCTATGATTTTAGAAACTTTGCCTAATGGAGGAAGGAAATTAAGGGAGAACACACTTAAAGACCTTGAATTTTGCAATATAATAGAATCCTTGGCTGGTAGGGATGGCAGATGGATTGTTATGGGAGAATTGGGAGAGTGAGAAGACATGAGAAGGTTTGAAACAGTCCCTGTGGGGAGTGGATAGGGGATGATAAAGGACAAATAAAAGAATTCTAGTCTTGCCATGAGGCAATGAGGACACATAGCTAAGTTTAGATAACACAAATCTGTAGAAAACCTGCCCAGCAGTTTCCTGACTCCTTCCAGCAGTCCTCCACTGTTCAAGAAGAAAAGGCAGATGGTGAAAGTTCTCCAGGTTTGATGATTAGTAGTGCAAGAACAGTAAAAGGTCAAGGAACAAATCAGTGATAGAAGTAGGGGCATAGCCCAGGTCAAGGACCTCCCAGCATGAAGCTTTTTCAATTAGGCTAAGTTGTCAAAGGGCCATAGCACAACATAAACATTGTTCAGAGAACTAAGAGGCTCTCCTGTGCTGACTAATTCACATTCCGGCCCATGTGAGTTTCTCCTGCCATAAGGTTAAGTATGTTTCCTCCAGGGTTTGGGTGGGAGCACAGGGGGAAAGAAAGAATATATCTTTCAGGAAGGCAGTTGTGATGAATGATAAAACACACAGAGAAACACAAGGGGGCAAAAACTGCACAGGCAATATAACCATACACCTCCTGAATAAGAGGTATAAGTAAATAAAATATATTCAATGTCTATAATTCTGGACACCGTGGGTATATAGCCCCTCCTGCTAAGGAATTTGAAATCTAGTTGGATAGTCAAAGAAAGACACAGGACATACCAAAATATTCATAACAGTGTTTCAAGATGTGTATTGTGTGTGTGTGTGTGTATATATATATATATATATATATATATATATATATATATATGTGCATGTTTGTGCATGTATATGTTACACTGTGATATGCATGTATGTGTCACACAGGTGAGCATGTGAGTTGCATGCTTTGCGTGTATATATGTGTGCATATCTCTGTGAGTGTGTGTGTATGTGTATGTGTGTGTGGGAGAAAGAACTGGAAACAAAGGAGGTACCCTCAATTGGAGAACAGCTAAAGAATTTAGGGTACATATATATAATGGAATATCACCACTATAATAATTGAAAAATGTGAAGAACTCAAAGAAGTGTAGGAAGTTTCATATGCCCTGATGCAAAGCCAATAATCAGAACCAGGGAAATAATATACATGATGACTACAATAATATGGCCAGAAAAAAACATTAAAATGAAATTGAACATACTAATTATGATGACAAAGTTTGGCCCAGGAGAAAAGTTGAGAAAATTTTTCTCCCTCCTTTCACAACAGAAGTAAGGGATGACATAGTATTACATTTACAGTATTGTCAGACATGGTTGATATTGCTTGGTTTTGCTGGCTTCCTTTTTTTTAATATTTGAAGGGCCAGTACTTGAGAGTGAAAGGTTATGTTCAGTCTATGAGCATTTATTAAGGATCTGCAATGTAACAGACCCTGTACTAAGTTCTGAAGATATAAAGAGAAGCAAAAGGTAACATCTATCTTTCAGGGGATCACAATCTTATGGGGGAAAAGGAGCAAACAAATATGTACAAATAAGCTATACATGGGATAGAAAGGAAATATTTTACAGAATTAAGCCACTAGAATTAAAAGCCATTGAGAAAGCCTCCCTGTAGAAGGTGGGATTTTAGTTGGGACTTGATGGAATCCAGGGAAGCCAAGAGGCAGAGATAAGGGCAGAGAGCATTACAGGGATAGTCAGGGGAAAAAATACCTAGGGCTGTAAAGTGGAGTATCTTGTTCAAAAAATAGCAAGGATGTCAGTGTCACTGGATCAAAAGATATATGGAGGGGGAATAAGATGTAAGATGACCGAAAAGGTTGGGAGGACCAAGTTATAAAGGACTTTGTAAGTCTGGAGGATTTTATATTTGATCCTGGAGGTGGTAGGTAACCATTGAATTTTATTGAAGTAGGGGGATGGGAGGGCCTGGGTGAAGTGAGGAGGTGACATCAGTTGGACTTGCACTTCAGGAAAATCACTAGCAGCTAAATTGAAGATGTATTAGAGTGGGGAAGACTTACGGCTACTGTAATAGTATAGGCATAAAATGATGAAGGCCTAAATCAGACTGGTGGCAGCAGCAGAGGAGGAATATTTGCAGAAGTCAAATCAGCAGACCTTCACAATAGGCTGGATATAGGGTACTCTAGATAGTGACAACTAGAGGCTGATATCTATGCTATGTGTCTAGAAGACTGGAAGGATGGGCCCTCAATAGCAATGGAGAAGTTTAGAAGGAAATTGGGCTTAGGAGGAATAATGAGTTCAGTTCTGGATATGTTGAGTTCAGGATGTCTACCGTACACCCATTTTAAGACAGGAATTGGAAATACATGAATGCAAGTAAGCTGAGAAGTTAGGGCCAGATATGTAAATATGAGCATCATCTCAATAGGGATGGTCATTAAAGCCATGGGAGCTGAAGTGAATAGAGGAGAGGGCCCTGGACAGAGCCTTAGAGCACATCTACAGCTAATAAGTGAGCAACAGTGTCAAAGGCTACAGAGAAGACAAGGAGAATAAAGACTGAATGAGAACACATCATTGGATTCAGCAATTGAGCGATCTCTGGCAACTTTGGAGGGAGCACTTTTGACGAAATGACCAAGTTGGAAGCCAGATTTTAGGAAGTTAAGTAGAGAGTTAAAAAGAAAAGTACTTAGCTGAGAGAGTGGGGGAGGAAGGGAAGCCATGGGAGACTTGTGGAGGGAGGCAAAGGTTTAGAATAGCCACAGTGGAGAGTGGGATAGTGAGTTAATAAGCAAGATAGTAGAAGGATTGCCTACCAGCAGTGAGAATCCAGTTGAAGTCATGTAACATATTTGTAGTGGACCCAGTCAGAATGGTTGTGTGATACTTTTTCCACCTTTGTTCAACAGCAGGTATGTAGGAGAAAAATCAGTGGATAGTGGGAAGGATTTATGGCTAAGGCTTGGTATAGTGACATTCATGATATGAAAAAGGGGCCAAGGACTCAAGAGAATAGGACAGTGTAGAGATGAAGGGATTCACCAAGGAGTCACAGTGAAGAAGAAGAGAGAGAATGGCTAGTGTAGAGGTGATGACCTGGAAGAAAACTAAGGACCATATAGTGTCAACAAGGCTCAGAGTTTGATATGGGGATGCAGAGGGAGAGGGGAACAACCAAAAGATTATGGTCAGTTAAGGAGGTTTCAGAGTTCTTGAACATGGAGATGGTGCATTTGTGAATGATGGCAAGATCAAAGAGCTATGACTATCTTTGTATGCAACTAAAATGAGACAGAAGAATAGGTCATGGGAAAGGAGTAGACTGAGGAACTGAATGTTAGGGTATTTGAGGGATATATGGTGAAGTCCTTTAGTATGAGAACAAGGCTTGGGGACAAGAGAAAGATTGCGAGTCAGGTATTGAACTTCTTGAGAAAGGAAGGGGAATTATTAGAAGTCTATAGAAAACAGTTACCAGGATTTTGATTGGGTGGAAGATATGGATTTTAAGGACTTCAAGGGAAGAGAATTTACTGAGAGATGGAGGTGAGGGAGGAGAACTGAAAGTGGTAATGGGGAGCAAAGAATATTCCAACTCTTTCACTTTGACCAGAGATAAGAAGGAAATGAATGAAAATAAAACAAGGACTGGAAAGGTGGCCAGGGAGGTTGTATCAGAGAGAGAGCTAGATCTCATTGATTGCTCAAAAGTAGAAGGAATGGGAAACTTAAGATGAAGACTTAATCTTAAAAAGATTTGAGATGAAGTCATATTTGTAGTCTATGGAACAGGTATTGCAGGGGGCACAGTTGAAAGGTTGGGCAGCATGAAGCTTTATGGTGGGAAATTTAAGGGGAACGGGAGTAAGGTATCAGGTCAGGGGGACAGGGTTTGGATGATGATTTACAGGGGGTTCAAAATCACTGGAATGTATAGGGTATGATGAAGTGTGAATATTTTAATCACTAAACCACTCCTTTTTCCAGAAGAGGCTGAAGATCAGTCAGAAGATACATGCATCACAAGATGGAAGTCATATGGTTAGAAGGAGGGACCCATTTCTTCCTCCTTTTCCCTCCAAAGGCTAGGTTAGAGAAGGCAGAGAAGACAGAAGTTGAACTTGTACAATGTGAAGTGGAATTCCTGTTTCCTGCTGACTTTCCTCCTGCTCAGAATTAACTCACTGGGAGATGGCACATGGTTGGATGAAAGTTTGAGCCTGTTTAGAATTAATATGATATAAAAACAAAAGGTGTTCTTAAATCTAATACTTTAAAAAATAAAACCCCAGATTGAGACAAGATGTAAATATGTTAAAAGTTAAATAATAATACAATTTCTTATTGTTGTTCAGGCATTTTAGTCATGTCTGGTTCTTCATGAACCCATGCGGAATTTTCTTGGCAAAAGAAACTAGGGTATTTTGTTTGCCATTTCCTTCTCCAGCTCATTTTATAGATAAGGCAACAGAGGCAAACTGGGTTAAGTGTTTTGTTCAGGGTCACACAGCTAGTAAGCATCTGAGGCCGAATTTAAACTCACTTGAAGATGAGTCTTCCTGACTCTAGGCCCAGCACTCTATGCACTTTGTCATCTAGCACATAGTACAGAAAGCACAAAATTATTTGTAAAATTAGTGATACAAAGTGATGAGCCAAGAGTTCATGGTTTTTCAGTCTTTCTCTCACCATTGTTTTGAGTTATTTTTTCCTATCTACGTGAAAACATGCTCCCATCTTTCCAGTCATGAAGGAGCCTTCTCATTACCCTACAATTCTTTTTCCACACTACTCCAATCTTCTTGAAAGTCTAATGTATATCTATGTTTCCATCTACTTCATCTAACACTAAAAATCCATCCACACCATAGTCACCAGTGGTTGCCTTATTACCAACTTCAGTGATTTTTTTTTCTCAATGCTCAGACTTCTTACCTTCCCTGAAGTATTTGACACCTGATTTTCCTTATGCCCACTTTCCTTCTTTGGTTCCTCTTACACTCTCAGGATATTCTGAATTTTGTAACTTTATTCTTTATCTCCCTTACTGCCTCTCCTTTATCTTTCCCGGTCTCCCCCAAGGTTTTGTCCTCCACTCTGCTTTCCTCTTTCTACTTTAGCAATCCCATTCACACCTATAGATTTTCCAAGTAACTTCTCAATGCAGATGACATGCAAATTTATATTCCCCATACTGACTTCTCTCAAAATGCCAAAATCATATATCTGACTGTCTATAGCAGAGGTATCAAACACACATTTGTGACTCAGATAGTTAAACTGGCAAGTCTTGTAAGAGGCTCATAGATCTAGAATTAGAAATAATCTCAGGAATTATCTAGTCCACCTTTCTCATTTTACAGATGAGGAAACTGAGGTCCAGGGTAGTTAGGTGACTTACCCAAAGTCACAAAGATAGTAAGTATAAGAGGCAGGATTTAAACCCAGGTTCTTTGCCTCTGATGCCAGTACTCTTATCATTGTGATACATTGTCAATAAGTACATCTCGAATCTCTTCTCTCTGTTCTAGAGCCACTTCTCTAGGGTAGGCCCTAATCTTCACCCTGCTGGTTTTGAGAAATAGTCTTCAAACCAGTCTTCCTGCTGCTAGCACTATAACTAATGAAACCCAGTGGAGCCTACAGACTGAGTACCTTGAGAGAAATTGCAGTGATGGATGGAACACTTAGGGCATTCATGGTCAAGGTAGGGAAGTAACTGGGGCCAAGTGGTGCAAAATTGGCTACGACCCTGTTGTCTTTGGACAGACTTCTCTTTTTTTTGGTGGGGGAGGGGAGGTTGTTTTGGAGCATTTTGGGGTTTTTGTTTTAGCACTGTCCCAAGTCAGCTGTTATGGTATTAAAAATGGCATAGTTGAATTGTGTTGGTATCATGGAAAATTTTGGCATTTATTTCTATGCATGTCTCTCACAGAAATCTTGCATATTGTAGCTGTGTTATGTAATAGGTGGATAGGAAAGGAAAAGTCTGTTGAGGGGGAAGATGTATCTGTGACAACAAAAGTAATTCAAGTACAGCCCAGATTTTATTATTTAAAAGAGAATGACAGTAGGAGATTCTATTATATATCCCTCTAGGAACATATATTCTTCAGTTCAAGTATGTTTTGGTGGAGTGGTTAGAGAATTGACCTTAGATTCTTGAAGACCTGAGTACTATATCTGATTCCTTAGATACTTACCAGTTGTATGGTCCTAGGCAAGTCACTTAGCTTAGTGATGCAGCAAATAGAATGCAGGGCCCATAGTCAAGAAGACCTAAGTTCAAATCTAGGCTCAGACACTTACTAGCTGTGTGGCCTCTGAACAAGCCATTTAATCTCTCTTTGCCTCAGTTTCCTCATCTATAAAATGGGAAAAATAATAGTACCTATCTCTCAGGGTGAGATAGTGAAGGCTAAATGAGATAAAGGTCTTAGCACATAGTAAGTGCTATGTAAATGTTGGCTATTTTGTTATTAATTATTAATAATGTGAGGAGATTAAGAGTTCACCCTTTTTCTTTTATTCTCACTTCAAGGCTTCAGTCTCTGAGCTAACCTTCTCTTCAGTGAAGACCCCACCCAGATGAGGAAGCCATTGTGCTCTACTTAGGTTTGGGTGAGATTAAATTCTTTGAAAAGATTGCCCAAAGTTGGGGGTAACTTATAAGTACATGACATAATCAAAGTTCAGGTTCAGTCACTCATTATAATATTCATTCTCTCATTAATTATTAACCAGAGTTGATTACCACCCAAAACACCCCTTCTTCCAATGAGTATATAAGTCATGAGCCCACCACCATGATTGTCTTTGGTCTAAGAGAGAGACAGCCAAATGACCATTCTTCTATTAATAAACATGCTGGTGTTGTTAATAAAATGATTAAATTATCCAGAAATAGTGTCTCTCAAACTTTATAAATGTCTTCTAACTTTAGGACTCAATTTGGACTCTAAAATGACATTTGGACTCAATGAACTCTAAAGTCACTTTATATACTAAATCTAAGGTCCTATAATAGCAAGGGCTGACCCTGGTCTTCCTTAATCAAAGTAAATTGGACTTTAATGCTCAGCATGGTACTTTTGCATTAGATTGGACAAGGCAGTTTTTGTGTGGTGTGGGCCAGATGCAGAGCAGACACTCTCTCCCCTAAATGCCATCTTGTACTCTCTTTCCCTCTGTATCCTTAAATTTCCCATGTTTTCATAGAGGTGGAAATTGATGTCACCTCCCTCTCTGTCCTCTTGGTTCTGTCTTCAATAGTCTTTCTTAATGAGTAGAGCATGGCAGAGATACAAAGCCTCAGTGACCAGATGAGGTCTAGGTATTAAATTCTATTACAGCGTTATAAGGGTGAGGAGTGAAGACAAAGAGGCAGTGGAAAGAGGACTGTTTAAGAAATCAAAGGATCTACAGAAAAATCCTACCTCTCCTTCTTACTGCCTGAAATAGATGGAGTTAATAAGTCACAGGCAAAATTAATTGGGAGTTTCGAGAGCATCATTTATTAGCTGTTAGGGGCCAAGCTCTGGACCTTGGCCTCCTGAGGGCGATGTTAGGGGCCAAGCTCTGGACCGTGGCCCCCTGAGGAGCCTGGAAGACGCCCAGGGTGTGAACCTGCCTTCGGGTGCTGGGACCGCCCATAAGGGATCTGGCTCTGCCCTCAGGGAGGAACATGGGAGGAGCTCTGGCTGGGTATAAGAGGGCATGTTGGGGCAAGCCCGGGAGAGACGCCATTAATAAAGTGAAGTGCACTGGCCATCTCGGGTGAACTGTGTGGTCATTTCCCCTCCGTGGAGGAGGGGATAGCCCTATCACATGCTGCAGCGTGGTAGGGGTCGGAGAAGATGAGCAGTGACATGGCAGGCAGCTTCGCCAGGCTGTAAGGTGGCGAAGAGATAGGATGAACAAGTGTCTATAGTGGCATGGACGAGGGAGGCACCAAAATGGGTAACATCCATCTGCCAAAGTTCATTAGGATAAGTGCCACGGGGGTTAACTGCACAATCAAGCAGGCAAGGGCGAAACGGGACACAAGAGGAGCATCAACGCACAATAGCGTGAGCCTCCTCCTTCTTAAGGCCAAAAAGGTGTCGTAAAGACCGGGCAGAAAGATAAAATTTGTCATGGGCCAAGCAGGGCTCAAGCTGTAGGACTATTAGCCATACCCTGGGGGAACACCCTCCATTGAAACCTGTCCGCAGAACCTTGAAAATTCAATTGAGGGACCGAAAAAGCAAACTTTGGATAGTCCATGGGGTGGAGGGGAATAGAATAGAAACAATCTTTAATATCCAAAACATAAATGTGATAATCCTTCAGGATGAAGGCAGGAGACGGGAGCCCCATTTGTAAGGGGCCCATAGGTCTCATAATTCGGTTTATGGTGCACAGATCAATTAATAAACGCCATGAACCATTCTTCTTCTTGATGACAAACACAGGGGAATTATAGCTACTAGTTGTGGGCTCCAGGTGTCCTGCACCCAATTGTTCCTGAACTATATTCTTTAAAGCGGTGAGTTTCTCTATACTCAGGGGCCACTGCTCAACCCACACTGGGTCAGGAGACAACCAGTCAATCTGTGGGCACCTCACCATCTGAGTGGCCCCTATAAGTTTTCCAGGGTCACAACGAGGACCCCCATTTGTTGGAGAATGTCTCTACCCCATAGGGGTGTATTAAGGCCACTGATCTTCAATGGCTTAAAATATCCAGTTTTGTCTTCAAATTCCCAAGTCAGATATCTAGCTACCCTAATGGCAATTTGGCCTCCTCCCACTCCGGTCACTGCAAGTGGATGCTGCTCAAGGGGCCATGTAGGGGCCCACTGCTTGCTGTCTATGACTGAAGAATCTGCCCCAGTATCAAGCATTCCTAATATTGGGCGACCTTCGACCTTTATGGTCATTATAGGCCTGTCTCTCCCTACTACTCGACACCAATTGATCTCTGGTGCTTCCTCCGGCAGCTCCTCTACCCAAGAGAGAGATATGCTGCGACCAATGGCCGTTCCAGGAGGAAGGTGAATAGGATAACGATGGTATAACATCACCAGATCAGAACGGCGCCAAGTAGATGAGAAGGGACGTGTGTACTGGGCCCTTAAGAAAGATTCGCCTGTGGTGAGAGTGCTCAGATGGGGCAGTGGGACGGTAAGGCTGTTTGTTCGAGGAAATGCGTCTAAGCTTGTTGGAGACAGCCCCTCAGATTACATCCAAAGAGGTGCTCGAATGGGCGACCCTGACAATGAGGCCTCTCACGAATTTCATCGTTCAATGTCTTTTATCTCACAGCTTATAATCTTTCAACCTATTGTCTTCAACTCCTCCCTTATACTGTCACTTCCAACCCACATCATGCCCCACGTTGGGCGCCAGCTGCTCGGGGCTATTCCCCAGGCCTTCACCTAGACACTAGGCCAGGTGGTAGATACACGGGGCTTCAACCCCTCGGGGCCACTACCCCAGATACACGGGCCTCCACCCTTCGGGGCCACTACCCCAGATACACGGGCCTCCACCCTTCAGGGCCACTACCCCAGATACACACCTGGTCTCTTACCCTTTCCCGGGTCTTCGGACATCTCCGACCCCTACCACACTGCGGCACGTGATAGGGCTATCCTCGACTCCATGGAGGGGAAATGACCACGCAGTTCACCCGAGATGGCCAGTGCACTTCACTTTATTAATGGCATCTCTCCCGGACTTGCCCCAACATGCCCTCTTATACCCAGCCAGAGCTCCTCCCATGTTCCTCCCTGAGGGCGGCATATCTGGCCAGAGCTCCTCCCATGTTCCTCCCTGAGGGCAGAGCCAGATCCCTTATGGGCGGTCCCAGCACCCGAAGGCAGGTTCACACCCTGGGCGTCTTCCAGGCTCCTCAGGGGGCCACGGTCCAGAGCTTGGCCCCTAACAATTAGCCAGGCTGGCAGCTGCCTCTTGTAGAGACCCAGAGGAGACAGCCCTGAACTGAGGTGGGTGAGTGCATTTTAAGCCTTTTGGTGCTACTCAGTACAGCCTTCCGGTTTCCACAACAGAATTCTGAAAGAGCAAGAGGGGGGCTTGCTGCTAGGCAAGAACCCCCAAACAGAAAATGGTTGTCAGGGTGCTACTAGGCAAAGAACCCCAACAGAAAACAGGCACCAGGAGAGGTAGCCAATGGAGGGGGGGGGGCTCAGCAGAAGATGGTTACCTGGCAATGGGGATCTAACATTAGGGGGGCACAGGTGGTTACCATGCAAATGGACTAAACAAAAATGACTGTTAACAATTCATCAGATATTAAACCAAAGGGGAATAACATTTTGACAAGGGTCAACAACAGAAAAACTGTTACTAGGCAAGTTATCCAACCCTGCCCAGTAACCTAACAGATATCTCTCAGCCTAGGGGCCCAAGGAGGAATAATGTCCATTTCATGCCTATGTGACCAGTTTTCAGTATCCTCTTTATTAAAATGGTGGAGTTGGAATAGATAACCTCTAAGGTCTCTTCCAGGTCTAGAACTATCACCCAACAAGTAAAATCCCATGAACAAGATCTTTCAATTCAAGTCTGTTTCCAGGACAAGAAAATTAAAAAAAAAAGTTTTGAAGCTAGCTCTTTTCCCTTTCTGTCAGGACCCTAAAGAGATGAATGGAGCAAAGGGAAAAAGTGGAGAAAACTTTTAGAAGAAGAACAAGAAGGAAGATCTACAAGAAATTTCCAGACATGGGAGCATGACAACCTTTTAGTAACAGATTTTTGATCACATAGAAACCAAGGAAGGTGATTGATGAGTAGTAGTTGTAAGTACTCTCACAAGTGCAGTTCATAGCCACAAAGATAGGACATCCATGCCCTTGCCAATGTAAATCAGTTCCCCACCTTATACCCATGTACCCTCCATTCACAGATGTAATGCTTATGCATCTCCTGGAAACAAAAGTTCAGAGGACTTAAGAGAAATATAAAGACACCAAATGAAGAACAAGAACTGTGAACAACAACAAATTTAGATGTAAATAGATCTGAATTTGTTTTCAAATACAGGATGGTCAAATCCTACTCATCACCACTTCAGGAAAGGAAATGAAAAGGAGTGCTAGATTGAAGAAATGTTCTATTACTGGTATTAGAAAAGAATGACAGCACCATAGAAAATGAATGAACTACATCATGAGTAACAATTTTATTTTGATCTGGACCTATTTTATCAGTGAGGATACTCCCAAGGGGGGAAATTCTTTTCACCAATATAGAAGAGTGACATTTCTGTATCCTATAGACCTTGTTGTAGTCACTGTGAAAATGGTTTTCCTAATTCTGCTTATTGACTTTACATTAGTTCATATACGATTTCCCATGTGTCTCTGAATTCTTCACATTCGTAACTTTTATAGCATAGTAATATTCTTATATTCATGCACCACAATTTGTTAAACTATTTTCCTATTGGTGAGTACTTTGTTTTTTGTTTTTGCTATCATAAAAAGCAGTGCTATGAATATGTAACCTCCTTTCCTCCTGTAAGATTATAAGCAGTTTAAACTATCAAACTATCAAAATTTCCAAATATTGAAAAGTATTCTGCTAATAGCTTGATACCAGTCAAGTCTATATAATACTGATATTCATCAGACCTGGACAAATCACAGCCATGAGGTCCACAAATAATATTCTCAATGAATTTCAAGCACAATAATGTGCCCAAAGAATGGAACATTTCCATCACTCAAGTCACAGAGTCCTAGATATTTTTATGGGTTATAAAGGTCATTTTCTCAAATACAGATAAATTGGAAGGCAACGTTCAACTGGGGTCCATTGTTCAGAACAGCAACATTTTTTATCTTTACTCTTCATAGTAACTTTTGCATGCAGTCCTTTCAATCCAGATGGAATAAATGAGGCTACCCCAGATGTGTGTTCACATCCACTCAAAAGTTATCATGAGCTCTAAATCCTTTGTCTCTGTTATTAGTCAAAAGACATAAAGAGTTTAAAACAAATAGCATAGTTGAACAAATAGCATAACAAATAGCACAATAAATGTCATAGTAAGAAAAGTATTCATAAAATATTTTTACCATAAACCTAAGGCATATTCTTCTTCACACCATCAGTGAAGAGGGTAAATAGAAAACATGTGTAGAGCGTTTGGAAGGTGTAATTTGAAGTCCAGGTGAGCCTTTCTTGGCAAAGATCAGTACAACATTGGAAGATAAAGGGTAAAGAGAATAAGCCAAGCTTGATAGGTCACATGGCTCATCACTTGGCATTTCCATAATATCTAACAAGGTCCACTGGTGTATAAATTGTAAAAGGATAGAAAAACCTATCCCCATGTGTAATCATGGCTACAGTACAGTCAACCTCACATTTGTACATCACTTAACCAGCTTCCCTGCAACTCTTCCAAGTAATCATTGGCTAAGAAAATCGTAGTACATGTAAAAATGTACAGAAAATAAAAATGAGGTGAGAAAGCAAGGATTTGTTCTTACTAGACAAATAGACCAGATAGATAAAAAGAAAAAAGACATTTGTTAAGTGTTTACTATGTGCCAGGCACTGTGCTAAATTGCAGGGATACAAATACAAATAAACATCACAATCCTTACCAAAGTTAATTTATTGTTTTTTTGCCTATTTATAGTGGGCAACTAGGTTGCAAAGTGGAAAGAGCACTTGGCCTGGAATCAGGAAGACCTCATTTCAAATTCAGCTTCAGACACATAGTAGCTTTGTGACACTGGACAAGTCAATCAACCTCTGTTTGCTTCAGTTTCTTCTACTGTAAAATGGTAATGATAGTCTACCTCACAGGGTACTTGTGGAAATCAAATGAGATAATATATAGTATAGTATTTAGGCCAGGGCCAGGCACAGAGTAAGTATTTAATAAGCACTTACTCCCTTCTTTTTCTCTTGTGTTAATTATCCAGCCTTAAGAAAGAATGAAGAAAATACGAATAATTCAGATTGAATTTTTAAAATTTATCTTGCTTTCAGAAAGCAGATTATTATACATTAAACATATTAAACATTTACCAGCGCAACTCCTAATCCCTGCCCTTAAAGACCTTTCATACTTACCCAGAAAGACAACACAGAAATGAGAACTAGAAAGGGGGAAGTAATTTGTCAATCAAAAAAAGGAAGAAAATTCTGGAGACAATCCAGGAGTGCATCTTGAGAAGTATAGCTGGGAACTTTCCTAAATTGGCTTCTGGGGGGAAGGAGTCACTGGTCTTGGGAGATTTCTCAAGATGACAATAAAGCAATTGAAAAAGAAGACTCTGGAAAGAGGCCAAGCATGAGTGAGGAGAAACATTTTCTAAAATGGTAGTCCAAACAAAAGAGTCACTATTGAGGAGAGGAGAGCCTCAGCTGGGATAAAATTCTCTGCTGTATGGTTAGGCAGTCCCATCCATCCTGATGGTAGGATGTAAACTCCCTGAGGCCCGGGACTATTTTATTTTTATGTATTTATCTCTAATACCTAGCTAGTGCTTGGTACATAGTACGTACTCAACAAATATTTGCTAAATTGAAATATTGAAATTGTAGCCCTGGAGATACTGTTCAAAGGTTTTGTTCTTTCATTCATTAAACTGAAGATAATATGCTGTGGAAAGGTGAAGTTTCGCTTAAAAATTTTCTCATGAAAATGAGGTGAAATATACAATACAGAAATATGAGATGAACAGGGAACCCTAATCAAAGATGAGAAGAAAAAGAAAGGCCACAAAGACGGCCTTAAGAAATAGGCAAAGTCTGAGAGGCTATGGTGTGAAATCTAGTAAAGAGGTGAAAAAAAAGTCATCTTCGTGATAATGTTTACTATTACCAAAATGACGTTTTCTCTCTAGAATGGGGGCAAGTCCATGTTACTGACTTCCAAAGATGAGAAAAGTTACTAGAGGTTACAGGCTGGCCATACCTGCTGAGTCCTTGACCCAAGCCTTATATTCATATTGCCTTGCGAATGGCCTATGCATATAATTCAGCCTGGGTAGAACTCTGCGCCTTAATAGTGTAAATAGACCAAATACCATATTTTCCTAGTGAAACAAGTTTTGCCCTTCTCATTTTCCCCTTATCATGAAGCAGAATCCTAGAGGAACGACTAGGCAAATATTTAGATCTAACATTGTTTTGGCCATTACCATATTGCCAGATAAGTATGGACCCATCCGAAGACACAAAGCCTGAGACCAGTTCCTCATGTTTGGCCATATCCTCCAAAAACTGTTCTCTACAGTCTGAAAGGAAGTGGCATAACCTATCGCCATTACCTGCCCCCATTAGAATGAATGAATCTTCAGCTTAGCAATCTCATGTCTAAATGGGCATTATAAATCTATGAGCTCCCAAAGAAACCAATCCCCATTATCTAACCCAAAGTTAATGTCAGTTAGATGGGATACGGCCCAGAACTGCCTCAGTTCTTTGGCATGGTCTCCCACAACTCTGCGGTCTTTGGAATTCCATATGGGAGTGATTGTAATACTGCCATTTTCCCTTTTGTCTTTTGGGAGACTGTCATAATCACATGGCAGTATGACAGACACATGATTTGGACAAGTCAAAGGAGAAAGACAATCTTTTCCTGAGAGAAAAGAGAAGGAATCCAAATTAGGTCCTAAAAAATCTAAACCAAAAAGCCTACTCAAAACTGCTTCTTCATGGCAACAAAATGCAATGGTGCAACAAAATTCATGAAGCACTTACTGTTTGCAGAGAACTATGTTAGGCACTGATGGAAATACAAAATTTGGAAAAGATATGGTACCTGCCCTTAAGGAGCTTACAGGCTGATAGAGAGACATGACACTAAACTAGATAAGATATGGTCCCTGCCCTCAAGCTTGCAGTCTGATGGAAAGATAACACACCAAACTAAACAAATATAATACTATATATATATGCATATATACATATATGAATACATACACATATATACATATATAATGCAATGTTGTATTTTCTAATTTGCACAATAAGTGCATTGGAAATTTACAGAATAAGGGCTATGTGAGGTTTGAGGGGTAATGTTGCTACCAATCAAAATCAAGTTTCAAAGAGATTGTATTTTAGATGAATTTTTAAAGATGAAAAATAATTTAATTGGCAATGAGGAAGGAAGAAAATCCTAGTCATAGGGAGCAGTGTCAACAAAGGCACAGAAGTATCAGAACCCACTGGCATCAGGAGATTGTTCAATTTGGTGTATCTTCGGATATATAGAAGAAAGAAATATGAGATAAGATTGGAAAAGTATTTTGGTATCTGATTATAGTGGACCCTGAATGGCAAGCAAAGGAATCTGAATTTTACTTACTGGTTAATAAGGATATGAAGACAAAGACAGAGGGACCTGTGTATATTCCCTCTCTTGACATGAGTGACCTTTCACCTTAGCCACCATTTCAGTGCAAATTGAACAAGCATATGTGTTCCTTTATGATCATTTTATCTCTACCCCAGTTCTTTTGCAAAGCTGGTCACACAGGAAAATAGTCTAACCTGTTCTTCACATCTTCGATCTGCCACTTATTATCTGTGCAAGTTTGAAAAAGTGACTTAACCTCTAAGGATCTCTGTACCCTTATGTCTAAGATGAGGTGGTCGGATCTGGTGACCTCTAATGTCTTTTCTAATTCTAAATTTCTAATCCTATGATCCTATCTTCCTATAATGACTTCAGATTTGGACATGTTTAAGCTGAGGTACAAATGGGGAATCAGGGTGAAGATAGCCTATAGATAGTTGAAGATATTGGTATGGAACTCAGAAGAACCTCAATTTAACATATTTATGTACATATAATCAATATAATAAATTCACATATAATTTAAGTAATATAATAAATAATATTCATAAAGTAGGTAGCTGAAGTCATGGGAGCAAATTACCATAGGAAACTATATAGGCAAGAATAGCCCTTGAAAAATTTTAAGAGGAAGGGAAAGGAACTGAGAAGTAGCAAAAAAAGAAAACAAACAAAAGGAAAGTAGAGAAAGAGTACTTAAAGAGATAGGAAAGAATCAAGAGAGGGTCGTGTCTCTGAGGCTCAAGAAAGAAAAAATTACAGTAGGAGTGTTTGATTAACAATATCAGAAAAGACATGAAGATGAAAATTTTTAGTTGTACTTGGCAATGAGGAGATCATTGTTGATCTTAAAGAAAGCAATTTCAATAGAATGTTAGTGGTTGAAGTCAGCTTGCAATGGACAAAGAGCATGGGTGGTGAGGAAGTGGAGGCTTTAGGGACAAACGTTTTAAAGAATTTCAGCCTAGAAGAGAAAAAGAGAATTGGAATGATAGTCTGGAGGACCACAGTAAGGCTGTTTTAGGAAGAGAGAAATCCGTGCATGCTTCTAGGTAGATAGAAAAGATATAATAGTGAGGGAGGGACAGGAGATACATGGGAGAGAAAGAGGAAGATGGCTGTAGTGAAAAGGCAAGAGGGAATGGGAATGGAAAAAAAATTGAATGGGTTAACACCATGGAAGTAACAAGCCAATTGTAGGATCAGACATTTAGGCCAGGAGGTCAGCACCAGAAATAGGGAGTGTCAGGGAGGTAATTGTTGGTGTAGCTCAACTTGTATCACTAAAACGTTAGTCTTTAACCTTAGCTTGCTATCCCTGATCATGGATGAAGTTCACTATGCTACCTACCCAGGAAGAGGCAAAGCAGAGTGCCATCAAGAAGACAAAACAAGGTTACAAAGATAATTTTATCTGCTTTACCACTTTGCCCTGGAGTTTAGGAACTGCACAGCTGGGTTCCCTTATGTATGCAGCAATTGACATGGTCATGGGGTCTACATCACTAAATATTATAATCACTTCAATACCACTGGGGATTCTTAAGCCTCAGAATGACTCTTTGTGCATTAAAAAGAACACTTAAGTAAGTTCTTCCTTTTTGGCAAGATTCTAACTACATCATTCATGATCTTGGAAGCCATTCCAGCTAATGACCAGAAAGAGTAAAGCCCACTCCCTGAGCGCAAGAGTTGTACAAGGTCGGTGAAGTTATTTAAGGTCACTGGATTCCATGGGCAGTGGTGAATAGATCAGAAAGGAATACAATTCACAAATATATTCAGTTTTATAGAGGTCTAAGATGACTAAGATCTAGGCTGGTATAATGCAAGCTAGTTACTTAGAGACTATGATTTGCAGGTCATCAGTAAGTCCTGCTGTCCAAAAAGTATTTGATTTTCCTTCCTCTTCAAAGTACCTAAAATTCTACTATTAGAAATTCAATCATAGTGTCATATGATATAAAGAGTCCTTAGAAATATAATGTAATACCTTGATTTTACAAATTAGGAAACTGAGACCCAGGGAGGGTAAATGATTTGCCAAAAGTATTGTTAAGGATTCATATTCTGGTCTTCCTACTGCCAAATCAGAATACTTTTACTCTGCATCAGAGTTTCCTTTAAAACAATACCTTCAGAATTTGGAACTCAACATTTAAAAAAAAATTAAAATCATTTCTACATGTAATTGAAGGGAAAATGAAATATTAAATTTTTAAAAATACTTTCTTTTACAATAGAATTGCTAGTAGGAAGATAGAATACTGGTGGAGAATCAGGAAGGCTCAACTTCATGAGTTTAAATCTAGCCTCAGACACCAAATATCTGTGTGCCCCTGGGCAATTCACTTCACCTTCTTTGCCTCAGTAAGGCCTTTCTAGGAATAGAGAAATCTGTGCATGTTTCTAGGTAGATAGAAAGGATATAACAGTGAGAGAGGGACAGGAGATATATGACAGAGAAAGGGGAAGACAACTGTAGTAAGAGGCAAGACGGAATGGGAATGGGAAAAAATTGAATGGGTTAACCCCATGGAAGTAACAAGCCAATTGTGGGATGAGACATTTTAGGCCAGGAGGTCAGCACCAGATATAGGGAGTATAAAATGAGATGCAGATACAAACCATTCGGGTATCTTTATCAAGAAAACCCCAAATGGAGACACAAAGAGCTGGACACAACTAAAAAATAATTTAAAAGTATGGTGAAAGGTTGATTGGAATTTGATTTTGAATTTGGGTTCTCCATTTGACTTCAGACAACTCAATTACCCTCCCTGGGTCTATGTTTCTTCCTCTGTAAAAAGAAAGGGTCAGATTAAGATAGTGTTAAGGTCCCTTCCAGCTCTAAATCTATGATCCCATCATCCATGATCCTATATTTTCATGGCATAACACAGGAAGGAAAAGGGAACAGCTGTTAATGTTTATAACTTAGTTGAGGTTTTTAATATAAATATTTTATTTATTGGTTTCCTTTAAATTACACTATCAGCCCTGACCCTAAAACCCCTAAAAAAGAGGGAGAGGAAGAGAGAGCCAAAGTGATATGAAAACTTATATTACAGATGGAAAAGGTCAGGCATATAATATTTTTCATTCAATATACCAAGTGCTTTGTTGCATGGGTTCGAGAAATTCCAGAGTTACATAATGAGGTTAACTTTCCCTGGGAAAGTAAAGGCCTATCTTTTCTATTCCAACACTATATTGAGATCACCTAATAACAGGTATGGACTATAATTGTCTGAAAAAATTAAATTTAAAATGACCTCTGGACAGGGTCATGGTAGGTTAGGAGCAGGCTACAGCATCAAGCCAATGAGTATCTCTGAAGAACGGGAACGATAAAGGTGCCATCAAGGCATTTTTATGATTCTTACAAATATCATCTCATTCAGTCCTCACAACAATCTTGTGAGGGAGGTTGAGAAAATGAAGGGAAACAGAATTTTAAGTGACTTGCTCAGGGTCACTTAGCTAGTAATTAGAGGGCTCAGATTTAAACTCAGATGAACCTGACTCCAGCCTCAGTGACCTACCTACTCCACCTCCTAACTTCCTCAACAGCCAGAGAGAGTCCAGAATTCTCAGATGGTAGCCTCAGGATATCAGGCTAAGGGAAGGCTTCCAGTACATTGGATGGACTGTTTGGACTGGGAAGATATGGACAAGAGTTGAACAGGATGGGCCGGTGTGGATGGATGATGTATATGGCACCACTGGAGGGCACTGCCAACCTGAGATCACAGATCCATTTGAGCATGTAAAGCATTTGTAGGTATTTTCCCATAAACTTGACCAATAATAAATTTTTAGATTAACAAATAAATGACTTAAGGAATAGCTAGTCTTCTCACAAATAATTACACTCACTTATTTCAGTCCTTGAAAGTGCCAGTCAGAGGATGAATTTGCCCTGGCACTTCAATTGCACTTTGTCCTTTTTTCCTTCCCTACTCTTTTCCCTACCCATACCTGACCTCTACCCCATCTCAAGTTATAACAGTTTGCTAAAATATACATTGTGTTTACACTTGAAAAAATTGCCTTTTCCTGTCAGAGGCTAAACTAAATGGGCCTCACCAAGACTAATTTTGTAATCAACTAATAAAATTTATTAAGCACATACTATGTGCCGGATACTGTGCTAAATTTTAGAATGGAACCATAGAATTGAGAGTTGGAAATGGGCTCAGGAATCAGCTAGGCCAGATTTTTCCTCTCATTTTACATGAGGGCTATTTGTTTTATTTAACAATTTAACAAACCTCAGCAAGAGCCAAAAGCCAAACACATGGTTTTAGGCTGTCCTGGCCTCAACCAGAGGAAACTGTATTCTTCTGAAGCTATGGGTCCATGCTTGGCTTAGTTATCATACCTTAGTTTAACTTAGTAAATTCATATCATGAAAATTGGATGAGAGTAAAATGTTGGGTGGGATCATTTCTGTGAGGGAAAATGCAAACGTTAAATACAGCTTGGAGGAGGAGTGCTTCTTTCTCAAGGATCAAGGTTAATAGCTCTGACCCCTATTAAACTACATTTATTCCCTTATTTTTAACAAGCGGCTGATCTTGACCTAGGGTGACTCAAGCTACAAAGTAGAGGTCAAATAGTTTGCTTAAAACACTATTTAAGACCCTAATTCTTATATAAACTAAATCCTCCCTTTCAAAGTCAAAGGCTCATCTCTGATCAGAAAATTGCTAGTCCTTAAATGACTATAACACTTTACGTTGCAAATATATGTCAGCTGTGTCAAGGAGAATCTATACCAGATGTTCTTTCGCTGACTGAAAAGAAGTCCCAGAAGGTCCCCTGGTTTTGTGCATCTGTGGGTTCAAGTTTGGATTGGTTAAACCTGAGAGCACCCAATGTATAACCACTGAAACTTACAATCATGAGACACAGCTTTAGGTCTTCTCCTGCCACTGAATAAGTCATGTGACCTCAGGGAAATTGATGCCTCTAGACTTCAAATTTATCATCTCTAAAATGAGAGAATTGTTCTAGATGAAGAGAATGTCTTAACATTTTTGTGTGTCATGGACCCCTTTGTCAGTCTAGTGAAGACTGACCCCCTTCCCAGAATAATATTTTGAAAAGGCTTCATAAAAGAAAATATCTACTATTACAAAGGAAACCAATTATTAGAGTAAAATAACATATCAAATTGTTTCTTAAAAATAAGTTTACAGGTTCCAGATTAAGAACTTCTGCTCTAGAGGGTCTCTAATGCCCTGATATTTCTGTGAGTCAGTGAAATTGTCTGGTCTCTGCTTTGGGAGTAAATAAAAATTCAGACTACATTGTTTGTAAAGTTACCAAGAAACCCGAGAAGAGAAATAAAATGCTTCAACCTTTGGAAGTTTCGAGAAGAGAATGCTGATCTCACTGTAGGGAGCTGGGCTGTTCCAGGGAGAAGCATAAAACCTCCCCTTGGGATATTTCACTTTTGCTTCATTTTATTTGGCATTGCTCATAAGCTGACAGTAATTTCCTGAAAATAAAGCCTTTACTTCAGTAACAGCCAATAATGGGGTCCATTCCACTCTCCAAATGCATTGTCAAGCAAGCTGTTCAGCCTCAAAAGAAGAAAATTTCTCCAGGGTCCTGCTAAAGGGATTTTCTCCTTCCTTTGGAGCATTGAGACAAGTAATATAGCTTTCTCAAGGATTCAGGTTGGGGTGGGAGACCAGTCTAGGAGCAGACCACTTAAATTCTGTTCCACCATAGTCATTTAAAAATGTTTATTAAGATTCAATAAAATGAGACAAGCAAATTGTAAATTCACTTTCTGAAACAAAATTTTAGGCATAGAATTCCTAGGATTCAGAGAAGGGACCTTAAAGACCATCTAGTTTAATCCCATCATTTTACAGATGACGAAACTGAGGCTTAGAAGATTAAAGCAACTTGCCCATGGTCATATAACTGGTAAATGACAGGTAGGGGATTTGAACTGAGGTCTTCCATATTCCAAATCCAATGTTCTTATCCCCCGGGTGTCAGGGGGAAATGTATACAACAGACTTTTAAGGTTAATCTGCATTATTAATATTTTCATCATCACTTCCTTAAGTCTATATAATCAACAAAACAATTAAACAAGCCCTGATTTGTAGGTTTCAGATATCCAAGCTGTATTTGCATATGATAATTAAATGATCAGCTAGGAGGTGGTAGCAGCTGACTCCAGCACACCTCTCAGCACTGCTGAACACAGGTACCTTTCACACAATTTCATTAAAAGTGTTTTCTTCAAATCAGAACTGTTCATGATTTATGATTGTATGTGTGTGTGTGTGTCTGTGTGTGTGTGTGTGTGAAACAAAGTAGATACTTCCATCCTCTACCCCTCAATGCTTTGCAATCCAAAACACTTTTAGCAGGGGTATAAAATAAATAATGGAATAAACAACACAGAATGATAGAATATTTATACTGTTCATGGATATTCCTTTATTCTATTGTCAGTGAGTTAATTTTTTTCTAGTCCTTAGGTCATTTCTAGGTAATCAATCTATTTTGTTCATTCAAACTTGAGAAAGAAAAGGTGCAAGAGGGGGAGAACCCTCACCTCCTCCAGATAAATAGAAAGACAGCTGTTGCTTTTGATGGGACACTAAGGAGATGATGTCTTATTGTTATTATATTTCTTTGGCTGGTCATTTGTCAAGAACCTGTAACTACATATTGCTGTGGAGCTGTAACTTGGTCTTAACAAGCTGCCCAAGGCTCGGAGGGAGTTTGTGTCTTATCTATGGTCATATGGCTAGTAAAATATCAAGGACAAGACTTAGAACGATGTCTTCTTGACATTAAAACCACCCACCATATTCTCTATTGCACAACACTGCCTCTCACTTCCTTAGGGCTGCTAGATTGGGTAGTAGAGAGTGTGAACATGGATTCTGGAAATCTACAGTTGAAATCCTATCTAAAATACTCACTGAGTGACCCTGCACAAGTCATTTAATCTCCCTCAGCCTCAGTTTCATCATCCGTAAAATGAAGATTAGAAAAACATTGTCTTCCCAGGACTGTTAGGAAGATCAATCACATAGCTTATATAAACCATGTTTTGCAAACCTTGATGTGCATTCATTATTGCATAGCTCTTCAGGAATTTACAAAGTGACTTATCTCACAAAAACCCTATGAGAGAAGTAGTATGTGTAATTATCCCCATTTTACATACAGGTAAACTGAGATTCAGATTATGTAACTTGTTCTAGCTCATGCTGCTATCAAGAGCTAGATTCAGGAGAGACTCAAATCTAGGTCTCTTGACTGTGACTACACTATACTCCAGTGTCTCTCAATAAAAGTTAGAAATTACTTAATATTTTCTTCTAAGGTTCATAAAGACCTTTCCTACAAAAATTTTGTGAGGTATTCTGTTTAAGAACTTTTATTCCTTTTTTAACAGAGAGGGAAGCTGAGACTCAGCAAATTTAGATGACATGCCCAAGACCAAACATCATTTAGTAAATTTGAGAGCCAGAATCACTAAAAGTATTAATATTATTTGATACCCATCCATCCACAACTTCTAGTAATAGAACCTTAGATTTAAAGCTAGAAAGGACCTCAGAGACCATCTAATACAATCCGCACATTCTACAGATGAGAAAACTGAGTTCTGGGGAGGTTCAGGGCTCATCGAACTACATACAAATAGTATCATCAGAGATCACAGCTGAACTTAGGTCCTTTGAATCCAAATGACTGCTCTACTACTCTACCCTTGTAGAGACCAATAACAAAGGGCCTGCTTCTTTCCATTTCTTTTGATTGATCCATGAAAACCCAAACTGAGAACCCCTTCTTTGGTTCACCAGCTATCAAGATAGGAGTAAGGACTTGATGTCGTACAGAGCCAGGGCCAAATGCCAACCCAGGGGACAATAGTGGATTGACTTTTTCTAGGGCCAAGAGACTGTTTCTCTTTCTCCACCCACATTAAATATGAAGGGGCAGGGAAGGGGGAAGTCAGCAAATCCAACACGCTTTCTTTTGTCCGTCGGCTTTGCCCTCTGTTTGAAGAATTCTCTTTCCTCTCGTTTGCCAAAAATACAGAATGTGGCTTGAGGAAACAACATTGGAAACATTTTTATTTTAGTACTTGACAATAGGCTTTAGATTTCAACTCCAGTCTCAGGAGAGCGAAAGCAACGCAATGTGGTTATTTATTTCTACTTGTCAAAGCTCACTCTTTCTGCTTCCTGCCTGAGAGTGAGCAGACAAACCCCTTGTTCGTAGAATTTTCCTTACTTATAGAAGTCATGTCCACACACCCCAGGTCAAAGGATTCCATTGTCCATTTTTTTGCAAGCTTGCAAACTGAAAAGTAATGGAGATGAGGATGAGAAAAGGGGAGAAGGAGACAGTGCAGTATGGTAGTTAGAAATCAGGACCTAGAGGATGACCTGGATTCAAATTTTGCCTGTGGCACTTATTAGCAATGTGACCCTGGACAAGTCATTTAACCTTTCTGTATCTCCATTTCTACATCTGTAAAATGAGAGGGTCAGAGTCAACAGCCTCCCAGCTCCATTCCATGTCACTATCCCAATATCCCTGTTTTCTTGGTGAAGTGGCAAAGAATGCCCTATGAAACTTTCCTAAGCACTTATATATCTCCAAAAAAACAGACCCAAATGGGGTTATTCAACAGGGCTGCATTAAAATGCAAAGAAAGTCTTTTGATTTCAGGATGTGACATTGTATTTCCATTCTCTAGCCCAGAAAACTGTTAGTAACTGGAGTTCAAGCCTGTAAAGAGCCATTGTCTTTGTGAGTATGTGAGATTTCTTTCAAACTCACATATGAAATTCTTGGCATTTTTATGTATTGACTATTCTTTCTTTCCCTTGCTCTCCAGATCGCCCTAGCTCCTTCACTAAACTTCTAAGAAGCCAGTATGGGAGAGGAAGTGATTTCATTTGGGTGGAGAAGAAAAAAATAAGGATACAATTCTGAAGTCCCATGTACTGTAAATCTAACACAGAGCACACAAAGAAACAGCTGCTGAACACTCTAACTAAGCCTGATTGAACTGCAGCATCTTATACTGGCAGCTGTTCTGGAATGGATTAGCCCTGGGTGGAGCCTGAGAATAGAACTGGCCAAGAGCAGCAGGGATCAAGTCTTCTCACAAACACTGGAGTTTTCAGTCTTGTATAGGCTCTCTTTCTTTTCGATTTTAGGAAGGGACAGAAATATTGCCCTCCAGTTAAGTCTCAAGTTCTGGCTCTGGTCATCTGGTATGGAGGCCACCTTTCCTTAGAGAGGTAAAAGTCAGATTAGAGCAGGAGTTCCTAAGCTTTTTAGTGTCATGGACCTCTAGCAGGCTGGTGAAACCAATGGACCTCTTCTCAGAATAACACATTTAAATGCATAATCTAAAATGCATAAGATTACAAAGGAAACCAAGTACAATATGTTGAAATAGTTATGATATTTAAAAAACCAAATTTGCAGACCCCTTGAAATCTAACCATGGACTCTTTAAGACCCCCTAGATTAAAGGAACCTAACCTGCACCTGAACCACTGTTTCTTTCTCTAGTATGGCTACAGGATGTGGCAGCTCTACACTCAAAGCATAAGAGTATACTCATGGGCTAAATTCCCTAAAGACCAAAGGTCTCTCCCAAAGGTTCTATTTTCAAAAGTACAAAGGGACTGTCAATCATCAAGAAAAAGTATTTGACAAGGCATATTCTGAGAAAATAGTCTTCATGTTGAATCACATAGTTCCCTTTACTCTCTCTGCACATGGAGTCCGAAGACCTGAGTTCCAATCAAGCCTGAGATACTTAACTATGTGACCCCGGACAAGTCACTTAACCCTGTTGGCCTCAGTTTCCTCATCTGTAAAATGATCTGGAGAAGAAAGTGCTAAACCATTCTAGTATTTCTGCCAAAAAAAACCCAAATGGGGTCACCAAGAGTTAGACACGCCTGAAAATGACTAAACAGTCACACTGTTGGCGGTATCCACGTATGAAAATTAAAAACGCAAGATTCTGATGAGAGTTAGTGTTATTATTTCTAGCTCTGACTTATTAGCAGGTCACTTGACCATTTGGAGTCTTTTTATTTTATGAAACACAGAATGAGAATTGTGGTACCCACCACATAGAATTGGGGAGGGTCAAATGAAATAACCCGTTGAGAGGGCAATAGAAATACCAGCTATTATTACTAATAGAAATGTTACATGCCTTCTCTGTATGTCCTTTTGTTCGGAAGAGCACCTCATTTTTGTTCCTTGAAATATGTTGGAGCATAACTTTTGCCTTTTGTAACAAGGGATGGAGATAGGCAAGGAGTTTCAATCAGAAACCAGGAGCCACCATTAAAGAGAAAGGCTGATATAAATAGTTATGTAGGAGCATGTTAGAAACAAAATGAAACATCTAATGATTACTGCAAAAAATTTTTAACCTGAGTATATGCCATATTAATAAATTATAGAGAAGGCATGTGGCCTAATGGATAGAAAGGTAACCTTGAATCCAAGACCTGGGTTCAAGTTCGGCTGTGGAACCCTAGGCAAGTATTTTAACTTTTCAGGGCTCTAGGTAATGCTCTAAGACTCTTAAGAATAGAAGAGAAGGTGACAACCTGCATTGGTGGCAGAAATTTCCTCATGTGGAAGTTTTCTAAATCAATGAAATCATAGGTCCATTTCCTAGTGCCTTTCCTTCTCTTAATTATTTCCTGTTTTTTCCTGTAGATAATTTGCTTGTACATATTTGTTCTCTATCTTTAGAGAGTGAACGCCTTGAGGACAAGGACTCTCTTTTGCCCCTTTTTGTATCCTCACAATTTAGCAGAGTGCCCAGCACATAGGAGGTGCTTAATAAAAGTCGGTTGTTCATCTGTTTTTGAAGAGGACCAATGGAGTCACTGGTTGATGTCTTGACTTGCAGGTGAATTGGAATTAAGTGACACAGGGCTGTGCAAAGTCATCAGCCTCACTCTCTCTTCCAGAGTCATCAAAGTCCAGTGGCAGGATAAATGTCAAGATGACTGGCAATGACCCAGGATACAGTGGATGATCTTGGTGTCTTTGATGTCTGACTAAGCTCTAAGCATTCCACAACACGACATTACGTTAACCACCTTCATGGCCCTTGGAACAGATTGTTCTCATTTACCCATTCTGTCAGTCTGAAGTCTTCACATGCTTCACAATAAATGTTCATTGATTGACTATCCTTAATCCAAACAGAATTTATGCACTATTGAATATTTTTGCCCAAGATAACCTACCCTAGGAGGGAATGGGTCCTCTTTCCTCAGATGTCTGTAAACAGAGGCTGGATAACCACTTGTTGGATAGTTTATAGAGGAGATTCCTGCTCTGTCAATGATTGGTTGGGTTAATAGTAACTGTTTCTGTTTTACCCAAGAACCCTGAGGGTCTTCTCCTCCCAGTTTGATTTTTATTTATTTGTTTATTAAAGGCACCATCCCTTGAGTAGCTATTTAAATAAGCCTTTCATTGAATGGGTGTATCTCACTCAAAGTGAGAATGTGATAAGACTTTAGCCTAAAAGGGCCAGGCCCTCACATTGCATCCTGGGCCATCTCCAAGGACTCCTGATGAGTATCAGGCCACTGGACCCAGATGGCTCAGGAGAAGAAAGTGAGATGGGTGACCTTGCACAATCCTACCTCACTAAAATCAAAGTCAATGGCAAGTCATGTCATAATCTTGATAATGTCCTCTTGATGTCCTCTTTGAGAACAAAGGACAAACACAATCTGTAAGTGAATAGGG
This sequence comes from Potorous gilbertii, assembly GCA_028658325.1. NCBI lineage: Eukaryota > Metazoa > Chordata > Mammalia > Diprotodontia > Potoroidae > Potorous > Potorous gilbertii. The sequence continues at coordinate 389,645,121 of CM053770.1, read as the reverse complement.
GATCCCCTGCCCTGCCCTCCCCTCCCCTCTCTTTTCCTCTCCTTTCCTTTCCTCTCCTCTGGTGTTCTGCCCAGAGGAAAGTAAACTCTATGCCAAAAGCTGCCTTTTTTCCTCTGGGTTTACTGGCTATATTTCTTGCTCAAAGACCATGAGCCTCTGGAGCTCATGGACTGGACAACAAGTCTCCACTCACCTAGTGCAGAGTGAATGCAATAACTAAATAATAATTGTTTCTCTTTCACCCAGGAACCCTGAGGGTCTTCCCTTACCAGTTTGATGTTTTTCTTTGTTCTTTTTTTTCTATTAAAGGGGCCATTCCTTGAGTAACCTAAAGAAGACTATTCATTAAATAGGTGTATCTCACTCAAAGTGAGAATGTGGTAAGATTTAGCCTGAAAGGGCCAGGGTCTTACATTGCATCCTGGGCCATCTCTAGTAGTCCTGATGAATATTAGGCCACTGGACCCAGATGGCTCAGGAGGAGAAAGTGAGGCTGGTGACCTTGCACAGCCCTTCCTCACTCAAATCAAAGTCAACTGCAAGTCATGTCATCATCTTGAAGTGACAGTTCTCTTCAAGGTTAAAGAACAAACACAACATCAACAATGATTGTTTGCGTTAAATGACCCCTTCCAACACTGAGATGCTGTGATAGTGACATAACTGCAGAGATCACTAGGCATAAATTACATAAACTTTTTTGACCTGGAGCCAGGGGCAATGATGGGCAACAGTATAATCTCCTATTCACCCCAGTCATCAGCTTTGATCCAATCTACTGGCAAAAGTCCATTTCTAATTGAACACAAAGGAGTCAATTAGATTTTACAATCCAGTGTTTTGTATAGGAGAATGTTTCTTCCTATCTTGTCCTTGAGTTCCAGGTCCAGGTTCATACCATCTAGTTGCCCAGTTTCAGACAACAAGTATATGTATGTCTAAGACAATACTTGAAATCAGATCCTCCTGACTGTGAGCCTGCTCTCTGTATTCTACCCCATACCATCTCTCGCACATAGAAGACAACCGAGAATCAGAAAACCAAGGTTCAAATTGTGCCTCCGAAACTATCTTTGTCACCATGGACAAGTCTCTTTATATTTCTGGGTTTTGGCTTTCTCTTCTATACAAGAAATGAGTTAGGCTAGATGCTTCCCTTATCCAATTGGCCTGAATATCTTGAAAACCAGATATTGAAAAACATGGAAGAAAGCCAACTGACTTGTTTCATACCTCCTTGCAAGAAGCTATCTGCTTCTTGCCTGGGCAGAAGTAAAAGTTTAGGGAGTATGTATTTTAAACAGCTGTTCTTTGACATAAGAAAAACTTCTCATTGGCATGAGGTACTTCATCAGACACTTCTGAATTTCTGAGGCAATTTGAAAGAACAAGGCCAGAACAGATCTCCTGGGCTCAGTCAAGGACATGGTTACATCCTCATGAAAACTTCTATGTCCAGAGGTACGCTAAAGTTTAGGAATGGGAAAGCAAATGTTCTTGTTCCATGACCTCTAGATATCATCAGCATAAATCCATACAGTAATCTGTTATATAGTTATGAGCCAAGGGACCCTGAGGGAGAGACAGAAGATAGCTTATGTCGGGAAAGAAAAACCACCATTAATATTTTTCCTCAGCCACTGTCTATGCTCTGATCCCAGTGGAGACAACCCAAGACTCTAAAGTTAAGAGCCTTCAGAATAGTGTGCCCACCACACCACTGGTCCCACTTCTATCAGTAGAAATGACATGTGTCTCACCACTACACCCGAAGGATCCCACTGGGACTTTCCCGTTTGACTTGTAGTTGTAACCTTCTACAAATATCATCTACCCCATCAAAATGTGAGCTGTTTAAGAACAGAGATGTCTTACTTTTCTTTTGTGTCACCAGCAATTAGCCCAGTACTTTGCACATAGTAAGTACTTGCTATCATTCATTAACTCTTATGGGGGAAAACAATCTACCAAACAGCAGTCCCATAGAGGCACAAGGCACACACAATGATATCAGTTATTGTTGTTCAGTAATCTTTCAGTTGTGTCCAACTTTTTGTGATTCCATTTGGGGTTTTCTTGGCAAAGATACTGAAGTAGTTTATTTCCTTCTTCAGCTCATTTTACAGATGAGGATATTGAGGCAGAATTGTATGTTTCTGAAGCAGGATTTCAAATCAGATCTTCCTAACTCTAGGTTCAATGCTATAGTCACCACACCACCTACTTGCCCACGTTCCGACAGTCAGCGTATGTATGTCTAAGGCAGGGGAACCTGTGGCCTTAAGACCATATGTAGAACTCTAAGTCTTCAAGTGTGGTCCTTTGACTGAATCCAAACTTCAGGGACACACTTGGGGACCTGAAGGCCACAGGTTCCCCTCCCCTGGTCTAAGGCAATGCTTGAATTCAGGTCTTCTTGACTGTGAACCTGTCCTTTGTACACTACCCCATACCATCTTTCACAAATAAGAGACAGCATGGAAGGGATCTTGCCTCTAGAGTCAGACCATCAATGTTCAAATTGTGCCTCTGAAACTATGTTTGTGACCTTGGACAAGTTTCTTTATCTTCTTGGGTCTTGGCTTTCTCAAACATGGAAGGAATGAGTCAGACTAGATGACCTTCTAAGATCCCTGCAATGATCTTATGGTCATGTATTCTATGACTAAATCTATGATCCTGTAAGTATTCTATCTTCATTTGCAGATGCAAAAACCAAAACTCAAAGGCTTAAGTGTGTTTTCCACGGTTACTGTTAGGGGTGAGTCTACTGCCAAGACCTGGTTAGTTCAGATTAGATGTAATGAAATGAGATGCTCTAATTGTTAAACAGTTAACAAAAGGTTTATTTTGCATCAAGGATGAAATGACATTTGTCTTCTATAGAAGTACCACCACCACACCACTCTCTGCTTAATTTCCATTTAGAAAGAAGTAGGGGGTGAGGTATGTTGACTCGTGTAGTCTTTAGACATCCACAAAGTTGAAAGGATTCCTTCTTCCCATAGGTGGAACTTTTTATGCTTTTAGGTGACTAAGGAGCTTGGTCAAGGAAAGCAGGTTCCAATCACTCCTCTGGGACAGTTTTAAGGGAAAACTATTCCCCTGTTTTGGGGAAAATGAGGGAAACCCTCATCCTATTACAGTTACACAATTCGTATATGGAATGGAAAGACTCAAACCCACTTATCCTAATTCCAAGTCCAATCTTTTTTCCACTACACCCAATAAAATGAAGGACAATAGCCCCAAGTTGGGGATTTCTAAGTTCTAGGTAGAGCATGTATTATTTTAAATTGTTATCATTCTGTTATAACAACTACATCCTGTTAGCTGTGCTAGTATGTATCTTATCTCTTTTTCTCAAAACCAATGATATTAAAGTAAGCGTCCACTGCAAAATTACCTGCAAAAATATACCAGACTCAGCTAGTCCAGACAAAAGATCTTGGCCAGCCCATAATTATGCTCATGGCTAAGTTCCATGATACATCATCAGAAACAAGTTGAACTGGCTACTTCCTCTCAACTATCCCTACTTTTTGGCAATGATCTCCCAGGAAGGAAGTAGCCTTGTTTCTTATATACCACAACAGATGTTTTTCCAGTTATATCTTCTTTTCTTCAAGCACGTAGTTTAGAGAAAACTAGAGGGAGGTGGGAGGTCTTAGCATCACCCTAGTATCATCCATACTATCACCAAATCAAGAAAAGTCATTTTTCTTTGATCCCTGATGTGGTTTTTCTGGTTTATATTTTGTTTTTTGTTGTTGTTTGCTTTTTGTTTTTTGATAGTGGGAAAGAAGAAACTGAATTGGGATAATATTTTTTATATTATTTTATTTCATTAAATATTTCCCAATTACATTTTTTTAATTTTTAGGAATTTTTTTTAATTTTAAGTTCCAAATTTTCTCCCTCCTTCCTGCCTCTCCCCCACTCATTGAGAAAGCAAGCCACAGATCAATTTTATATATGAAGTAATGTGAAATATAATTCCGTATTAAGTCATGTTACAAACATACACACACAAAAAAAGCAAGAAAAATGAAGTGGAAAAAGTATGTTTATCATCAGATCTCTCTCCCTCGACATTTTTTGTCATGGGTCCTTTGGAATTTTCTTGGATCATTGTCTTGACCAGAGTAGCTTTCACAGTCAATCATCATTACAATATTGAAATTATTTTGTACAATATTCTTGAAAGCTCCCTTGATCTACTTTTTTATCAAGTCTCTGAGCTAGCAGCATAGTTCTTAGCATCATAACTTTATTAATAATAGAAGTAAAAGCTTACCTATTTGTTCAGGCTTTGATTTAGCTCCAGAAGGGATATTAGATGTCATCTATACTTACTTCATTGTTTTAGAGATGAGGAAAGTGAGGCCTGAACAAGTTAAGTAACTTGCCCAAAGTCTTGTAGATGGGTATAGCCAAGATTTGAATCCAGATTCTCTAATACTCTTTCTACTACATCAGGTTTCTCCTAAGCCATTGAATTTTGAGCTAGAAAGGATCTTAGAAATCATGTACTCCAACTCTGACATTTTACTGATAAGGAAACTGGAAGGTACAGACATAAAGTGACCCCAAGATTATAGGAACAGTAAGTAGCTGACAGTTACTTAAATCCTCTGACTCATACAGTCTTTCCACAACTCCACAGTGTTTCTCCTGTTCCCTGATGCAAAATATCTCCCAGTCCTTAGAATTTCCTACACTTGAGACATTTCCCACTATTCTAAGCAAGTTCAAATAACACTTTAACCTTTTGTTAAGCAGCAACTGGGGAGCCAGTTATCAAGGAACTGTTGAAGTTGCTCTTGTCGGTGCTGTCTCAGAGGAATTAAGGGTTGCTGCTCACCCTTTGTTGCTGGCAGCCATCCAGAGTGAAACCATTCCTGATGGCATTGTGTTTTTGGGCAAATTGCCCTCTTTTCCAACAGTCTCTAAAATCTAAGCATATGTTACTAAAATTACCAAGGTGAAATCTGAATTATATGTAATCTGTAAAATCTTCAGATTACTAAGAATTATTGGCACCTAGTTAAATTATTAAAAATATGATTGTGGTTGAGATAGGGCAGGAAATTGAGGGAATTAGAGCAGCAAATGGTGGTAGGAATTGAGTGAACCACACTGACTCCATCTTGTGACTCAGTTCTGGAACTAACTCAGTTCCCTTTCTATTCAATTATGGGTCTAGTCCAATTTCTGTCCTGTGAGAAAACTGTATTCAATTATGGGAATTGTGTTCTTTGAGCCTAATCTTCCATGGCTGGGAAGCTGGGCTACCTCTACCTGTCGCTTAGAGACCTTTAACTAAGGACCTAGATCATGCTAACTAGAAATCCAGTCAGATTCTAAGATTGATGCAGAGAGTTTTCTCAGAATTATACATCTCAAACATCCTATATGTCTTATCTGAAAATTGACCCCATACTAATCAATCAGTTATTGATTCTATTGGCCAAGTCATATAACCTCTGAGTCTGCATGATTTGTAAAATAGAGATAATGATGTTAATTCTTCAAATTATTATTGGAGGTAAATTGACCTATAAATTCAAATTACTATCCCATAGGAACATCCAATTAGAAATCAATCATGTCCATCTATCAACCCTGTAAAATTATGTGTTCATAATGGGTGACCATGGCTGTGGAATCCTACATATATTGTCAAACAATATTGCTATGCTGATCAGTTTTGCTGAACTATTTTCTTTTTTCTCCTTTCCTGATTAATCTTTGTTACAAAGGATAGAGGCAGCCATGGAGGATTGAATTAAAGGTAAGCCTTCAAGTCAGGAAGGTATACCTGCAAGGGTCTTCTCTGTAGATACTAATTGGGGGATGAGACACTTAATTCCTCTCTCTATATCTTAGGCAAATCTCTAACACTATAAATTGAAAAGTAGGTACTGACCTATGATTATAGAGAAAGCTTTCTTCTTCAGTGTTACCTATGCCAATGAAATCATAGCTCCAATCTAAAATTACAAGAGTAATTGGAAAGGCTAAGTTTAGGGATATGTTCAGAAATTAATAAGTAATATTATATTAAAATGAAAGGCCAGATAAAATATTTTTTAAAAAAATTAGGCCTCTAAATGTTACTAGTACCAGTTTTCATCATAAAATCAAAAAGTCATAGTATGTTAGAACGAAAAAAACTTTAGGCATTCTTCAAGCGAGGAGAGACGAACCTGTGATTTCGAGGCCACATGTGGTCCTCTTGGTCCTCAAATGCAGTCCTTTGACTGAATCAAACATTCACAGAGCAAATCCCCTTAATAAAATGATTTGTTCTGTAAAACTTAGACTCAATCAAAAGGCCACACCCAAAGACCTGTGGCTTTGAGGTCTTAGGTTCCCCACCCCTGCTCTACACCAATCTCTTCATCTGACAGAGAATATTGCATTAGTTTTAAAAGCATTTTTACATGGACTATCTCATTTCAAAAAGCCTTTTTTAAGTATCTACTATGTATTAGGCATCGTACTGGGCTCTAGATACAAAAGCAAAAAATGGAATAGTCCCTGCCCGCGACAAGCCTACTGGCTATTGATGACCATGATCCTAGATAAATAAATATGATATAAGCAAAATAAATACAAGAAAATTGGAGGAAGCAGAAAAGGCCTCACATAGGAAGTGAGAGCTGAGTTGAGCTGTACAGAATTCTCAGATGCTGGTTTAATCTTTTCAACAGCCCTAACCTTAGCCTTAGTGAGGAGGCATTATTATTTCTGTTTACGGAAAAGAATTAAAGAATTAAAGTCACTGACTCACACTACAGCTTGTAAGGATAGGTTTCATATAGCCTATAGAAATTGTTATATATCTTGAAAATCTTTAAAAGATAAAAATGTTATAGAGAAATGATTGGAAACCTCTTTGTCTGAGACATCCCTTAAAAGATGACCAAGCAAAGCCCTCTCTCTTGGGGAGGAATGAGCCAAATGTCCTCATCAGCCTTTTCCCTCTCTAACACTCCATAACTAGATGACCTCTTGCTTTCAGAGACAGTGTCATAGAACTCACTTGATTGCTAAATAATGGAAGGGTGAACTGGGGACAGATACTAATTTCTGAATTCCTTTCCTTTTGTGGTCTCAAACGACATCATTTCTTTTTTGGCCTACAGTTCTGAGTCTGGCAACAGTTTCAAAAGTAACTCATATTTCTCTTCTATTTGTTACATCTGATGTGTCATTTGAAATGTTCCCAGACACTCTTATGGAACCTGAAAGTAGCATCAGTTGCAATCAACAGTCTCTGTGCATAACTCTTCCTGCAGAGAAGGTCATAAGTTCTCCCTTCCAGTGTTACTCTGGAGAACTACACATCTGCTCCTAAAGAGTTCATGGCCAAAAGTAGTTGAACTGTCCAGAGTTGAGGGCCCCACCTAGAATCAGAGATTGTTGGAAACAGAATAGTCTTAGACACTAGCTAGTCCAAATCCATCGTTTTATAAGTGAGGAAACAGAGACATTGAATTATCCCTCAGACACAATGGAAGTATTGAGATTTGAATTTATATCATCAAGTGGAGATCTAGGTTCAAATCAGCAAAGGGATGCTGGACCTCTTGGAGACTGTTTTCTAATTGGCAAAATAGTAGTAAAGATGTTTGCTCCTACCTACCTCATGAAGTTATTGTGATCAAAATATTTGTTAAAATACATATAAAAGTAAATGTAAATATAAATATCTAGACTCACCAGGAAGACCTGAGTTCTAATTCTGCCTCTCACAGAGAGGCTTTATAAGTCTGAGTAGGTCACTCACATTGCTCTGGATAGCGTTCTACTAAGTTGCAGTTAAGGTTAATGAACAGAAGGTTAATAAGCAGAAGTTTCCTCATCTGGAAATTTTCTATACTAGTGAAATCAGCTATCCATCCCTATTCCTATATAAATATCAATTATGAATGTAATACAAAAACAAAAAGTAAAAATGTTAAAACATTAAAAAGAACTGTTATGCTACTCCATCTTCTTTCCCCATCTTTTTGTCTACAGGACCTAAGAACCACCCAGCACTGATAATACCATTCAAAAATGTCCTATGTTAAGAATTACCATACCAAATTTAGTTGGCATCCTTGCAGAAACTTTATGACCTGTTCTCAATCAGTGGCCAGGAGAATTTCTTTTCAAGACTTAAGTATTATGTTAAACAGTTGTGGAACTGAATGGTTACTTTCATCAAGATTATCTGTTCTTTCCTCCTACCAGATCTCTGCCCCAGCATCTTATTCCTTTCATTTTTCTATTCCTAGATTTTCTAGCTTTAAAAAAGAGAGAGTATTCCATTCACTAACTCTACAAACCACAGTTATTTAGGGGTTAGCTTGGGTCTTCTCTCAAAAGGGTCATTCCCTCACTCCCCCCCAACCCATCCTACAAATATATTTTTTTGGAATAAGCATATTTTTTTTTCTAATGAGATACCAACGGATGTCAGTAATTTAGCTAAATCCCAAGGACAGAGTTCTTGAGCTCTCTTATTCTAGTTGCTGTGCTACTGTTAATATCATTTGGGCAAGTTGCTTAACTTGAATGAGTTTTACTAAGTCAAAATGAAAAAGCCTTAGTTTAGAGGTCGGGGATAGGGAAAGGCTTTATTAAAACCTATATAGAGATATTCTATTATATCCATTTTTATCTAAGATACTTTAATTTATCAAGAGATATTTTGTAAAGTGCTCATCTAAGCCTAATTTGTACCAGATTACTTGCAGTTTTCTCAAGAATCGTTCTTCTTTATCAAATACGGTACTTTCCCAAGTTATTTATATTTTCAGGCTTATTAAATTCTGAATTATTGAGTTCCCTTATTTCTGAGTCTCCCTTGTCTAGTGTATTCCTTTGATTAACCTCTCCCTCCCTCTCTCTTCCTCCTTCCCTCCCTCTCTCTATCCCTCTCTCTAACAAAATGAAATGGTTTTCATTGCTGATATATAACAATATAATTTGAAGTATGGAAATCTATCTCACCCCTCGTCGTAGCTTTTTTCCTTCCTTCCTTTGATAGTATAGGTATTTTCTTTCTCCAAATGAGTTCTGTTAATATTTTATCAAGTTATGAAAGGTATTTGTTTGGTTGGCGCGTCATTAAAATTGTAAATTAGCCATGATAGGATTGTCTTTTCGTTAAATCGGCATGACATGGCTACTTAAATTGTTTTTTATTTCTTTAAGGAGTACTTTATAATGGAATGTATACAGATGAACTTCAATAGATTGATTCATAAATATGTTGTGTATTTTGTACTTATTTTTAATGAATTTCTCTATTTTTATCTTTTAAAATCTGTTAATAGTATACAGAAATGTTATTGATTCAATAGATTTATTTAGTTTCCTGAAGGTATTAATTGGCTTAGTTTCTTTGCTGATTCTCTCAGATTTACTAAGCAAATTATCATGTCATCAGCAAATAGGGACAGTTGTTTTTCTTCTTTGCCTGCCTTTAAATCTTTAATTTCTTTGTTATGTCTTACTGCTATGGCTATTATTTCTAGAACTACATCAAATAATAGTGGGAGAATAGGTATTTATTCTGTGTTTCTATATTTATTAGGAAAGGTTCTAGTATATCCTCATTGCAAATGATGCCTGCTTTTGGTATTAGAGAGATACCTGTTATGATATTTTAAAAGATCACTCTGTGCCTATCCTTTGTCAGTTTTTTAACACAAACTGGTACTGTACTTTGTCAAAGTCTTTTTATACTTCTATTATTGATGTGTCATATGACTTAGGATGTTTTTGGTTTTAATATTAATGATTACATTAAAATTTCCTAAAATTGAACTCTACTTGCATCTCTAATAAAAACACAATTTGGCCATAATGGAATGATTTCTTGGATAAATTGCTGTAGTCTGTTTGGCAGGATTTTATTTAATATTTAATATTTTTGAATTGTGATTCCCAAAATCTCTAGTAATTGAGTAATTTGGCTTAAAATCCTTCATGAAAGGTACTATACAAATATAAAATAAAATTATATGTACCTTTTAAATAGCAAATTGTGACTCTAAAAAGTAGAAAAATACAAAAATCCTTAAATTATATTCATTGATTTTAATTTTTAAGTTCAGATAATAAATCAATCTTTGGGAGCCTTCTTGTCTTGAACCATATCTGATATTTCCATTATTATTTTTTTCTTTACTACTTAGGCTTATAGGACCATAGATTTATAGCTGGAAGGAAATGTTGAGACCCTCTCACTTTATAGATAATGACCTGAAGTCTAAAGAGGTTGTGACTTGCCCAAGGCAAGTTAGGTTGGACAGTTAGGTGGCTTTATGGGTAGAACTGCTGAGCTTGGAGTCAGGAATTGTTGTATTTGTTCTTTGATCTCAAAGAGGACCATGACATCAAGATGATGACATGACCTTGATCTGAAGGAGGGAGGGCTGTGCAAGGTCACCAACCTCACTTTCTCCTCCTGAGCCACCGGGGTCCAGTGGCCTGATATTTATCAGGAGGGTTGGAAATGGCCCAGGATACAATGTGAGACCCTGGCCCTTTCAAACTTAGGTCTTATCACAATCTTACTTTGAGTGAGATACACCCATTCAATGAATAGACTTCTTTAAGTAGTTGCTCAAAGGATGGCCCATTTAATCCAAAAAAAAGCAAAAAACTGGGAGGTTCTTGGGGTTCTTGGGTAAAAGAGAAACAATTACTATTTAGTATTGAGTTCAAATCCTGCCTCAGACACTTACTGGCTGTATGAACCTGGGCAGTTACTTCACTCCTGCCTGCCTCAGTTTCCTCAACTGTAAAATGGGGATAATAGCACCTCCCTACCAAAGATGTTATGAGGATTAAATGATGTAATATTTATAAAGTACTTAGCACAATACCTGGGGCACTGTAAACTTAATAAATCCTTGTTTCCTTCCCCCTTCCTAAGATCACACAGGTGGTAAGTAACTGAATCAAAATTCAAACCTGATCCTGATTCCAAACTGAGTCTTCCTTCCACTGTACCACAACATTTATTGTAGTTAGTGACCTGATATGAAATGCCAATTTGCATTCATTTATAATATGAAATGCCAATTTGCATTCATTTATAAAGAATTTCATAAGTCTTCTCAACTTGTTACAATGTGTGTAGAATATGTCCAAGTGAATAGAGGGCAGATTCATTTGTTCCTTCAATATACTTCATACAACCCTAGGTACTATGCATAAAATGTGCATTCAGTAACTGTCTGGACTGAATTAAACAATACACTTTTGCATTCCTAATCATTTTCTCAAGAAGCCCAAGCCACACCTCCTTCCCAAATCTCTCCATCCTTTAATGATGCAAGTTACAAATTCCTTTCAAATGTCACATACTACTAACAATCTCATTCTTGGCACCACCTAAGACTACTAGAGATGTGAATTGGAACCAGGCTTTACATGGTTTCATTTAAGAAAGTATTACTTGATCATAACTAAGCGACTAGGGGGAGGGAGGAAATATCCTGTGTTGAAGGGTATATTATTAATGAGTAACTTAATATGATTTATTACCATTTATTCACACTTAATCTCATTCATTCAATAAAAATGATAAGCCAAACTAGCATAATCATAGAATATTAGAAAACTTCTATCTAGTCCATTGGTTCTCAAAGTGTGGTCCATGGTTGGGGGCTCCTGAGATACTTTTAGGGATTCAGCTAAGTTAAAACTATTTGCATAATAAAACCTAGATTTGATTTGACTATTGAAATACTCCTCCCTTTTCCAACTCTATCATTGTATTTTAAAACTTCAAGAAACATAGTTTCTGGTTAATCATTGGATTAATAAAGCTAGCATTTTATTAATAAAAGGGTCAGTGATTCTCTTGACTGCCAAAGACCAATCATGGTGGTGGGGTCACAATTTATATGCCCTTGGAAGAATGTTCCTGAGGGAGGCAAACAACTCTGACTGGTTAACAATTAATGAGAGAGAATGAATATTACAATGAGAGGTGGACCCATTTCAATAAGGGGCTGGGGAATGTAACTTTATGTCATTTATTACTAAATTGCCCAGACTTGGGACAATCTATTCAAAAGATTTATATTCCCTACCCAAGTCTGAGCAGAACACAATGGGTCAGGAGGTTCACCTGGGATTAAATTCCTTGTAAATTTGGGTAACAATACCCAGATTGAGGAGAGAGTTAATTCAATCCCGTTATCAGTAATGTCCTTTAGAGAGTGAACATTGAAATGAAAACTTGAGAAAAGGGGGAACTCTGGATCTCTCCAAATCATTAGTTAATTATCATTTTTCTCATTAATAATCATTTTCACAATATATCTTTGTGAAGCAAGACAATCTTAAAATTCAATCAAAATAGCATTAGAACAAATTGAATGTGAATGTAGAAATGAATATGCAACTACCTTTTATTAAGTCAGACACTGAAGAGTTTTGCAAAAATATGTAAAACAATGTTGCTTCTCACTAATTATTTTTTGTTTTGGAAAAAACATTTTTCATAAAAATATGTCCTTTTTGTTAGTGTTGATGGGTTATTTTTTAATTAATATTTTTAGATCTTACCTGTTTTAATTTTATTATAGTAAATATTGATAGATGTAACTCATACAAACAGAGATCTTTGGGGTCCTCAATAATTTTTAAGAGTATAAACGAGTCTGGAGTCCAAAAAGACTGAGAAACACTCCCCTTTTACTAATGAAGAAAGTGAGACTTACTGAACATGGCTGACCTATGCTAGCACCAATGTGCACATCCCAGTGTACGAAGTAATCTTTCTACTATGGCCTGTCAAGAGGCAGCTTGAATACCCTAACTTACGAAATATCATTTTAAACTGTTTAATTGATCTATCAACAAGCCTGTATTATTAAATGCCTATTAAGGCATTAGGCATGGAGTTAGGAAGATCTGCGTTCAAATCTTGCCTTACACACTTAGCAGTTTTGTGACAAGTCACTTAACCTCTGTTTGGTTCAGTTTCCTCAACTATGAAATGGGTCATAATAGCACCTACCTCACAGAATTGTTGTGATGGTCAAATGAAATAATATTTGTAAAATACTTAGCACAGTGCCTGGCCCCGAGTATGTAATTAATGAATGCTAATTCCTTCCCACCATCACCATCACCCATATCATGTGTAATCACTGTGCTAGACATTGGGCAGGGATGATCTTATTTTTGCCTTTGTACCTTCAGTATCAGTCACATGATAGATATTTAATAAATGCTTGTCTGATTGAATTAAATAAGATAATAAACATGAAAATCATTTTGAAACCAGTAAGTATATCCGTTACCCAATCAAAGATAAAACTAATCAAGGTCAGGGTAGAGTTTTTCAGGAAACAAATAAGGACCACAGAGTAGGACAGATAGGAAAATAGGCAGATTTTGTAGATTATTTGAAAGTATTCAAAGATAAGGCTAATAATAGGTCCAGGGTAATTAATTCTTGAAATCAGGTTGGGTGGAGGGAAGTGATAGGAGTTGCCTTAGAGAAGTGGAATCAATCAACACCTTCCACTGGCCCAAAAAGTGAATCAGAGATTTGTTTGTTTCTTGATAAACTCAAGAGACTGTGCAGAGCTTAAGAAACAGATGCCAAAATTGTCTCTCCCCTCTATAAACAGTGATGGATATCCTCTTTTGCTGAGTGAGAGATGCCATTTATACCATTTGTGTTCTCCATTCAGAACGGAATCAAGGCAAAATTCTCCTCAGCTCCAAAGAAACAAATGGCTTCCCCCAAATGTTATATTTTTAAAACCTAGTTTTCTCTATAGTCTATATAGCAAATTGAAATCAATAACTTATTAACATGTATAACCTATATCTGATTTCTTACTGTCTCAAGGAGGGGGAAGAAACAAAGGGAGGGATGAATAGAGTTTAGAACTCAAAACTTTAAAAACCAAGATAAATGTTAAAAAAGTGTTCTAACGTAGTTGGGGGAAAAATAAAATAAATATTAAAAAAGAAATCAATAACTTAGCTAGCCTAATTCTGGTCTATTAACTTCTATATGATTATAAAAGCCTTATAAATAAAGGCTACCTGCATATTGTCTCCTACATGATTCATCCCATCCCAGATGAATCTTACTAAAGCCATATTTTGATCATGGCATACCCTATGTTTTCCCACCATTTTGTCTATTTTAAAGTTTTTGTTTATTTTATTTTTAATTGAGGCAATAAAACAAGCATTTCCATAACATAATATAATTTTTAAAAAGATGATTGCACATGAAACTGCAAGTCTATTATGTACATCTTGCTATTCCTTTAGAATAGATAATAAAGTTATCATATAAATTTCCTTTATTTCCCTTCACCATCCCCCTCCAGCCATAGAGGTGGCTACTATTAGACACAAACACATGGAAGCACACATACATACACACATACACACACACAAAATCATTCCATATACACTTCTATTTATCAGTTTTTTCTCTGGATGCAGAGAAAAAACTTCATATGTCCTTTGTAATTAGAAAAATGCAGATTAAAACCACCATTTTGTCTTTGCTTTCCCTTTGTTCTCTCCCTGACATGTCCTCCCTTACCCTTACTCCCTTCTCCTAAGGAAATTTTATTCATCCTTCAAAAACTAGCTTACATAGCACCTCCCACCTCCCTGGAGCTTTCTCTCATCACTTCCTTTAGAAATTTTACTTCCCTCCTCTGATCTTTGGTAATTCTTAGTTTTTTAGCACAAATTGTCTTGTGCTGGAGTTATTTGTGTAAAATGCATGAGAGCCAAGAACCCTTCAGCTTTTGTTATGGATACATAGACATGAAATAAATTCTGATGATCTCAGAGTGAATCTTGGATAGAATCACAACACAAGAGAGATTATTTACTCAATCAATCAACATGTACTTGTGCAGTATCTGTTACGTGCCAGGTACTGAGCTGGGTACCGAGGATACGGATACAATGAAAAAAACAATCCCTGGTCTAAATGAATTTACATGGCAACAGATATGCAACAAAAGCCTCCAAAATTATATCTCCCGTGTTCTCAAGAATTTTCTTATCCAAATAATACCTCACTCAGTCAACAATCATTTATCTTACCTACTATGTGGTAGACATTAGATTGAACATTAGAAGAGAGGTAGGGAGGGAGAGAGGGAAGGGGAGAGACAGGGAAAGAGAGAGAGAGGGGGAGGGAGATAGGGAGGGGGAGGAAGAGGGGGAGGGAGAGAGAGAAAGTCCATACTCGAGTAGCTCACAGTCTAATAAGAGGGACACATGAAAACTATGCACAAACAAGATATAGACAGGAAAAATTGGAGATAATCTAAAGAAGGAAACCACTAGCATTAATGGGGATTTTGACTATGAGTTGTAGGAAGCCAGAGAAGTCAGGCTATAAGGATGGAGAAAATTTAAGTTATGAGTTAAAGCCAATAAAAATGCATAGAGGTAGGAGATGCAGTATCTTGTGTGAGGAACAGTAAAGGGTCTGTTGTCACTGGATCACAGTATTAAGTGAGGATGATTAAGGTGAAAGAAAACTGGAAAGCGAGGAGGGGAGTAGGTTACAAAGGAGTTGGAACAAGAAAAGGATGATTTCCTATTTGATCCTGAAGGTTACGGGAAGACATGGGAGTTTGTTGAAGAGGGAGGTAACTTGGTTAGGTAGGAGCTAACCTGTACTTTAGGAAGATTAATTTGACAGCTGAGTTGAAGATGGATTGGAATAGGTAGAGACTTGAGACAGGAAGGCCAACCAGAAAGCTATTGGAATAATCCAAGTATAAAATGATGAGACCATTCTCCCAGGCTATGGTGATATAAGAGTAGAGGACAGGGCAAAAAGGAGAGATGCAATGAAGGTCAAAACCAACGGACCTTAGCAAGAGATTAAATATGGAATAAGTGGGGGTAGGAAAGAAACAAGTAGTCAAGAATAACTTCTAATTGCAAGTCTATTTGCCTTGAAGATAGTGACACCCTTGATAACAATAAGAAAGTTAGGAAGAGAGGAGGGCTTGGGAGAGAATGAGTCCCTTTTGGACATATTGAGTTTAATATGTCTATGGAACATTCAGTTTGAGATTAGACAGTTGAAGATAAGAATCTGTCATTAGGAGAAAGGGTTTTTGGACATAGGAAGCATTAACGTAAGCAAACTCTGTGAGCTACCTACTATAGGAATTATTATTCCTATTTTATTGCTGAGGAAACTGAGGCTAAGAGAGGTTAAATGACTTGTTCAGGTTCGCACAACTACTAAATGTCTGAGGCAGGATTTGAACCCTGGTCTTCCTCACCCCAAGTCTAGTGTTCATTCTACTATACCATACTGCTGAATGTACTGTGGTGAAATGTTATTCCAAGAGTAGCTACTTGCTGTGGAAAGTTTCCACATTAATTCCAACTGTTAGTCATGGATAGAAGGATGTGCATACCAACCTTTGTGTTTCATAAGCTTTCATACTATCAAAGTCCAGGATGAGAACAGACCCTGTCAGCATCTGAGCACTGATTGGATGGGATTATGACCAATAGGCTGGATAGTGCTAAAATTAGACCATTAATTTTAGCAATATTTAAAGTCTAGCTTATCCCCTGGCATTTTGGGATAAGATTGGAGCTGGCACCAGGGCTGAGCTTAGTCTAGGGCCTACGAATCTAAATACCAGAAATATTATCTGCCACCTCTGGGGAATCAGGCTTATCAACAATCTTAAAGTAAGTCTACAAGAGGTAAGGTGTCTCAGGATACCAACAGCATAAGTGAGTTTGTGGAACTAGGGACTCAGAGACCAGGAGGCAAATGATTATTTCATATCTTCTTATTCCACTGGAATTTTGCAAACATACATTATCCATAGGTATCTTAGGCTATAATTATATCCTTAGAGCCTAGGTATTCACTGATCTGAATTCGAGCAAAAATTTCCAGTCACTGCCATAGAATCAGAATTATGGAATCTCAAAATAACCCCTACACACCTTCCAGTCCAAGTCATATCTGATCAAGGATCTTTTTTACAACTTACAACTTGAAGACCTCCAATGAGGTGGAATACACTACCTCTTGTCTTCTGGATGTAGGCAACTGGGAAACATAATAGATAGAGATTTGGATTTAAATTTTTTTTAAAGTGTTCAATTGTGTCTGACTCTTCATGACCTCATTTGGGGTTTTCTTGGCAAAGATACTGGAGTGGTTTGCCATTTTCTTCTCCAGCTCATTTACAGATGAGGAAACTGAGGCAAACAAGGCTAAATTACTTGCTCAGGGTCACACAGTTAGTAAGTGTCTGAGGTTGTATTTGAACTCAGGTCCTCCTGACTCCAAGGCCATCACCACTGAGTCACCTAGTTGCTCCACTGTACATCTCCCATTTTTTTCCTCCACTCTTTAAAGAAGAGGCTGCCTTTACCCTTGCCAAAGCCAACCTTGTTTCCTTCATTCCTTTTCTTCCCTCAAAAACCTTTCATTCTACTTGGTGTGGGCAGGGAAGAAGAGGATACATACTTGTATACAAACAAGTATAATCTGAGGTAAACTGAGTATGATTAAAGATCTGAGGGAATAATAACCTGAGGGAATCAGAGGATTCACAGAATAGGTAGTATCTGAATTGAGAAAAGAAGTCCACTAAGGATTCTGAAAGGCAGAGATGAGAAGGAAAGGCACCCTCCCAAATGGTTCTTGTCTGCTACAAATATACAAAGTGGGAAAATGGAATGTCCAGTCTGGGGAACAGCAAGTGCTGTATGGATAAAATATAGAACAGAAATTCCTGTTTAGCTTTAAACTAATCATTGAAATTTTAAAAAAAGAGCTCTTTAGAGTCATGATATTATAATTCAATTTAATTCATCATATTTATTAAGCACTGTGCTAGACAACAGAATACAAAGACACAAAAGATAGCTAGCCTCTGCCTTTAAAACACTAAACTTCATAATTTTTTTAATTCTGAATTTAACAAACATCCAAAAAAAGACATAACATTTTCATAAACATAGAACAGAGAAAAAAGATCATCTGTGATAGCACGTCTCTTATATACTACCTATTTTTTAAAGTAAATAATAAATTTAACCTGTAATTTCAAAGCTGTTCTGCTTGTCTATGTTTCCCTCTTAAGTTCCTTCTCTTTTTCTCAAGGTACTGACACACTCTTGTAAGCAGTCTTATAATGGATTAGAGATCTTTAGAAAAATTTATTTTGTATGTTTCACGATTCAGGTATAACCTATACCAAATTGCTTACCTTCTCAAGTGGAGACGGGGAAAGAAGGGAGAGAATGTGGAACTCAAAAAAATCTTTTAAAAACAAATGTTAAAAATTATTTTTACGTGCAATTGGGGGAAAGTAAAATATATTTCTTTAAAAAAAGAAAAATGTATTTTGGAAAGAATCTAATACTTAAAAGGAGGGAGTGCAATGGGAGGTTAGTGAGAGCTGACAGCTTGAGTCAGCTCTTCTGAACATTGTATGCAGAGTTTTAAATGGTCAGAGGTCATAAAGCTTGTCCCTTTAAAGTATTTGAAAAACAATATCTTCGAAATCTTTCCTCTGCTGATCTGGCTCTGTAACTTGCTCTTTGGAATCAGATAACTATATCCCAGATCAATTTTTCACATAGCCATGATGTTGGAGGAGAGGTATCTGTCCCTTCCTTCCTGGCAATTGTATTTCTATATTAGTCTATCCTATGTTAAGCAATTACCAAGTGTGTGCTGCCCAGAATAGTGTCCTGTGCACAGTGCTAAATTTGGCACAGATCATATACATTCATAGAATCTTACAGCTAGTCCAGCCTTCCACCCAAAGCAGAAATTCACTCTACATCCTGATAGATGTATTTCTTATGAATACTTCCAATGGCAAGAACTTCACTATTCTACCAAGAGAATTATTCTATTTATAGACAATTCAAATTTCTTAGAAGTTCTCTCACTCTGAGCTAACATCACTGTCTCAGTAACTTTCCCATCATCACCATTCTCATCATTTAACTTGATTTAAATCCTGCTTCATGGATTTACTAGCTTTATGATATTGGTCAAATCACTCAACCTCCCTCAGTCTCAGTTCTTTCATCTATAAAATACAAGATTCACACACAGGGCAGCTAGGTGGTGCAGTGGATAGAGCACTAGTGCAGGAGTCAGGAGGACCTGAGTTCAAACCTCACCTCAGACACTTGACACTCACTAGCTTTGTGACCTTGGGCAAGTCACCTAACCCCAATTACCTCATCCTGGGTCATCTCCAGTCATCTTGATGAATAACTGATCACTGGATTCAGATGGCTCTGGAGGAGAGGCTGGTGACCTGCACAGCCCTCCTTCACTCAAAACAAAGTCAAGTGCAAGTCATGTCATCATTT